>CAXKVI010000001.1:102577291-103071753 GCA_964058755.1 Campiglossa producta | reverse complement strand
GCCCATTGTCATCACTGCCTCAGAGGTCAAGGAAGCCATCAGACAGGCTAAGCCCTCAAAATCCATCGGCCCCGACGGCATTGCCATGAAGATGCTGAAACATCTAGGCCAGGAGGGACACAAATACTTAGCGGCTCTATTCAATCTTTCACTGAACACTTTCGTCATTCCTGAAATATGGAAAAAGGCGAGAGTGGTTCCATTATTAAAACCTAGAAAGCCGGCAAACATAGGCGATTCATATCGCCCTATATCACTTTTGTCGCCGGTAGTGAAGACGCTAGAGTCCATTTTGCTCCCGTATTACACCGGCTAATCATCAACATGAATTCCGTAAGCTGCACAGCACCACCACCGCACTCAATGCCATTACAACGCAAATAAATAGCGGTCTAAATCAAAACCAACCAAATCACAGGACTGTGTTAGTGGCACTTGACTTGTCGAAAGCTTTTGATACAGTCAACCATGCCACTCTCATACAAGATCTATTAGAAACACAAATACCTGATGGGTTAAAGAGATGGACCGCTAATTACTTGAATGGGCGGCAGGCGTCGGTCAACTTTAGAAACGCAACATCAAAACCAAGACGAATTAGACAGGGGGTTCCACAGGGTGGTGTCCTATCCCCGACACTGTTTAATTTCTATCTATCGAAGATGCCCCCACCACCAGAGGGTGTCTCCGTCGTTTCTTATGCCGACGACTTACAATAATGGCGACGGGGAAGGGCCCCTATACTGATGAACTCTGTAATAAAATCAACGGTTACCTCTGCGACCTTTCCAGGTTTTTCACAGAGCGAGATCTGACGATATCTCCGACTAAATCAACGGCGACGCTTTTTACGACGTGGACGCACCAGGTGAGAAATGAATTAGACATTTTCGTTGACGGCACTAAGCTACCAACTGTCAGTCACCCAAAGTTATTAGGATAATACTTTCTCATTTGCTGGTCATGTGTCTGCAATGGTCTCAAAGGTACGTGGTCGCAACAAGATCCTCAAGTCACTTGCCGGCAGTACTTGGGGAAAAGACAAAGAAACGTTGCTGACTACATATAAGGCCATTGGCCGACCAGTCTTTGACTATGCTGCACCCGTATGGTCGCCTAATGTACATAACACCAACTGGACGAAGTTACAAGTCTGCCAAAATACTGCCATCAGAACTGCTACGGGATGTCTCCTCATGTCTTCCGAGTCTCACCTCAGGAGGCAAAACTGCTCAATGTAAAAGAGCATGCGGAAATGCTGAGCAAGCAATTCCTTCTGAACTGCCACAAGCCAGCACATCCAAACCGTCATCTTTTGGACATAGATCCGCCCCCGAGAGACATAAGGAAACATCTCCGTAAACATTATGATGAGATCCGGCATCATATTACCTTGCCGTTTGATCTGCAGAATCATAAGCGGGCTCTAACCGACATCCACACCGAGTCGGTAGATACTTTTGTCGGATCTCTACCTGTGAACCCCGTTCTGAACAGTCCTCCACCGGATATTGCTGAAGAAGAACGAACCTTACCAAGGGAGACAAGAGTTACCTTGGCACAGCTTAGGTCTGGATATAGTGTAAGGTTAAACTCCTACTTGTCCAGACTTAATGACACAATCTCAAACACATGCCCTGCATGTGGTAGGACACCCCATGATACTCTACATCTCTTCAATTGTTCATTTGAACCTACTCTTCTAACCCCTCTGTCCCTCTGGACAAACCCTGTTGAAACTGCACGTTTCCTTGGACTCCCCTTAGAAGAGCTTGATGATGCATTGTTAACAACAACAACCTGCAAATCATTAACAGATACATACCCCCTGTCTCAAGTTGCCCCACCGGTTATCACCCCGACATTAGCTTGCTACTACGAGGAGATAACCGCGTGATCCTGGGCGACTTCAATGCGCACCACGACATGTGACACTCAAACCTGCCAGCAGACCATAGGGGACATGCACTTGCAGAAGAAATATATGATACGGCTTTCTGTACACTGAACGGAGACGCCCCAACAAGAGTATCGGGCAATTGCTATAGTTCGCCAGATATTTCTATTGTAAGCGCAAGACTACTGAACAACACAAATTGGTAACCCATACTCACGTTGGCGTCTGACCATCTCCCAATAGTCATTACCATCGAACGACCGACGGACTTTATTACACCTGAGCATGGTACATACATTAACTTTACCAAGGCGGACTGGGACAGTTTTCAGACATATACGGACGAATCATTGGCTGCTCTGCCCATTCCTACGGATGTACGCAAAGGCGAACGAAAATTTTTCCTGACAAACGAATGCAATATGGTTTTTTTTAAAAATTCCGACATGGAGGTGCCAACTTCACAGAGCTGCCTCCCTTGCAATTTAGCAGTGAGGAGAAGTGCTCCCTCCATAATTTAAGTACACTCTGTACGTGGCATATACATATGTATTTTCATATAATTTCGACCACTTCGATAAGGGGATGTCAGTCTTCGAAAGTAAGCATGACCGCCTGCACTGCAAAAAAGGAATCATATCTGCCTCCAGTCCAAATAAGCAATTTCTTTCAAAGTTGCAACAGCAGGGTCAAGTTCTTTATATTTTATGAAGCCCTCGTCTTAGGGCTTGTAGATGTTTTTTTTTATTGTCGTGGGGCGGCTCAAGTTAGTATTTAAGTTTTAGTATGTATAAACAAATGTATAATGAAGTTTATCTTTTAATAAAAAAAAAATATGTTAGCATTTTCTTTTAGCGCTAACCGTATTGGTTACTGGTTCGGTAACCTATTCAATTATAAATGTTAACCAAATCTAATTTGTATAACAGGCTGTTTTGAAGAATACAGATATACTTTACATGGTTTTAAAATTCAATAAGTGCAAGGGAGGCAAAGTGTAGATATGGTTAAAATTATGAACATAAATAAATATAAAATGAACAAAAATAGCGGTTTTTGTTTCCTTTAGGGGTCAACTGGGATGGCGTAGCCCAGGGTTAATTTTTATAATCGCGGCCGAAGTCCGCCAACTCAGAAGCGTGTTTCGCACATAAGTACCATAGATTCCACCCCAATTTTGGTATCGGACCCGGGGCATTTTTCGGGTTTTTGACCATAACTTTTCACTAAAACCAAAAAAAAATTAAAAAAGCGCCCCGGATTCGTGATCCTGTGGCCAAAACCCGTCTATTGAGCTATCTCCCGTAATTTTAGCTAATTTATTAACAGTTGATCCCTAAAGGAAACAAATACCAAATTAGCTACTTTGGAAGCCGTATGAAAAATGAATAAAACCAACTATTTAACTTGGTTGCTAGCCGGTATCTGGTTTGCAGGGACGTATATTGAACTTATCTGTCGAAGTCAAGCTCCGAGGTAAAGTCAAAATAAAGTTTTATGTAGTTGAGGCTTTAGTAAAGTTATATTGATTTAAACTTACTTTTGTACCGGAAATACTTCGTTCTGTATTGCGCATTCCCTCAGTTCGTGTATGGATGTTTTCACACGATTTTTGTAAGCGTCAAATACAACGCTTACTTCCCCATCATTTCTAATTTCTTCAATTACAGCGTCATAATATCGATCATCTTCTGCCCATTTAGCTTGACATTTGTCTCCAGGTTTCCAGTTTTTCGTTGTGGTTACCAACTTTTCTGCCTCTACCAAAGCGGCTTCAATTTCCTCATAATATTCCGATATAGATACTCCAGGTGTTGGTTCAACATAAGATGATTTTGTCTGCTCTTCGAATTGAGTTCTTAAAAGATCTCGGGTTAATTCGATGACTTCCATTAGTCCCTCCTTCAGCTTCAATAATTCCACATTGCCTGGATCTGTTTGTAACCCAGCTTCGACCTGTCAGGTATTTCAAGAGATTAATTAGCACATCGGCAAGTATGATGAGTTATAAGACCTGCTGTAACTGAAGCTTATAGTTCTGCAAATCTTCTGCCATTTCTTTCTCTTTAATCGTATCTTCTTTTGTTCAGATACCACTACCCCAATAGACAGATGCGCAAATTGCCTTCTTGCGGGTAATAGAGCTGCAAAACTATCGATGGTATTGTGGCGAATGTTCTCAAGAATCGCTCATCTCCCAACTCTAGCGTATTTCCATCACTAGCGTCACTACCCCAACCATTGTGTATCAATACCAAGTGTAAACTCTTCTGCATAGACGTCAAAATTCCAAAATGAGTTTAACACCTGTTTGAGATTGTGGTTAATAACAAGTGTGATATCATAGACATAGTCGTGAAAACTTCAAAGTGAGTTTAGTCACCTGTTTTTAATTTCCTTTTTTGTCTCACTTCTTTCCATCTTCCCATCTCTTTCTACCATAAGGTAAAAGATAGGAGACTGCCATGTTGATGTGTGCAGGATGTTAAACAACGCCATTTGCTTTTCTGTTATTCGGTGCTGGCGACATTTTAATATGTGCAGGATGTAAACAAACCGACATTTTAATGCGTGTTGTCAAAAGAAGAGTTCACACTTGGTATTGACAAAGAGAATATATCAACAAGAGCCACCACTCGTTATGAAAGCAACGAACAAGATGGATGCCGTTTTCTTTCAGGGTTTCGGTAATTTCGATATAAATATGTTATTGTCTCATCAAAACAAAATGTGTGAAATAAAATAGACGAGAACTGAAATAACACAAGAGTCGAAACAAAAATTTCCCAGCTGTCGAATTTACAAAACTGAGGAAAACAAAATTACCGAAACCCTGAAAGAAAACGGCATCCATCTTTTCCCTTGCATTTATAACGAGTGACGGCTCTTGTTGATATATTCTCTTTGGTATTGATACACAATGACCCCTACCATTGTGTATCAATACCAAGTGTAAACTCTTCTGCATAGACGTCAAAATTCCAAAATGAGTTTAACACCTGTTTGAGATTGTGGTTAATAACAAGTGTGATACCATAGACATAGACGTGAAAGTAGGTCGCCTCCCAGTTGGTGCACCCTGGGTAACGCTAAATGACCTACATAGCCTGCACGGCTAGTTTAGTTTCTTGTATTGCCGGATCTACGAGAACGGTGCCAGTACTTGTGCTGTACCCATCGTGCCGAAACGACCCGGGCCGCTTTCTTATATCGACCCGGCCAAGAGCAATACACTCGAGGTGACCCTGTCTGACATTTAGGCAGGGCTACACCTCGTTACAACAACAACAACGTGAAAACTTCAAAGTGAGTTTAGTCACCTGTTTTTAATTTCCTTTTTTGTCTCACTTCTTTCCATCTTCCCACCTCTTTCTACCATTAGGTAAAAGATAGGGGACCGCCATGTTGATGTGTGCAGGATGTTAAACAACGCCATTGCTTTTCTGTTATTCGGTGCTGGCGACATTTTAATGTGTGCAGGATGTAACAAACCGACATTTTAAGAATATTGCACAAATCGACATTTTGAGAATGTTGCACAAAGAGGAGATGACGATAGATAAACGCTTCGAGAACACTGTTGCACGAATAAACCAGAAATGTGTAGACATTTCTAGGTTGTGAAGCTGCTGTTTGCTAGGGTATATAAACCGCGCAAAGACAACGCAATTCATTCAGTTTATTTTGAAGTGTTGTACAGTGAAGTACTGAACAGTGAATTAACCCGCGATATTGTACTACGGTTTTTAGTTCTGAATAAAGCGTACTACTAATTAAGCAGAATCGGAGTGTTTTATTTAACGTACAGTGATCGAACTCAGGGAATCGAATTCGTCACAATTGGTGTCAGAAGCGGTATTGTTAAATAAATACAGGATAACAAGGACATTGTAAAGTCAACAAGGATATTGCAAGGATAACAAGGACATTGTAAAGGTAACAAGGACATTGCAAGGATAATAATAAGGATAATAAGGAGCGCATTGACCATCCTCACTCTCCCATATTCGATGCAAACAACCGGATACCATTCGTAAACTGTTAGGTTAGGTTAGGTTGCTTATAGTTGTTCCAAGGAAGCGGGTGTCTGATGTTCTCAGGGAAATGCATAACGATCCAATTGGAGGTCATCTAGGAGTCAAGAAGACCTTGGAGAGGATTAAGCAGACATTTTATTGGGTTGGTTACGGTCAGTCGGTAAAGGAGTGGATTGGCAAATGCGATGAGTGCATCAGAGCAAAGGTGCTGAGGTCCACGAGTCATGGTCTAAGGAGGCAGTGCAACTCAGATGCACCGGTTGAGAGGATTACCTTGGATGAAGCTGGTCCATTCCCCAGAACTATAAGCAAAAACATGAAAACCAGGTACGACAAAGCAATGGAAACGGAACGGTTCCTGGAAGGAGATTTAGTATTCCTATACGGGCCACAACGGAGAAAAGTGTGTCTCCCAAAGTTCAGTGCAACTTGGAAGGACCATACAGAGTTGTGAAACGGATCAACGACGTGGTTTACCGCATACAGGCTGTTGGAATGCTACGGAACAAAGTGAAAGTGGTTCCCTTGGAGAGACTAGCAACGTTTAGATCGGGAAATGTGTCTGATCGGGACGATCAGACTTAGGTGGAGGGCAGTGTGGCGAACGTTCTCAAGAATCGCTCATCTCCCAACTCTAGCGTATTTCCATCACTAGCGTCACTGCCACTGTTTAGATACATGACGTGAGAGTGAGAGAGGGTGAGGCAGCTCGCGTGTTTGCGAATGTGGCACAAAGAGGAGATGACGATAGATAAACGCTTCGAGAACACTGTTGCACGAATAAACCAGAAATGTGTAGACATTTCTAGGTTGTGAAGCTGCTGTTTGCTAGGGTATATAAACCGCACAAAGACAACGCACTTCAATCAGTTTATTTTCAAATGGTGTACAGTGAAGTACTGAACAGTGAGTTAACCCGCGATATTGTACTACGGTTTTTAGTAGTAAATAAATCGTACTATTTTTTAAGCAGAATCTGAGTGTTTTATTTAACGTACAGTGATCGAACTCAGGGAAAATAATCGAGGATTCATCGATTTCATCACAATATTGAGCAAGATATGCAAATATGGGTATCAAATGAAAGGTATTTTCGACCGTATTCCAAATATGTAAATCTCAAGCAGGGTTGCTACCTAGGGTTGCCGCCTGACCGCATTTTATCAACTTTTCTTTATATCTCGAGAACCGCTTGATCGATTTAGATACACTGAACCAAAAGAGTACATATTTTCTACGAAGAAGTACATATATTTTACGAATTTTTTTCATTAAAAGCTCTCCAAAGAACGTTTTCGTAGAATTTAAGAACAAAAATTCGTAAATATTCATGTCAAACAAAATTTTAATAATAATACTTAAAATCCAAGAACCCATTCTTAGAATGTACGAACTCATTCTTAGAATAGAAATGTCAATCTATTCTTAAATTATACGACCTCGTTCTTAGAATGTATGAACAAATTCTTAAATTTTACGAACCCATTCATAAAATATGTCAATCCACTCAAAAATTATACGATCAAATTCTTAGAATGTAGGTTCGTGGTGGATCTCAAAAGGGGATGCATTTCAGACCCACACTCTGGTTCCAGTAGCTTGGGCACATACGCCGCAGCCCCCATCACGTCCATAACAGCTCTCACCGACAACACCGAGTCCGCTAGTATTCTTCACGTGTACTTGGCGTCATCATCAGCATCATTGAGAGGTTCCATCGTACACTGAATGCCGCAATCATCTGTAACAACTCTGGTAACTGGTCGTATCAACTACCTTTAATCTTGTTGGGGCTACGATCGATTTATAAGCCAGACATCAAAGCTAATCCTGCGCAAATGGTATATGGCACTTCAATCAGACTTCCCGGTGAATTGCTTGAGACATGTGTAAACACATCACCATCGGAGTTTGTGCAACAACTATTCAATCATATCCATGAGCTCCGGCCCACAAACACATCACATCACGACAAGCGCAGGCCATTTATGCTGCCATAGTTGGCAACAGCAACACACGTTTTTGTACGCAACGATACAGTGAAACCGGCATTAACTCCGCCGTACAACGGCCCATGCGAGGTCGAAAGTAGAGCTCTTAAAACATATGTGCTCAGAATCAACAACAAATCTGTCACTGTTTCCGTAGATCGTTTAAAACCTGCATTCGTTAGTTCCGCTACAGAAGACGTGCAGCATCAATTGGATGTAGTACCAGCACAAGCAGTTAATAGTGAAAAGACTGAATCGGAAGAGAAACAGACAACTCCACAAAGGAAGACACGGCTGGGAAGAACAGTCAGAAGAACGAGAGTTGTTATCTTTCTTCGTTTTCTCTCTTTCACTTCCTTTTTCGTTCAGAATCTCGAGCTAGTAAAATGCGTTTTCAAATAACACAAAATTTATATATTAAAATATTGTTAATTAAATAAATCGTATAACGTAGTGATATTTTTGCTTAAACAAAAATTCTTTTTATAAATGGAAAACAAATTCCATATATCGTAATTTAAGTTTGGAGGAACTTCAACTCCGATCATATCCATACATAATTTAAATGTACATGTGCCAAAAAAGTAAAAAATTACAAATATTGCATTTTGAGCGTTTATTTCTAAATAAGTACGATCACAGCATCACTTAGGGCCACTTGCATAAAAGCCGATTAAGCCTAATCGGTGATTAACTTGACAGCTAACCATACAAAATACGTCAATTAAACTCTGGTTAGTCGTTATCAGCTTTTATGAGTTCGATCACTGCACGTTAAATAAAACACTCCGATTCTGCTTAATAAGTAGTACGCTTTATTAAGTACTAAAAACAGTAGTACAATATCGCGGGATAATTCACTGTTCAGTACTTCACTGTACAACACTTCAAAATAAACTGAATGAATTGCGTTGTCTTTGCGCGGTTTATATACCCTAGCAAATAGCAGCTTCACAACCTAGAAATGTCTACACATTTCTGGTTTATTCGTGCAACGGTTTTCTCGAAGCGTTTATCTATCGTCATCTCCTCTTTGTGCCACATTCTCGAACACGCGAGCTGCCTCTCCCTCTCTCGCTCTGACGTCATGTATCTAAACAGCTGTAGTTGTGGGAGTGACGCTAGTGATGGAAATACGCTAGAGTTGCGAGATGGGCGATTCTTGAGAACATTCGCTACACTGCCCTCCACCTAAGTCTGATCGTCCCGATCAGACACATTTCCCGATCCAAACGTTGCTAGCCTCTCCAGGTGAATCACCTTCATTTTGTTTCGTGGTCTTCCAACAGTTTGTATGCGGTAGACAACATCATTTATCCGCTTTATTACTTTATATGGGCCTTCCCAGTTACATTGCAGTTTTCGGGAACAAACCTTTCTTTCGTTTTGGCTTGTATAACAGCACTAAATCTCCTTCTTTAAAACCTTCCGACGAGCTGGCAACCGAAGATCATTCCCAAAAATTACTTTTGCCGGAGTTTGACCCGTTGTTTCATGTATTGCCGAGCGATATGCCATCAGGAACAAGGAGATGTGCGTGTCCCAATCTTTCTGGAACTTATCCACTACTTTCCTCATGTGCTCTTCCAAGGTTCGATTGAAACGTTCCACCATGCCATCTGACTGAGGATGCAATGCAGTTGTTCGAGTCTTCCGAATACCTAATATCTTGCACATTTCTTGGAATACGACTGATTCGAAATTCCTGTCTTGGTCAGAATGTAACTCCATCGGTACACCAAACCTCGCTATCCAATTGTTAGTGAACAGTTCTGCACTGGTTTCTGCCTCTTGATTTGGAATCGGGTAAACTTCTGGCCATTTGCTGAAATAGTCCATAACAACTAATACGTACTTGTTCCCGAGTTTGCTAGTAGGAAATGGACCAGCTACATCCATGGCCATCCTCTCAAACGGTGCACCTGTGTTGTACTGCTTCATCTGTCCATGGCTTCTCGACTTCGGGCCCTTTGCTTTGATGCACACCTCACAGTTGGCAATCCACACCGCGATCGACTGCCGGCAACCAACCCAATAGAGTCTCTGCTTGACTTTCTCCAACGTTTTCGTGACTCCGAGATGACCTCCACTTGGACCTTTATGTAGCTCATTCAAAACATCAGAGATTTTCTTCCTTGGGACAACTACCAGCTTCCGAGCGCATTGACCATCTTCGCTATCCCATACTCTATGTAAGCAACCGGATACCAATTTCAGACTGCTCCACTGTGCCCAATATGACTTGGCAACAGGACTCTCTGCTGACATCTCCTCTCTTGTTGGTCGTTCGTTTTGCTCGATTCTTTGCATCACACGTACCAGATCTGGGTCTTCTAGCTGATGCTTCCTTAGTTGATCCATGTTCCATTCGTCCGTAGATGTTATAGTCATCAGCCGCACATCTATAACATCTTCCTTGGCCTCAGCTTTCGAACAAGTCTTGTATTCTAGGCTACATGGTTGCCGGGACATTGCATCAGCATTACCGTGGTTGCTGCCTTTGCGATGCTCTATGGAAAAGTCATAACTATGTAGTCGCTCTATCCAACGTGCCAATTGACCTTCCGGATTACGGAACTGCAAGAACCATTTCAACGCTGCATGGTCTGTCCTGACGTGGAATCGCTGTCCATAGAGAAACTTGTGGAAATGCTTGATGCACTCCACCAATGCCAGTAGTTCTCTCCGTGTTACACAATAGTTTCTTTCGGGCTACCCAATTGTGCGGCTATAGTACGCCACTACCTTCTCCTGCCCATCGACAATCTGCGACAAAACTCCTCCAATCGCATAACCGCTCGCGTCTGTATCCAAAATAAATGTTGAGCCTGGGATTGGATACGCTAACATTGGGGCAATGCACAGCCGTTCCTTTAAGGTTTGGAAAGCCACTTCATGTTCCTTCTTCCAATCAAATGACATATTCTTCCTGGTCAACTCATGAAGACTATTGGCTACGCTGGCGAAATTTGGTACAAATCGGCGATAATTACGGTGACCATCCGTTCTGTTTTTGGCAGAAAAGTTCTGTTTTTAAGAAGCTTGTTCTGCGTATTTTTTTTTCTAAGGAAAATAACAGAAATGTTCTTTTTTTAAGCAAATGTTCTGTTTTTGTTCTGCTTTTTTGTACCGGCAACCCTTTTAACAAATGTAATAACTCTGTAAAGTTATACGCTGTTTCCACCAAAAGCAAACACTGTGTTATCCTAGCGTGTTTAGAAGCAAACAAAACACCATTCGAAAATTTCATACAAATCTCATAACCCAAGCCCATTTCAATCCTCTTTTCAAAGCGTGTTTGCTTTGGGTTTGCATACACTTGCGAATTTCTCGACGCAGAGACCGAAGTGTGTTAGTCTTCGACGCAGAAAACTGAAGTGTGTTAGTCTTCGACGCAGAGAACGAAGTGTGTTAGTCTTCGACGCAGAAAACCGAAGTGTGTTAGTCTTCGACTCAGAAAACTGAAGTGTGTTAGTCTTCGACGCAGAGAACGGACCATGTTAGCCTTCCACGGTAGCTGAACCGAGTTAGTCTTCGTTGGGAGCGACGAATTAATCAAAATATAAACGAATTTTATTTTTTATGAATATGAGGGTTAGAGTTTACATACCAGCCGAGAAAAATCATAGTTGAACTTTCTTAGCACAAACAAACCAGTTATTCTAGGTTTTATATTAACAAGGAAAATGTCTCTCACCATCAAGAAATACTATTCACAAAAATTACTGACTTTTAATTGATGCAGTTTAGTTGAAATTATAATTTATATAATAATAAAATTTATATAATAAAATTTATATAATAATATATTTGAGATTACAATTTCAATGTTTTACAGACGATGACAACATTTTTTACTGCAAAAAGATGATTACGTCATGCAAATCAGGAACACTTTTTTATTCCAAACATTGAAAGTGTAACGTCAAATAGTTTATAGGCGAGTAGCGAAATTTTCACGTGAGGACAATACCAAGCTTTGTGTAAAAAAGAGTTCTGTTTTTTCAGAAAAAAAATATGGTCACCGTAGCGATAATACGTGCACAGTCCAAGGAAACTTCGTAACTCATGTAAATTGTTCGGTCTTGGCCAATCCTTCACAGCTTCAATCTTTTCTTTAGCAGTGCAAATGCCTTCCGTAGTTACCTTGTGACCTAAATAACTTACTTCCTTCCTGAACAATGCACACTTTTTGGGACTCAATTTCAGACCGGCACCAGCTACCCTTTGGAAAACTTCCTACAGGTTTTTAAGGTGTTCCTCAAAGCTTTTTCCAAGCACGATGATGTCGTCCAGGTACACCAAACATGTTTTCCAATGCAGTCCTTTCAATACTTGGTCCATGAGTCTCTCAAAATTAGCTGGAGCGTTACATAGTCCAAAGGGCATTACCGTAAATTGCCACAGCCCCTCTCCAACGCTGAAGGCTGTCTTTTCCTTATCCTCATCTTTAACCTCCACTTGCCAATAACCGCTTTTCAAGTCAAGTGTAGAAAACCATTTTGTACCAGATAGTGAAACTCTGTATGTATCGTCAATCCTCGGTAATGGATAGCTGTCCTTTTTCGTTACGTCGTTCAGCTTCCGGTAGTCCACGCAGAACCGAATTTTTCCATCCTTTTTCTTCACTAGCACTACCGGTGAGCTCCATGGACTAGGTGATGGTTCGTTCACACCGCTCTCACTCATTTCCTGTATAATTTCTTTTACCACTTGGCGTTTGGCCAAGGAAACACCTCGAGGAGCTTGGCGGATTGGCCTCGCATCACCGGTATCAATTTGATGCTTCACAACATTAGTTCTACCTGGCTTGGAACCATCCTTGTCAAATATGCTCGAGTACTTGAGTAGAAGTTGTTTCGCCTTGTTCTGGTGGTCTTTTTCGAGCTCCTTTGTCCATGCCGTGATATCATCCGAAAGAGCGATATTGCTGGTAGAAATATTTTCCTGGGGCTGTTCACAATTTATAACCACCTTCACTTCCTGACATTGTCCCAATATAGCTCCTTTGGAAAGCTTGAGCGGCGATCGGAACTCATTTAGTACTCTTACCGGTATACGTCCATCTTGTTTTGTCATAGCCAGTGTTTTTCCTACTAATATATCCATCTTCGATTTGTTTGCTGCCTCGACAACCCACAAATTGTTTTTCCCATAATCTCCATCAATCCTTGCCCAAACGACTGCTTCCGACTTCGGTGGAATTTGTTGCCTATCTTCCACGAGGACCCGCTTACTGATATACTTGTTCTCGTAACCAAAATTGAGTGGTACATCCATGTTTTTATAGCTCATAGTCCTGTTTTGTATGTCGATCTTGATGCGTTGGTTGCTTAAGAAATCCACACCAACTATGATCTCATCAACAATATCTGCCACTATAAAATTATGCAGTACGGTGACATTCCCAATTGCGATTTCATATGTTACTTCTCCTTGGACCCGTATCAACAGTCAGTAAACGCTCCTTTCCTTCCACGAGTCCTCCAACAATAACATTGCTCGACTACCTTCCGATCTGTGAGACAGAGACTATGGGGCACCCAATTGCGGGAGCCAGCCTACGCCCCTTGCGGCTGACTCTCTTTAGTTTAACGGTTGGTTGGATTGGCAGACTTGCTCATCTCTTTCAGCCTTCCGCTTACGTCCGCTTGCATTATTGGAATTATTGGAGCCAGATCCACAATAACGTGCAATATGACCAGGTTTTCCGCACTTGAAGCACTTAATAGCCCCTTCATTTTTCTGTTGCTTCCCGTTTAATGCTTCTAGGATTTTGTAAATTTTTTCGGCCCAGTCTGGCGTCTCCACTTCCACACGATGAGCTTTGTACGTGGGTTTACTCAAAAGCGAGGCTGTTTCTTGTGTTAGAGCATGTGATACCGTCTTCGCAAATGATCTCTTTGGATTGGCATATGTGGCTCGCTTTGTCTCCACATCACGTATTCCATTTATGAAGCTTTGTTTTTTACCCTTTCGATGTATTCCACGGGTGCGTCGGCGTTTGCCAGATGGGCTAACCTCTCGATATCTGATGCAAACTCCTGCAATGTTTCTTTAGTCTTCTGGAAGCGATTCTGCCTCCTATGCTCGCTGCCGTAACGTCTTTCAACGGCTTCCATCAACGCTTCATAGTTGTTTCTTTCAGCGTCCGGAATAGTCTGTAAGATTTCGGTGGCAGGTCCTTTCAATGACACAAATAAAGCAGCGACTTTGTCCTCAGCGCCCCAGTTGTTTACAGCTGCTGTCTTCTCAAATTGTAACTTAAATACCTGGAAAGGAACAGAACCGTCAAATGATGGGGTTTTTACCTTGGCTGCAACTCCTAGATACGACTTCTTAACGCATCCACCTCGGCCTCGTTTTTCTCCTCAAGCTGCATTATTTTCTCGTTCTGTATTTTTAGCTGTGATGACATACGTTCTTCCTGCTCCTCCAGCTGTAATGCTATTTTTGAAGATAGCCGGGCCTCCTCCTCCTCAAGTTGAGCTGAGATCTGAGATGTCATCTATGTCCTCTGTTCTTCCAACGCAGATGTCATGTGTGTCTTCTGTTGTTCCAACTGAGATGCCATGTGTGTCTTCTGTTCTTCCAACTGAGATGACATGCTTGATGTTATGTTGTTGGACATCTGAACCAAGGCAGCCAATAAAGAGTTTGTGTCCACATTTGCCACTGAATCCGGCGAATCCTTTTGCTCTTCTATTTTCGCTACCTCATCCACAAGCTGAAAAACGTGGTCGTCAACGTTGATTTCCTCTGCTTCCATAGCCTCTCGCAACCGTGATTGTAGCTCTGCTTTATTGCCCGTTGTTGCCAATCCACGTCGTTCCAACTCGTTTTTGAGTTGCTGGATCTTCAACTCATTCAACTTTGCCATGTCCTTGTTATCCTTAAAATGTCCTTCTTATCCTTTTCAATGTCCTTGTTATCCTTTTCAATGTCCTTGTTATATTTTTCAATGTCCTTGTTATCCTTTCAATGTCCTTGTTATCCTTTTCAATGTCCTTGTTATCCTTTTCAATGTCCTTGTCATCCTTTTCAATGTCCTTGTTATCCTTTTCAATGCTCTTGAATTTATTTAACAATACCGCTTCTGACACCAATTGTGACGAATTCGACGATTCTGCTTAATAAGTAGTACGCTTTATTCAGTACTAAAAAACGTACTATAATATCGCGGCTTAACTCACTGTTCAGTACTTCACTGTACAACACTTGAAAATAAACTGATTGATTTGCGTTGTTTTTGCGCGGTTTATATACCCTAGCAGACAGCAGCTTCACAACCTAGAAATGTCTACACATTGCTGGTTTATATGGTGTTTCCACCAAAAGCAAACACAGTGTTTTCTATCCCTAGCGTGTTTAAAATCAAACACTACTCGAAACCCTTGTCAAATCTCATACAAATTTCATAACCCAAACCCATTTCAAACCCCTTTTAAAAGCGTGTTTGCTTTGGGTTTGCATACGATTTATCATTAAAAGATGGCAATAATGTTCATTTACGTCATTATTTCCTTTTAGATTTTAAATTCTTATCGTAATCATGTTACCATTGCTTTCAGTTTGTCAAAATTGTTGACAATAAAATTAAATTAATTTATATTTAAAACTTTTAAATTTTTAAATATTTTTCAAAATGCAATGCAAAATCATAGGGCCAAACACTTGTTTGATAGGTCCCACCGAAAAGTTGGACTATGTTATAAAGGTTATAGCTTTTATAAGAAACAAATGGCTACCAGTGGGCTTTCGACCCTGGATCTGCTTTTGGGGTAAAAAGCATTTTCCACAAAATTTTCGAATAATAAAATTACACGAATGACAGATGAACACAATTTATATCAAACACGTAGTGGAAACAGTTGGCAATTATTTCAAACCCAAAACCTACAAACACGGTGTTTGTTTTTAGTGGAAACACCGTATTATTCGCGCAACAGTGTTCTCGAAACGTTTATCTATCGTCATCTTCTCTTTGTGCCACATTCGCAAACATGCGAGCTCCTCTCCCTCTCTCGCTCTCAAGTCATGTATCTAAACAGCTGTAGTTGTGGTAGTGACGTTAGTGTTGGAAATACGCTAGAGTTGGGAGATGAGCGATTCTTGAGAACATTCGCCACAATACCCAAGGCAGATTTATACAGGTGGCTGCAGTAAAATATATGTCAATTTCCCATGTATTTTGTTTTTGTATTTTTGAACCCATCTGTCAAAACCATAATTCGCCTTGAATTCGCCTTATGAATTCGCCGAAATAAACATGAACTCTGTTTCTTGAAAAGCCAGCAAAGAATAGTCACCAATAAAGAGCTTTGTAAAACTTTCTCAAACTTGTGTCCAAAAAACGCTTCCCAGCAATAGTTGTTCATAATTTTTCCTCAATTACAATAAAGGACGCGGCTATGAATTTGTTTATTGACATACAAGGCGAATTCAACTGTCTTGGCAAATAATGTGTTTATAAAAATAAAATATGTAAAAACTATCTAAAATAATAAAATATAAATATAAAAGTTAATAAAATGAAACAAAGGGCAAATTGACCGAAGAAGTCAGCCCCAAAGCATTCCCGCTCGCTAATGCAGAGCTCAAAGCAGAAATTATGAATTTGTTCCAGTGGGCCCTCAACTACAATCAATTGCAAAGGAGTCAATGAAGCAACCAACACCTTGAATCGTGGTCTATCCGGTATCATAGTAATGGTTGCTGATACCGAACCCATCGAAATTCTATTGCATTTGCCACTATTGAGTGAAGTTAAAAATGTTCGTTATGTATTTGTGCGTTGAAAGCAGATGTTGGGGCACGCATGTGGTGTTTCGCGTCCAATTGTTGCTTGCTCCGTGACAACAAATGATGGATCACAGTGAACACCAGTATTCATACGGTCATGTGCACAGTTCCATTTATTTATGTTTCCTTTAGCGGTCAACTGCTAAAAAATTAGCTAAAATTATGGGCGATAGCTCAAAAGAAGGGGTTCGGCCTCAGGATCACGAATCCGAAAATTTGTGGTCAAAAAACCGAAAAATTACCCGGGTCCGATACCAAAATTGGGGCGGAATCTATGGTATTTATGTGCGAAACACTTTTCTGAGTTGACGTCAACCACATGAAAACTTGCAACTTTGATTGCAAATATCCCTTCAGAGAAGCAAAATATTAAAAAAAAAGCGCTTCCGGATTCGTGATCCTGAGGTCAAACCCCGTCTTTTGAGCTATATCCAATAATTTTAGCTAATTTATTGGCAGCTGACCCCTAAAGGAAACAAATAAATGGAAGTGTGCACATGACCGTATGAACACTGGTACCCATTACACCATTGTTAGTAAGAAAAAATGCAACAAAAGTGATACACAACGGCGTCTGAGGGCGCTACACACGCACACACGTCACTAATCGAGGGACACGTCGTCGCTAGTAGGTACAAGTAAGCGACTTGGCAGTGGTGCTGTGGAACGCCGTAAGCGACAGCAAAAAAGTAGCTATGAAGCAAATGAGCAGGTTGATGACGTAAGATGTTGTGGGTTGTTAAGATATACATATTGCTAATGATCTATATTTACAGGCTGTATTGAATGTTCCAAGCGGCAATGCACCACATAACACTGAAGAGGAAGACGAGAAAATATTGAAGTTGGTATCGACCGTATTATTGTTTTCATTAACAAAGCCGATTTGGTAGATCAAGAAGTACTAGAATTAGTTGAAATCGAAATGCGTGAAATGCTGACCGACTTTGGTTTTGATGGCATTAGCAGTCCTGTCGTTTATGGCTCAGCGTTCTTGGCTTTGAAAGGTGATACGTCGGAATTTGGCGTACTAGCGATTGAAAAGTTGCTGCATGAAATGGACTCGTATGTAAAGACACCTACTCGCGATTATAAGTCACCTTTTATACTGCCCATCGATAATGCATTTACAGTACCCGGATGAGTTACGTAGTAGTTGGCACGATAAAGCGTGGAACTTTGATGAAGAATGATTCGGCGGATTTGTTGGGCTTCAATCAACATATTAAAACAAGCACTGGGGATATACAAATTTTCAAGAAAAGCGTGCCAAAGGTCAAGTTCATATCCAAATATTCAACTAGTACTAATAAATATATTTACAGGCTATCGCTGGTGAAAATGTTGGCCAAGTTTTTACGATCAGAGAGAATGGAGCAACGGTTGCAACGGGCATGATTACCTTCATTAGATGTACCAAAGAATAGGAACAAGTGCAGTATACGGACAATGCTGATATAAAAAAACGAAAAATTGAGATCGATAGGTATTAATAAAAGAAACAACAACAACAACAAACAACAACAACAAAAGTTATTGAGGGTCAAAGTTCATTTAAAACATTTTTTAAAATCAAAATATCTTCAATAATATTGCACCGATTTCCAAAATTTTTTTTTGCATTGGATAGGTAATTGAATTACCTTTTATTTGAGGTACCACTGCTGTGGGTGCAAAACCGCGTATGTGCAAAATTTTATTTTAAAAATAACCCCCAAAAAAATTACACTTGCCGATAAGCGACCGGGGGTTTAATTCACAGTTTTTTTGTGTGAAACACCTCCGACGCATTTGGCCCATTTTTATTATTTCGTAAAAGGGAACACATCCCCCTGTAAAATTTGTATTTGTATTTTTAAGTATTTTACGGGATAGGAATACAAACAGCATATCAAATGAAAGGTAATTTTACAACCTATTCAATGAAGACAAAATTTTGAAAATCGGTTCGATACTTTAAGAGAAATTTAGTTTTAAAAAATGCTTCATTTGAACTTTGACCCTTAATAACTTCTGTTATTATCATTTGCCCACAAAAAAATTTGTGTAGTTATACTCATCTTGACCATGTCTATCAATCCTCATACTGCTTTTTTTGATTTTGGAATTGTCCGTATACTGCACTTAAGCCAAAGAATAAGTTAACAAAGATCTTGGTAACTTGCTAAAATAACCCAGTGTAGCAAAAATGAAGGGTGTGTTCGAGCCGCTCAATATTACTGCAATATTGCAGTCATGTTACTTTATTGTTGCAATGACGCTGATACTTAGATGGCTATATGCAACAATGATTGCATACTTTATTTTCATGTTGCGCATGATGACCTTGTGATGCGCAACAGATTGTCAACATTTTATTCAACGAACGCGCGACGTTGTAAATGTAGCAAAAAAAAAACAAGAACGTGATACTCTGTCATAAAAAGGAACACTGCCGCAACAATTGCGGCTCGAACACACCCGAAGTTAAATTTAATTTCGAGGAACTAAAAAGAAATATAAGATGAAATTTGTATAGGTAAGAGTTTCCGCGTTGCTTTTTATTTCGAAGTTGAAACTTTTAAGGCCTACAATTTATCCCAAACAAAATATGATTGAATGCTATGAAGATATTAGAAGGAAAGCCTTACAAGCGGAAAGAGAAATAGGCTAGTCTACTCATTTGCCCTTTAATTTAAAGGGAAAATTAAAAGAAATGCTATCTTAGTATTTCTTTTAAAAATTCAAAAAAAAGAAAAAGTATTGCTTAAGCAGAACCAACAGTGTTTAATATTTTGACATCGTAGCAATCATAATTTATTAAATTTTGATCAATGTTCGATTAATATATAACTGTAGCTATTTTAAGACTACTAAAATACTTATAATAATTTGAAATAAAATCTTCACACTGCAATGGCATATAGAAAAGATGGCTCTGTCTTGTGGTTGCATTTTGAAATAGTTTATCACATTCCGTGCATTTTAGTTTCTTACTTGGCGGTTTCGTTGGCAGGAAGCTATGTACATTTTTGTAAGTAAACTTTTGCTGAACGAGCCAAATCCTTAACCTTGTTTGTTGCCACCCGATTTTTAGTCTTATAATACCAATGGCGTATGCAATTAATACCTTTCAAAATTTCATCTTCGGTAAACTCTATGTTTTATTAGGTCTTCATAATATTTGACATTTCGGCATAACATTGTCTGCGTACAGCTGGATCATTACGATCCTCATGTTTAGGATCATATAATGGTGGAAACAAAGCATATGTTTCAATAAAAGTTTCTGTTGTGGGATTAAGTTTGGCAAAGCTCAATTTCTAAAAATAAACGTATAATAAAATATTTACATAGAAATTGTTGTGAAAGTCTTTCAAATAGCACAAAATTTTCTCTCTTTGGATTTTTTGGTAGCCCTGAGAAGGGCTGTTTGGTAGCCCTGAGAAGGGCTGTTTTGTAGCCCTAAAAAGGGCTGTTTTATGTGCTGACAATTCCACGTCCGATTTTCTCTGAATACTGCGATGAAAATGAATTTGCTGTAAAAATACATAATAAGGATTATTGTATAAGCTGATAAAATATCATAATAATAAAGACTTCACCTGTTCGGAACATCAATAATCATATCTGAATTTTTTAAACCCCATCAACCTTTGCTTTGCTTTTTGCACTCTAAGCCGTCTGTTCAAACTTCGGATGCGAAAATGTATTCGACATTTAAAAAATAGACGTTTAACACTTTCCGGTACTTGAACATGCGCGCTACAATTTACCAATCGTTCATGGAGGTTTTTGCAACTAGAGATATCCGATTTATTGATGTTTTCGAATATTTTTTCCATTGCTTTCACACCGTGTAAAAGATGTGGAGACGGCTTTTTCAAAAAGCCCTTACTAACTTCGTCCACGAAACCGATGGATGGCCGAAAATCGCGAAGCTCTTCTAATCCCAGTTTTTTAATCATATACCCCGAGATATATGACAAAGCGTCCTCCTGTAAAACGCCGCAATCGTCCGGGAAGGATGAGTCTACCGCGCTAATGACGTCCGCCACATCTTCACCGCCACCATCTTGGTTTTCTTTTCCATTAACGCCTGTGCTGCTCTCATTTGCGTTGCTTAACATGCTGGAACTTGAATAAGCACTGGTACTTGCCTTGCTGTCGTTGTTGTTGGTGGTGTTATTGGAACCTGTTGCCTTCAACGGAGTTGATGTTCCTTGAGGGACCAGCCACTCGGTCGAATCTTTGCAAACATTTCCAGTACCCCGCAATGATTCCGTATTTCGAGCTAAAAAGAAGAGAAAATAGAATTATGACGTACATTAATCCGTGTGATATAGGATCCATTTTACCCAAAATATATTTTCGTAATCTATATTCAAATTCCTTTGGTGTCGGGTGATCGTTTAAACCGCCTTTACTTCTAATCGCACCAAAGAAATTTTCAAGAACGTCTTGGTTAAGACGGTATGTGAGTAGGTATTCCACATTTGATTTTTTTTTGAGGTCGTTGTATAAACCAACTAACGCCCTATTGGTCATCAGTATACCCTTCTGGAAAAACTCAATGCTTTTTTTTGTGGGAAGTAATCCTTTTTGAGAAAACTCAAGGTCTTTGTTTTTTTTGTCTTTTTTTTCCGGAAGAATGGGTGAAGACATGAATTCGTTCATGCGATTTAAAACTTCCATTTGGTTCGTCAAATCTCTACCGAACGGTTCCTTAAGTTTAAAGCAGTAAGAAAAATAAATAAAATCCTTAGTTAATAAAAATACCTTTCCCGGGTACGCAAAGGTTCCCATGTTGGAATTCAGAACGTCAAACCAGTCATTTACGAGCTGAATAAAGTCCGCAGTCTCCAATGGTTTGTATAGCTCAAACCCTACCGCATGACACCGACGGAGTGCACTAGCAACCGTGTTGGAAAACAACTGAGCGGCTGTTTTCACTTTTTGACGAGCTGAAATTGCACATATATATATATAAATATAGTATTGTAATGGAGGATAATTGAGCATCTGTCATCTAAAAAAAGCTGCTACTAAATCTAAGACTAAATGTCGCTTAACATGACGGATTTCGGTTTTTTGATTAAATTTAAAAAACTATCAGGAAACCAACTTTTGTAAATAGGTCAGTGGGCTGGGCTACACTTTGATTTAATTACCTGCTCCTTTCACTGCAAGATGTTCGTGAGATATTTTGTACGCTATGGATACGTCAGAACTAGAAGTGCGGTTTATCAAATCGCAAATGGTTCTGGTACTTAGCAGATGGTTGTTCCATATGATGTCATCATCTATGTAATGGTTTCTTACCAATTTTAGTAAATGAGGTGGATCTGCGAAAACATATACGTTTGCGTCGTTTGATGGATGTCGAAACCATGGCGCATCTAAAGAAAAATGAAAGTTACATGAAAAATGTATGAGATTTAAATGCTATTTTTACCCTTGGTTACTTTAAGCGAAGTCCATAAGGTGCGATTTTGCGATCCCATATCGCTTACAACAGCTACTACTTGAAATTTAATATCGTTCAATGCGATGATAATAGAGCATAAAATATCCTTATTCATAGGAGTGTCGAAAGCATAGAAAATTGGTTGCTTCCATGACTTCAGCAATCCGCGCACCATCGCCACTTGCACCATTTTTGCTGGTTTTCTGACGTAGTCTCCCAGCTGATCATACTCAAACGTTTCGGCGATTTTCATTTCGTCGAATGAAAGAACACATACTTTGTCATCATCACTAAGTTCAGACATTTGTTCCAATGCTTGAAATGATGCAGCCCTCGCCCATATCTATCTTTCGAGACCAGCGCTGCAACGTTGACACGTGAGGAAGTGGGAAGCCGTTGTCATATAAATGGTGATATGCTCTCGGTCCTGCCGCGTTCAAACAAATCGCACTGGATATATCTCGCCAACCCCAGTGTACATTTTTATCTGTGTTAAAGAATTAAGGTAGATACATATATACTTAAAGAAAAGAAAATTAATCATACCTGGCGCAACCATCTTACGCATTTGTCCTTCCGTAAATATTTTTCGGAAGTTGTCAAGCACCGTATTGCCTTGATCCTGACGAGATCGCAACTCCTCATTTTCCGCCTTTAGTCTTTTTACTTCCGACTTCAAGCTTTTTATTTCGGGATTCGCAAGGGCCTCGAAAATTACACAACTGCAATATAGTTTTAAAACATATTAAAATATTAATATTAACGAGACAATTTTGTTTTAAGTCTCTTACTCTGTTTGAGTTTCGGACTCTTCAAGGATCACACCAACAGTTTGCGTTTGGGCATCAGCTTTTCTAACCATCAAGTGGCTGTCAACGTTGTTGTGGTTGAAGCTTTCTATGTTATTTATGGCCATCGGAACCAGCTCGGTTACACTCAAATCTTGGGAATCCTGACCAGAACTAGATTACATACACATTTTGTTTAAAATTTGACTAGGTTGTGGTTTAGATTAGCTGGCGACCGATAAAGGACATCCAAAAAACTGTGGAGAGGTAACATAAGACGGGTATCGGCCGTAGAAATAAGAATCCTTATGGGAAATTCGCATTAAAAGCAGAAAATTTCATGTGGATGAAGACCGATACGCCTGTTTTGATACCTCTCCCGATTTATTTAATAAAGTTTTAGCAGCCCTACCGACTAATCTATTTTTAATGGAATGACCGCTAATTATTTTTATGAATTTTGGGATTAAAATAACACATATAACACAAATAGCACTACTTACTCATAACAACACACTTTTGAAGTTAGGGCTGCTTGTATAGGCGGACCGCGTTTATTGCTTGTAGCAGCCACAAAGGGTTGCGGTATGGCTTTTGGCAACAATCTTGTCTGTGTCCCAGTAGAAATTATATCTTCGCGTGAAAAATGATCAGCACAAATACGATTTTTAGAACTTAATTGCATCCGGCAATTGTTTCCCCACAACAGGCGCAGGTGGTCGTCAACAGGCACCTTGAAGAAAGGCCCAGTTCCCCGCCCCCACTTTTTTAAACAAATCGCGCACTTCACCATAACGGAAACAATTATTCAATTATTTTTCACACAGGAACTTATTTTTTCACAAAAACGCAAAATATTTACGAATTCCAATGAGAAAATTCGAAAAATTAGCAAAGTAAACAAACAGTTTGAATTCGCCTTGAGATTGGCATGAGTTTGACAATTGGGTCCAATTTGAAATAAAAAAAGTTTAATCAAGGCGAATTCATTACAGGTGGCATCTTCCCACCATATGGTTTCTTCTTATTCCTTGAAAATCGAATTGTAGCTGTCAAATTGCTTATGTTGTTGCTTTGTCTGACATGTTCAGTTACAAGGAGTAGGTGCGTGTGTGTAGATCTGAATTCGCTCGAACACACCTGTATGAACTCGCCTTGAGTTTAATACATATATCTTACTACCGCCACCTATATGAATTCGCCTTGCACAATACCATAGTTTCGAACTATCGATAATATTTTTGCAACTATCGAAAATATCGAATGGCGCCAGTATCGATAGTTTTGCAGCTCTAGTGGGTAATTCCACGTTTTGTGGGGAATCAATAATGCTTGTGCCCTACCAACCATCAACCGATAATTTCCTGGGAAATTACCAGGTCGCGTTTTCCAAAATGCTGGGTAGAAAGATGTCTAATTTTGTTCAGTGAGGAGCCTTTTCTATCCATGTTGAAGCTGCTAGTTAATGTTGGAAATTATGGAACTATCGAGTTTATCGAATTATGGGTTGGTATTCGATGCCCACTTTTCCCGACTTGGTATTGCACAGTTCTAATTTCTGATTTTATTTCCTCCTTGCCTAGCTCTGGCAGGGTATTGGAGCACCATGAAAGGTCTTAAGGGTTAATTACATAAAGCTTTGTTAACCTCGCCTGACATTTCCATCCCCAAAACTTTGCTCTCAATCTTAAGGCTGGTTTTCATTATGTCAAATGGTGTCAAATTTTATCGATTTTACCGAGATTTGGTTCCTTATTTCGATAAAGTCGATAAAAGTTGTCGAAATTTGACCTAGTGAAAACCAGCCTTTAGAGGTATGCTACAATGAACGCTTTGACGCTTCTCGGTAATTGTCCACTAGCTGTCAACTGCTAAAAGGTTAGCTAAAATTATGGAAGGGGGCTCAAAGGACGGGGTTTAGCCTCAGGATCACGAATCCGAAAGCGGGTTTTTAATATTTTGCTTCCCTGAAGAGATATTTGTAATCAAAATTGCAAGTCTTTATGCGGTTTGTTATGGACACGCATTTACAATGGAGCAGTAAGGAAGGCTGTCGGCATGACCTCGTGGTGCAATGTGGCTAGTCATTGGCGGCTGGGGTGGGTTGTTCCCAACCTTACTGTCCTGCGCCATAAACAGAAAGAAACTATCATGCCTATTGAACGCAGAAACCCGGATAGCACGGACAAACCGTTGAAATTTCAAAAGAAATATGAAAATGGCCGGTTAAATTCAAATTCAAACATTAACTGGCTATTTAAAACGAAATTTTAAAATAACGAAAACTAGTCAACGGAAATTTAATAGAAAATCTAAATGCGAAATATGAAATGTTCAAACTAAAAATAAAGTCCCGTTTACATTGCTCGATTTTTCGTTCTGAAAATTGACTCGTGTCAACGGGTCTTGCAAAATTGAATGCAACAAAGTTGGTAGCCAGCCGACTTTTGTTCAACTCATCATTCAACTTTTGTACAACCTTGCATTTGTTTGCGAATGTCAGATTTTGAGGTAAAATTTTGGAAAACAAATTTTAATATATTTTTCACAAAATTGTTCATCAATAAAATTAAAGCAATTTTAATTGGCATGAATTCGCCTAGACCTTTTTTCTTGATCATTACCAACACCCAGAGCAAAACCTGTGCGTTCCATCCCATCCAACTAGAAGAGTCCACAAGGCGTCCCGTTCGGACTCCGTGCGCGGTGCGCTTATAACGTATACCTACCTATTTAGGACTCTTTAAGGTGCGTTTATCAGATAGTGAAAAAAGTGTTCCTTCAAGAATCACTCCCTGGAAGGACTCTGCTGACTCCTCTTTAATTAGGATTTCTTCAAGAGAGTTTTGACGGATTCCCTTTTCGCTCCTTTTGAGCGCTCCGTACTTTGTTGGATTTGAATCGTAAATCATTTCCTAGCTAGGATGTCCGATAATTTTATACACGCTTGACTAGATCTCTATTTCCGTCGTTGTTGTTGTTGTTGTTGTTGTTGTAATGAAATGCTGCCCTACCTAGAAGTAACGCTTATTGACCCTAACGACCTTTTAATAGGATTCCAAGGAAACAAACAGTTTCAATATCGTTAGGCCAGAGTGGGAATGGTGTTAATAGAGTATGCTTCGAGAAGTGAATAAATGGTTAGTGTCGTGAGAAGAAGAACCACATACAGCGCAAACATTTTGGCCCTTCGGGATGCAGTATGGATAAGTTTCGCATATTACATTAACCAGATCCGAGCTGAACGAGAGTGCTTCCGGTCTCTCTCGGACGATCGTATCCGAGAGAAGCAACCGGTGGTACTTGTTGTAGCAGGACGACATTCGCCTGACGGGAGCTGGCAAAGGTGTTCCCTGTCTTTGCGTGGATACTGTTAGGACCTGTCTATGAACCCATGAATGAAAAGGGTTGATTTTATAATGCCGTTGTTGTGAAAAAAATCAATAAATAAAAATAAAATTTTTTCTATTTTCATTTAATTTTTTTCAAATACATAAACAACCGTCAAATAGTTTTCAAAAAAAGTGATGAATGTAAACGGGTAGTCAACACAATTTGGAATCAACGCCACATGCGACGAAGGTAAACAGGCCTTAACGGAAACTAAATGAAATTTTAAATTTAAAATCAATAGAAACGGAAAATTACTCGATAAATTAAATTGTTTGGCCAGCTTTGAATTGTAACTACTTAGTCGTACTGTATTTAGTACAAAACATTCAGCCATAATTAATAGTCAGTAAGCAACACTGTTATTAGTATTAAGGCTATCTGGAAGAAAAATAAATTAGCACTCATTATTCATTCGTAGACCACAGCCAGCCTCGCATCTCTTTTAATAAGCGCATCGCCGCACTACAGTTCGTCACACAGGTAAAGTGTAAAATCGTTGTCGGTTTTTAGCAGCAACAAAAACTATTGTTGCTTTACATTTTGGCGCCCGAGCAGGGACTTTTAATAAAGTCGTTTTTTTTATTTTATTATTAATTTTCGTGGTTTGTTGTGCGACTGGCTGTGGCTACAATAGGAATACAACCCGCCGTTAAGTCAAAGGGAATAGGAAAAGAAAACGACACAACAAATAACATTGGATTTGGATACATAAAAGGGAAAGTAAAAGTTGCTATACAAATACATAAATAAAATTGGATTCAATAAACTCAACAAAAGGAATGGGTAACAAAAAAGGAAGGTCAGAAACAACAACGGTAGAGGTAAAGTAAAATGAATTTACATATGTATAGTGCAGTGCGTTAAATTCCCATGAAGCGTTAGACATCTAAATATTAATTTCGAAGAATTCGAAAAAATTCCGTTCCCTTCGAAGGCAAAAAATAGTTAAAAAATAATCCTCAGTAAACGGTATATATGTAAATTGTTAAATTACCGTCGGCAAATCATTAGTGTCCATTTCAGCTGAACAAATTAATATTTCGGTTGTTGTTGTTTGATTTCGTTGTCAAAAGCACATAGGCGAATTGCTAGCAGCATAATTTGTTCATTTAGTTACCCATTAAAATTTTCTTACGGGACACAAAATTATTAATCCATGCCTACCCACATACATATGTACGTATGTAAATATTAGGCAAGTGAACTTTGGTTTTTGCATATACCTACCTACGTGAGCAGAACTTTGTCGTCGTTAATTTCTCTGCTGCTCCCGCATTGCATACATAGCAAACACATAAGTGCATGAAGCTGTAGTTACTGCTGCTGCACTCCACTAAAGTGATTGACCCATATACATTATTGTCTGAAGACAATAGTTAGTACACTTGCCTTCATATTTGCCATTCCCCACCTTCGCTTTCAAATTCAAAAAAAAAAGAAATTGCATTGCTAACATAGTAGGCATTTAAATTTACAGTTTCGTTTCACCTTCAAATGCATAGAACCCAAGTACATAAAAAATTGGTTGAGTTGTATGGCTATTGAACTTGTCGTTTTTTTTAGCTCGAATATTTATGTACTTAACATTGAATTTATGAGGGCATACAAATAAATCAGAAGATGTTTTAGATTTGAATGTTGTAGAAGACAACAAGAAAATTTGAAAGCAATTATATGCGTATGCAAAGTAAAATCGAATACTTTGGACATTTAGCGTTCTGAATATCAGGGTGCCTTGGCTTTACCATTCAAATAAATTTGCTACCTTAATTTAAATCATTTTGTTGTTGGATAAATAGAAGGGTCCGTTTGGCATTTTGTAGTAAAGTAGATCTGTCAAAATGGGTCCAGGTGATGAAGATGACTCAGCGGCAAAGTTAGCTACACTAAAGCAGCAACGCTCAACTGCTCGCAAAAATATAACAAGAATAAAAAACTTGTTGGACAATACCTCCACTACGTGGAACGTTATCGATTTAGAATGCAGGCTAGAAATTTTGAGCTCATATATAAAGCAAATAATGGCTTATCAAACAGAGATTGAGAAAGAGGACCCTAGTGATGATAGGAGGGGTGACATTGAAGAGTCGTGCATTAGTGCAAACACAAAACTCTTGCAGCTTTTAGGGCAGCATAAGCGACGCGAGAGCTCAGCTCTGGAAACGACGTTCGGTATCACCATGCCTCAAGCATCTCGTCTACCAAAATTGAAATTGCCAACATTTAGCGGAAAATATTCGGAGTACAAAAATTTTATAAGCTCATTTAACAATTTAGTTCACAATGAGGTAGATCTAGCTCCAATAGAAAAATTCAATCATTTGCTTAGTTGTTTGTCGGGTGATGCACTTAGAACGGTTAAAGCATTTCAAGTTACAGAAGCCAATTATGAAAAGGCTTTAGAGCGATTAGCTGACCGATATGACAAAAAAGGGTTAATATTTTTTGATAATATAGAGCAGTTATTTGAAATTGAAAAAATTAACAAACCCAATGCGCCAGCTCTGAGAAACGCAGTCGACACTGTGTCAGCAATTTACGATTCGTTGTTGTCCATGGGCTCAGAAAAAGATATAGCCAATGCCCTTATAATTAGCTTGGTGATTTCAAAGGTCGATTCGGTTACCAAGTCAAAATGGAATGAGCAGTTGGATTACTCAACACTTCCTACATGGAGCGAATGCTCCAAGCATTTAATTCGACGTTGTCAAGCCCTAGAAGTGAATGAAGATCATTCCAATAAAAATTTATTTGAGAAAAAGAAAAATAGTAAAGCCAGTTTTAGCAACAACAACAGTAAGGCTTCGTATACAGTAACGAGAAGCAATAATGAGGGTAAATGCACATTTTGCCATACCAATGGTCATTCAGTGTATAATTGCAAGTCCTTCGCTGCCCTGCCTATTACCAAACGGTTCGAATTTATTAAAAAAGAAGGAAGTTGCATAAATTGTTTGAAAACAGGTCATTCGGTACGAAGTTGCTCAAAAGCGCACTGCAGAGTTTGCCAACGTCCCCATCACACCCTGTTGCATAGGTATGAAGTGCACAATCAGCAAGGCAATTCGAGTGCATTCAATAGTAATGGTACAGAGCAACCATCTTCATCCTCACCCACTACTAATTCAATGAACCATCGCTCGTCACACCACGTATCGAGCAACACAGACATTGTAGTTTTAGCCACGGCCTTAGTAAAAATTAAAGATCGCAGCGGAAATGACCATTTGGTAAGAGCTCTTTTAGACTCAGGCTCGCAATTGAACTTCATAAGTGAAGAATGTGCAGCTAATCTGCAGCTAAAGAGAGAATTTAAAAATCTCAAGTTATCTGGCATTGGGGAGCTTAATACTAATTTGAGGCACCAAGTAAATACCACAGTCAAATCCAGACTAAATAATTATAATTTCCAGACAGATTTTTGGGTAATTAAATCTATTTCTAGTTACCAACCCGAAGTTAACCTTCAATTTGGCACTTGGCAGGTCCCAAAAAATATTGAGCTTGCAGATCCTCAGTTTAATAAACGACAAAGAGTCGATCTGCTCATTGGGGCCGACATATTTTTCGAATTATTATCTGTGGGCCAAATAAAATTAAACGAGTCATTACCCACATTGCAAAAAACTCTTCTTGGTTGGATAGTTTCTGGTCGGTACAAGCAAGGCAAAGGCATTGAAACTGTAGCGTGCAATATAGCAAATGAAATTACCGACGCATCATTGGTATCTTTGGATGAGACTGTGAGAAGATTTTGGGAAATTGAAGAAAGCCCAGGAGTTGAAAGGAATACCTGTAAGGAGTTTACTGATTGCGAAAACCATTTCGTGGAAAATACGCAATTGCTGCCAAAGGGTCGTTTCCAAGTTCGTCTACCATTCAAGAGAGATCCATCGGAGCTTGGATCATCCTATGACGTAGCAAAACGAAGATACCTATCTCTTGAACGTAGACTTGCAAAGACCCCTGATACAAAAAAAATGTACGATGAGTTTATGTTGGAATATTTGTCTCTAGGGCATATGACGGAAGTCAAGAACATTATCCCGTCCAGCCCACACTATTTTATACCTCATCAAGTCGTGATGAGATTAGACAGCTTAACCACAAAGTTAAGAGTGGTTTTTGATGCGTCAGCAAAAACCTCCACACATAAATCTCTTAACGAAATGTTGATGGTCGGCCCCACTATCCAACCAGAATTATATTTTACGCTACTAAAGTTTCGTTGTCGAAAATTTGCAATTACGGCTGACATTACAAAAATGTACAGGCAAGTGGAAGTGCATGAAGAAGATAGAAAGTTCCAAATGATTTTGTGGCGAGAAACAGTAAATATGCCAATAAAGGTGTACGAGCTCAATACAGTCACATATGGTACATCTCCAGCACCATTCTTGGCTATAAGATGTCTGGCCGAGTTGGGACAAATAAATAGACTTAATATGCCTGTTGGTTCTAGGGTTATCCAAGAAGATTTTTATGTAGATGATTTGTTGTCAGGTGGCGAAACCTTACAGGAAATTATGCAAATACAAACTGAAGTAGTAAAAATTCTTGCCTCAGCTGGATTCAAGCTAGCAAAATGGTATTCAAACCATGATTTCCTAGAAAGTAATAGCATTTCGGAAAAAACAATATCTCTGAACGATACTGAAACAACAAAGACTTTAGGAATCATCTGGCATCCTAAACTTGATGAATTTCGGTTTAGCTGTAGTAACGATTTTGATAATTTACAACCCACTAAGCGCAACATATTGTCAGTGTCATCTCGACTGTTCGACCCATTAGGACTGCTATGTCCAATCATAACAAAAGCAAAAATGATTTTGCAGGAGCTATGGCTTCACAAATTGGAATGGGACGAATCAATTCCGATGTCGCTGGCAACAAGCTAGGATAGTTTTAAAGAAAATATTAGACGAATTCCCGAAATACGCATTCCTCGGTTTATTAATATGTTGTCGTCGTCGAAAATACAAGTACATGGATTCGCAGATGCATCCATGCGCGCTTATGGTTGTTGTATTTATATTCGTAGCGGTTACAAAAATAATTACAAATCTATACTTCTTACAGCCAAGTCGAAGGTCGCTCCACTAAAAACGAAAACCCTACCGAGGCTTGAGTTATGCGCTGTGCACTTACTGGCGAAATTGTGGAAAAATATAGCGCCAATATTACTCCCAAATACCGAAAAAACCGTATTTTGGACTGACTCGGAAATAGTATTATATTGGCTGAAAAAACATCCATCCACATTATCGGTGTTCGTTGGGAATAGAGTGGCGGATGTCCAGGAATGGACAGGAGACGTAATTTGGAAACATGTACCAACCGCTCATAATCCAGCCGATATTGCCTCCAGAAGTTGCACTGTGGATGAAATGCGTCAATCAATATGGTTTAACGGGCCCAGATTTCTAACGCAAGACGAAGATAATTGGCCAAATAATCCGCATTTCAAACCGCCCGAGGATACGGAGAACCTGGAAATTAGAAAAGCCAAGCCTTTAGTACTTTTATCATCCAAAAAGTCTTGTATCATACACACCCTAATAGAAAATTGTTCGACTTACTTAAAAATTGTAAGAATACTTGCCTATGTATATAGATTTTTCAGTCCAACTGAAAAAGAGCCTCAAATTACCGCCAAAGAACTTGAAATGTCGTTCTTAAAAATTGTCGAAGTAATACAGCATGAAGAGTTCGAAAATGAAATTAAATGCCTCAAAAATTCGTCGTCGGTAAAACAAGCAAATTCAAAAACTCAATCCGTTCGTCCAAGAATATAACGAAGGCAATAGAAAATTTACATTACTCCGAGTAGGTGGCCGTTTACAAAACTCTTCAATGCCATATGATACGAAACACCCACTCCTCATTCCGAAAGGTCGATTTGCATACTTGTACGCCACTCACTTGCATTTAACAAACTGCCACGCAGGCCCAAGGGCGCTCATCGCGCTGCTGCGACTAAAAATTTGGTCCGTGAACGCCCGAGAAATTGCGAGAAAAGTAGTACGCAATTGCACACACTGTTTTAAATACAAACCCAAGTTGTTGACACAAGTCATGGGAAATTTACCGATGGATCGTTTATTGTCAGTTAGACCGTTCTGGGTAACTGGTGTTGACTTTTGCGGTCCAATATACACGTCATATAGAATTCGTGGTCGACCCCCTTATAAAACATATATAGCTGTATTTGTTTGTTTTTCGTCCAAAGCTGTTCATATCGAAGCTGTTTCCGACTTAACCACTAACTCATTTATTTCTTGTTTTAAAAGGTTTATCGGAAGGAGAGGCTTGCCGCACAAGATCGTCTGCGACAACGCAACAAATTTCGTGGGAGCCAACGCCAAGATGAAGGAACTTCACGACGTATTTTTCAACGAGGTCAACAGAAAACAGATGTTAGATTTCGTGGCAGAGAAAGGAGTCCAATTCGAATTCATTCCGCCTCGCGCACCTCATTTCGGCGGTCTGTGGGAGGCGGCCGTAAAGTCAACAAAAAATTTGCTCTATCGCACCGTCGCAAACGCCAATCTGACATTCGAAGAACTATGTACCGTTCTCGTCGAGGTAGAGGCAGTTCTGAATTCAAGGCCTATCGCACCAATGTCCACAGATCCCAGCGATGGAGAAGCACTCACACCCGCACACCTGCTGATTGGGTGTTCTCCAAAAGCCATTCCCGAGCCCATCGTAGAAACGGAAAACATGACGTATTCAAAAAGATGGCAACGTATCGCTTACCTGAAAGGGCAGTTCTGGTCTGCATTCCGCAGAGATTATCTTTTAGAACTTCAGGCCAGGGCCAAATGGGTGAAACCCGAAATCAATATAGAGGTTGGCACAATGGTACTCGTCCACGAGGACAACATGCCACCCCAAAGATGGCTTATGGGCAAGGTTACGAGTGTCGTTGCTGGAAAAGATGGTATGGTCCGTGTTGCCCACATAAAAACACGCAATGGTGTCATCAAGCGTGCTGTTCATAAGTTGGCACCATTACCATTAAACTAATTTAAAAAAAAAAATGAATTTCATTACAATTTATATATTTCAAATTTTTAATATTTATTGTTAAAATAAAAACCCATAAGGTTTGAGCTTAGATTCCTGTAATAGTTAAGCTAACATGCAAGAAGCATACAAAATCAATTTTTATAATATACTTTTTTATTATTCGGATGCATAGGCACCCACAAAATTTAAATCAAATGTTATTGATACATACGCATCAACGGGCCCAGAATGTTTGGCCAGCTTTGAATTGTAACTACTTAGTCGTACTGTATTTAGTACAAAACATTCAGCCATAATTAATAGTCAGTAAGCAACACTGTTATTAGTATTAAGGCTATCTGGAAGAAAAATAAATTAGCACTCATTATTCATTCGTAGACCACAGCTAGCCTCGCATCTCTTTTAATAAGCGCATCGCCGCACTACAGTTCGTCACACAGGTAAAGTGTAAAATCGTTGTCGGTTTTTAGCAGCAACAAAAACTATTGTTGCTTTACATAAATTAAAAAAAATGCACGGGTACAAAATTTAAATTTAAATTTAAACGAGCCGGAAATGACCGGCTACATCGGCTGAAAATAAAAAAAAACCTGAAATAAACCGAACCGGAGATGACCGGTATATGGCCCAAAACAAACAAAAATAAGACCGAACACCATGTTGCGATGCCCGGTGCTATACCCACCCTACTCCACGCCATCGTCGCACCTATGGTTCGATGGCCCTTATCAAGACTACATATATACATCCAAAAAGTCAACATTCTCATTTAAAAATTACAAGTTTTATTTCAAGTTCATTTTCTTAAAACTAATCCTGAGTATATTTAAAGTTCTAAACTAAGGACAGTTTTAAGGCAAGATTATTTCAATTATAGTTTTTGAAACTAATCAAGTAAAAGAAGGAATTTTAAATACAAGAGAATGAAAAGGTATGTTCCGTCTAGTTATAGATTTTAGCTTTATTACTATCCTTACATGTATTACTAACCTTATTTGTTAACTTAATTACGTTAGGTATTTAATTACTTATGTTTTCATTTACTTAGTTATTTTATTTGTTTATTCATATCTATTATTTATTCAGTATGTTTATTATGGAGGGTGGGGCCGTATGTAGAAGTCCACGCAAGTGGGGAAAGTTTCTGACCGCCATTCAACTGCGAATGGCCAGAGCGATTCTTCTATGTGCGGTCCAAGCAGCTCACTACGTCCGGGAAAGCCCACGTATCCTCTGGATAGCCACTGAACACCCGTTCGGTGGTGAACTAATGTGAGAAGGCGACAACCTGACAAGGCCACTCCGACATAATTGGTTTAAGGGCTTGCCAGGGGATTCCGACAGCAGCGTCTGTCTTCATGAGATGCGGCTACAAGCGGGCGTCTGCCTTGGATCAAGCGGCTCGCTATATAAATGTGTGACTTAAATCCAACTCCCCGAGAAACGGGTTGTGCGTAGGGGTTGGGACCCACCACATAAAACAAAATTCCAATGGGATCTAACAACCGAGCCTCGGATATGATAACTCTATCTTCAGATAACGACCACAGCAAACGAACTATGACTATGATTAATGAAATCAGGGCATGCTCTTGGAATGTCCGAACCCTTACTAGGGAAGGTGACGATGCCCGCCTAGTTGGGGTCGTCAACAAGGCAAAAGCTGACATCACCGCTATACAAGAAATTTGGAATTTATTTAAATATAAAATCGGACTGTACATGTAAGACTTCTAGGTCTTTTATAGTACATCAATGGTTGGATGATTACATATGAATCCTTAACTTACAAGAAATAACAAAGACTTATATTATTTAACTTAACAAATAATGCAATAAATTAACAACAGAAGGAAAAGAAGGAAGGATAAAAGAGAGAGAGATAAAGACAGTAAAGATTGAAGAAAAGACGTGTTAGATTAACATTCATTATATAGAGTTAAAGTAGCTATGTATTACCACCTTGTAGTTTGTCCCATTTATTGACGCCTTGATAGATTCTGGAATGGAATTCCAAAGACTCCAGCATTGACAAAGAACAGTCTGGATGATGACAAGTAGGAAAATTTAGGGATAACCAGACTACGAAGTCTACTCCATCTTGTTAACTGCAATTTCTCATAAAGGTATCGCGGACTCTTTAGTTCAATAAGCTTATATAAGAATATAACATTTCTAGCTGCAAGGTAATCGAAAATGTTGCACCCAAGGACTTTATCTTTCCATAAAGTAACGTGGTCATATCTTTTGAGACCATAGACATTCCGTGTAACATTATTAAAAGATACTTCTATCTTGTGTGATGAACTTGAGTCAAGTCTGCTGTATACAAGCTTAAAGTAAGTTTTTTGAGGAACTATTAGTTGAATGGCAAGTTTTTTTCGTATTTCTAGAGGTGTAAAAGATGCAGACAGACTTAACCCACGCAAAATCACATAAACATTACTAACAACTTTGTTAACATGGTCAGCGCAGCTTAACGTAGAGTTAACTATAAAACCTAAGTTTTTTACTTTATTCGTAAACTTGAGGGCACTGCCACCAATGAGGAGCTCAGGGATATCTTCAACATGTATCACACTATTCCTTATGGGTAACACCAAAGAGTTGGCCACATTTAGACATAGGCAATTTATATGAGCCCAGTCGGAAATTGCTGATAGATCGCTATTAATTTTGAAACACAGATCCTCGATCAGCCCTATTCGACTGGACAGATACAATTGAACATCATCAGCATAAGCGTGGATATGTACAAACTGACACACAGAGAATACATCATTTACAAAAAGACTAAACAAAAGAGGACCAAGGATAGACCCCTGTTGCACACCAGATGCTACAATGCTAGGGACGGAAAACGTACTTTTACCCTTCACCCTTTGTGTTCTGCCTGATAGGTAGCTAGCTATGAGCTTAACAGCGCTTTCCGAAAATCCAAAAATATGCTTAAGCTTTTCGCAGAGTAAATTATGATTTACCAAATCAAAGGCTTTAGAAAAATCTAAAAGGCAAAGAAGGGTTATATCGCCTTTATCAAATTGTATCCATATGTCGTCAAGTATTTTCAACATGGCCGTAGAACAACTATGTTTTGGCCTAAAGCCAGACTGAAAAGGTGATAACAAATTGTGTTGTTGAATAAATGAAGAAATTTGTGTTGCCATTATAGACTCACACACTTTGGCAAATGCTGGTAAAATGCTAATCGGCCTGTAATCACTGGGGTTAGAGGGCATATTATTTTTATCGATGGGAATAATTATCGCTTTTTAGGCAATGATTTATGATATGCGTAAGAGTTCCCAAAATATAAGGCAACACAAGCTTCACAATTTTTAACGATATGCCATCTTCACCGATTAAGACTTCCGCCTCAGTTACTCCGCTAAAGTCGAATCTTGTATTTTCAGCCAAGTGGTTTAAAAAGTTTTGAGCTGGAGGAATGCTGCTGTTGTGGCTGGAACTTGTAAAATATGCATTGAGTACATTCGGATCAATTTCACAGTCACACCTATATTTCCCGTAAACCCACAATTTTTTAAGATTTCGCCATAATAATTTGGTTTCTAGAGCAGGATTTAACATGGTCTCAAAACAACGCCGTTTTGCATGCCTTGTAATGGCTCAGGCATTATTTCGCGCGGTTCTGTAGGCTGACCAGGCAGCTTCAGTATTAATTCTTTTGCATTTTGAATACAATCTATTGCGAACTTTTAATGCAGAGCGAACTTCACTATTGTACCAGGGACACGAAGTATTTAAAGAACGGACGGTACGAAGAGGGACATGGTAATTTAACATTTTAATAAGTGTCTCATTTAGAAAAGTGAGATTTTCGTCAACGCCCTCAACGAAATAACAATCATCCCAGTTAACGTTAGACAGATCAGCAAACAAGGCATCAACATTTACCGACTTAAAATCACTATACACAAACGTAATAGTGTCGACAGGACGATTCAAGACAACATCTATAGTACAGAAAATTAAATCATGGTCACTTATAAAACTCATTTGTTCAAATTTAATAACATGATCCAAACTCGCCGTTATGAAAATGTCTAAAAGGCTAGGGTTAGAATTGTCAGCGAATCTGGTCGGAACCAAAGAGAATATATCAACAAGAGCCACCACTCGTTATGAAAGCAACGAACAAGATGGATGCCGATTTCTTTCAGGGTTTTGGTAATATCGATATAAATATGTTATTGTCAAATCAAAACAAAATGTGTAAAAGAAAATAGACGAGAACTGAAATAACACAAGAGTCGAAAAAAAAATTTACCAGCTGTCGAATTTACAAAACTGAGGAAAACAAAATTACCGAAACCCTGAAAGAAAACGGCATCCATCTTTTTCCTTGCATTTATAACGAGTGACGGCTCTTGTTGATATATTCTCTTTGTCGGAACACAGTTATTGAATATAGCGATGTAAGGCAGACGAGCTTGCCAGGCAGGGCACGACCAAGCAGGTTCTTCAGGATAAAGAGCGCTTAGGTATGCCGTTTGCCACATGCAAACTAATGCTGAAGGAGCACACACTCCGTCAAGCCAACGAAAGATGGCTGCAATCCCCAGGGTGTCGCATATCGAAACAAACCTGGCCAAAATGGGATTTTAAAAGGTCTAGACGCATTTATGCCCTAACTAGGAGGGAAATCTGCATATTGATAGGGGTATTAACCGGTCACTGCCTCATTGGTAGGCATGCAGAAAGGCTAGGTGTGCCCTACCGACGATGCTGCAGGAGTTGCAAAGATGATGAGGAGGAGGAAACAGTGGATCACCTCATCTGCTACTGTCCGGCTTTAAGCGGCGCGAGAACGCGCTTTTTGGGAGTTCCGTTCCTGGATAGCCTAAGCCAGATCGCGGAACTGGACATAAAGGACTTGATGGGCTTCATAAAGTCATCTAAGTGGTTCGAGGAGAAGTAACGGTGTCGGTTTAGGAGTGTCAGTCCCGGGATTCTGCTATGTGGAAAATCCCAACAACTCAGGGATTTTCCATATGGCTGGGTCCCGGGACTGACTTTCCTTGTGTTGGTGGTATCACAACGGGCCTTTCAAAACTGGCCTAAGTGTGCCTCTGCGGCAGCCACTTGAACCTAACCTAACCTCATTCAGGTATATAGCCCCGTAACCCGGCAAGTTGACGTCAGAAACAGCTAGTGATCTCTTACTTTGTTTGCGGAAATTTGCCAAAGATTTTAGGAGCTGATTGCGATCATACTCAGAGTGTAATTTAAGTATAATGGGAATTGGCTTAGCATTGATTCTTGCATGCGTACTATACTTATCTTTACCTTTAGCATTTCCCAACCGGAAGACATTTCGAATAGGTGGAGGTTTGTGTTCCGCTACAGCACAAATCTTAGAAAAAAGGTCAGGCAAACACTCATCATCATCTTGAGGTATGCCGTTAATGATAACATCAGTAGCGACAGCATTACTTTCAAGTGCGCTGAGCTGTGCTTGAGTAGAAACAAGTTCACGACGAAGTGAATGAACTTCCACGCTCATGCTCTCAACTGCATTAACTCGTTTTTCAAGAGCCAGCATTGAAATTTTGATGTTGCCGATTGTAGCAGACAACTCACCCATGCTCGTCATAATCCTTTCTTCCGCTTTCTGCACTACGGAAGTGACTACCGTAGTCATATGGTCAGTGATGGATGTCCTTAATTCGTCCAACCTCTTATTTAAACCGTCGGATACAGCAGGTGAGGAGGTGACGGGTGTCCGGATGGTATTATTGCTGTTTCTAGTTATTGTTAGTTGGTGGTGACATTGTATTTATTTATTTATGCAGATATGTAGTTGATATATAGGTGATGAGCTGGTGACAGGTAAACAAAAAAGCTGGGAACTTTGATGGAAACAGGAGCAATACTTTATTTATGCACGCCGCAAAAACACGCCTTACTTTCTCGACATTCAACCCAAATATAATAGAAGTGGGAAATTTAGCTTGAGTGCTCGCTGGGAGAAACCACGGGCAAAGACACAAACCACAAATTAGTTACAGGTGCGGTACAGTACGAATGGAAAGCTTGATGGCGGTTATTGGTGTTGTTGTATAAGTGATTATGTCGTTGTTTTTGTAGAACAGCTGTGCCTTCTAAATTATGCCGGCAAACAAGTGGATTGAGTGCGGACGACTTGCTTTGACTTTAATGGTAAAAAAGCCGCAGGCCAGAGCGATTCTTCTATGTGTGGTCCAAGCAGCTCACTACGTCCGGGAAAGCCCACGTATCCTCTGGATAGCCACTGAACACCCGTTCGGTGGTGAACTAATGTGAGAAGGCGACAACCTGACAAGGCCACTCCGACATAATTGGTTTAAGGGCTTGCCAGGGGATTCCAACAGCAGCGTTATTGGATCAAGCGGCTCGCTATATAAATGTGTAACTTAAATCCAACTCCCCGAGAACCGGGTTGTGCGTAGGGTTTGGGACCCACCACATAAAACAAAATTCCAATGGGATCTAACAACCGAGCCTCGGATATGATAACTCTATCTTCAGATAACGACCACAGCAAACGAACTATGACTATGATTAATGAAATCAGGGCATGCTCTTGGAATGTCCGAACCCTAACTAGGGAAGGTGACGATGCCCGCCTAGTTGAGGTCGTCAACAAGGCAAAAGCTGACATCACCACTATACAACAAATGCGATGGACGGGCAAGGTTATAAGACCATCCGAACCTGCAATCTCTACTGGAGCGGCCATACTAATGAGTGCAGATTCAGCGACGGCTTTGTGGTAGGAAAGAGACTTGTAAAACATGTAGTGTCCTTAGCAGTCGTGAATGAGCATCTCGCCACCATCCGAACTAAACTACGATTTTTCACCATATCGTTTATCTGCGTGCACGCATCGACCGAGGACAAGGACGACGTGGAAAAAGATGCATTCTACGCGAAATTAGAAGAAACTTATGAGCGCTGTCCCCGTCATGATATCAAAGTCATGCTTGGCGCCTTCAACGCCAGGGTGGGCAAAGAGGGTGTATTTGGCACCACTGTCGGACATTTTAGCCTCCATGATGAGACTTCGCCAAATGGATTCAGACTGATTGACCTCGCCGGTGCATGAAACATGGTCGTATCCAGCACCAAATTCAAGCATAAAAAGATCCATCAAACCACATGGCTATCGCCAGATCGGAAAACACGCAACCAGATCGATCAATTTGCGTTACGGACGTACGTACGATGAGGGGGGCCCGAACATCGACTCCGATCACTACTTGGTAGCAGCCAAGACTCGTACCCGCCTAAGTATAACAAAAGAGGCGCCACAAAAAACGCAAGGAAACTGGACGACGAAAAACTGCAGTCACAACAGGCAGCCAATGATTTTGCAGAACGACTCGCACACCTGCTCTTTGAGAGCACAATTCAACCCAACGGAGTGCATGAGCAGTGGGAACATATCTCCGGAGCACTTCGTATCGCAGCCGAATTGGATTCCGGCAAGTGAAAAAAAACAGCTGGTACGATGACAGAGAGTGCAAAGACGCAGTTAAAAGAAAGGACGATGCCTATAAGGCGACGTTAAAATCGAATGCAACGAGGAGCGTGTGTAGCAATACCGTGAGATGAAGAGGGAAGCGAGACGGCTTTTCCGGGCGAAGAAAAGGGAAGGGGAAAAGCGTGAAATCGAAGAGCTTGAAAAGCTAGCCAGCAGAAGCAAACTCCGAAAATTTTATCAAGAAACCCGACGAATGACGGAAGGTTTTAAACCTGGGCCAAACCCCTGTAAAAATGACAACGGCGACCTGGTGGCAGATGTTCAGAGAGTACTAAGGTTATGGAGGGATCACTTCTCTGCCCTTCTAAATGGAGGAACAGAGCAATAATCCAGAGAAGAGGACGAACCCGACCCCACAATCGAAGACGATGGAATCGAAGTTCCACAGCCCGACTATAACGAGGTGCGAATAGTTATATCACGGCTAAAAAAACAATAAAGCGGCGGGTGCTGATGGCCTGCCCGCTGAGCTATTCACATGCGGCGGCGGGAGCGGGTAAGGTGCGTGCACCAGCTCTTGTGCAGAATATGGTCGGATGAATGCATGCCTGAAGGTTGGAATCTAAAACTCCTAACTAGCTTACTCTATATAGATTATTTTATCTCTCTAATTTTAATCTATACTACTTTATTTCTACTTTACATATTTAATTTACAGCCCTATTCTTGAAACATAACAAAATTCACCTCAATGACTATTGTTATAATTGTGACAATGGTTATGTTTTGGTATGCTTGGAAAAATTCGAAAGCTCTTTTTATAAAAATATTTATTTTTTTTGTTATGATCTGATTAGTAGGTGACAAGGTTAAAACATTTTTATTTTGAGGGCATATTGGGGTCATTTAAGGATCATTTTGGGGTCGATTTGTGATATTTTTTTGGGGTAATTTTAGGATAATTTGGTGGACATTTTATAGTACATTTATACTGCACCAAATTTGGCGAATTTGAATTAGTCATTTCGAACCTGTTTACACTGGCAAATTTGCATTTGGCTTCACCTTCCCTGCAAGAATCTTCTACCAGAACACAAAGCCACCGAAAGAAAATGCACCACCCTGATGTTTTAAACACCTGTAGAGTAATAATAAATGAAGAGTCAAGAAAGCTTCTGTCTTTTCTTGGTAGAATTGGTCCATTTTCTTAAAAAAAAACTAGTTGAAATTGTTATTTACAGCTGTTCATAATGCAAAAGTTATCACACGTTAATTACCATTAAGGTTCTTGCTGGGCAATTCTAAGGGCCGCTTGCATAAATGCCGATTACGCCTAACCGGAGTTTAATTGACGTATTTTGTATGGTTAGCTGTCAAGTTAATCACCGATTAGGCGTTATCAGCTTTTATGCAAATGGCCCTAAATGTGAAACACAGGTAGGGTTGCTATTTTGAGAAACTGTGGATTGTATTGTTGGAATGAGGCCAAATGTTATGGAATTCCAAATTTGGAAAATGAGATTTGTATGAAAAAAAGCGCCAAATTCGCAATTTTTCGCCAAATTTACCAAATTTGGTGCTGTGTAAATGTACCATTAGGATAGTTTTTTGGTCATTTTGGGGTAATTTTAGGATAATGTTTTTGGTTAATTTTGGGATAGTTTTGTACTAATTTTAGGAGAGTTTTGTGGTCATTTGTGGTCATTTCAGGATAATTTTTTGGTAAACTTTGGGGTCTTTTGGGATAATTTTGTGGTTATTTTAGGATAATTTTGGGGTCATTTTTTAATAATTTTGTACACATAATAAAATAGACAGGATGACAGCTTATCTAGATTCTAATGGTCAAGAGTTGTTGATATATTTAGGCATTTGTTTGACATCTTAGTTAAAATGAAGCATGGGGTCAGGAAAAGAAAATGAACTGCGCCGAACAGAGGCTCTGAGCATGATATGCAATATGCCACTGAGGAGGAATCTACTCGTGAATTTGAAATTTTAGATGCATGGACGGATCCCAAATGCCCTGTGAAAAGGGGCGGGCATCTGATCGTCTTTACAATACTCCCGAAGCTAGTCTTATCAAATCTAATCCCGGACTGAGCGAGTGTATTTCATATCTACGCTATCCGCGGGGCATGCAGCACCATATTTTCTGCGGGCATCACCTGTAAAAGGACAGTAGTCTCATATACCAACGTAGCCGTGTAGAGTGCAGGCTATTAAGCTGGAAAGTCGAGTTATCTTATACATATCTGATATTGACAGCCGGACAATGAGATGTACAGATTGTCGATGAGCTGGCCCGTGGTAAGACTGCCCTGCCCGTAACTAAAGTTTCTGGACTATCGAATAACGTGCAGCACGGATACAGATGGTTGGTTTTTCAGCAGGTTTGCCAAAATAGCGTTTTTATAATAGTTTTTCGTAAACTTTTTTCATAAATGACAAACAGTTTGCATATATTATTGACACATTTTTCTTTGAAAGCTTTTCACCTTTTGTATGCTGAACTAAAAACAGCTTTCCGCTTGTCATTGTTGGCTGCGCCTACCATAACAATTTCGAGTGACAAAATTGTTGTCTAATTAACTCAAAAAATTATTAGGTATAACAACTTGGGAATAAATTTTTAGACAAAATTCATTTCTAAGCTTAACGTGCTAATTGGCACGGACTCACCGGGTAAGTAGTTTTGGTGGTAATCGTTATTTGTTGTTGTTACTGCAGCGGGCCTATACGAGGCGGCCTCACTGTTGTTGTCAATGCTGGTGTTGGATTAGTTGGTGTTTGTTGTTGCAGTGGCCTTTAACAGGGCGGCCTCAGTGTTGTTGTCGTTGTTTGCGCTTAGCTGTTGTTGCTGTTAGCGCCTTGTTGTTGTTATAGGTGGTGATGTATTTGTTGTTGTTGTATTTGTTGTTGTTGTGTTGGTGCTTAGTTGTGCTTGATTATTTTTGTTGTAGTTGTTGCAGCGGGCCTATACTATGGCGGCCTCACTGTTGTTGTCTAGCTGGTAGTTGTTGGCGAGTTAAAGTTGCAGTGGGCCTATATGAGGCGGCCTCACTGTTGTTGTTAAAGATGGTTGTTTTTGGCGCTAGCTGTAGTAGCTGCGCTGTGTTGTTACAGCGCTATTGTTAGCGCTATGTTGTTGCCGTTGTTAGCGCGCCGTTATTGTTGTTGTTGCACAAGCTGCGCTCCTTGTTGTTGCGCCAGTTGCGCTCTGTTGTTGTTGTCTGTTGGCGCTAGCTGCGCTCTATTGATGCCGTTGTTGCGCTAGCTGCGCTCTGTTGTTGTTATGCCAGTTGGTTGTTGTTTTGTCAGCTGGTTGTTGGTGTACCAATCCGGTTTTGTTGCAGTGGGCCTTCAACCAGGCGACCCCACTGTTGTTGTAAAGTTGTAGTTGTTACAGTGGGCTTTCAACAAGTGGACCCCACGGTTGTGGTAAGGTTGTAGTTGTTGTTGTGGCGATCTGTTTTTGTCGTATTGTTGGCGCCTTTTTGTTGTTGTTGTGCCAGGTGTTTGCTGTTGTTGTTATGCCTGCTGGCTGTGGTGGTTTGCAGTCGGCAGTTATTGTTGTAGTTGCTGAGCCAATCTGGTTGTTGTTGTTATTTTGGTGTTGTTGGTATGGATGTTGTTGCAGAGGTTTCACTGCGCTTTGTTGTTGTTGTCTGTTTGTTGAGGCTAGCTGAGCTTTTTGTTGTTGCTGCTATTTGTTGACGCCAGCTGCGCTTTTTGTTGTTGCGCTTCGTGTTGTTATGCTTGTTGGTTGTTGTTTTGTGAGCTGGTTGTTGGTGTACCAATCTGGTTGTTGTTACAATGGGCCTTCAACCAGGCGACCCCTCTGTTGTGGTAAGGTAGTAGTTGTTGTTGTGGCGATCTGTTTTTGTCGTATTGTTGGCGCCTCGTTGCGCTTGTTGTTGTTGTGCCAGATATTTGCTGTTGTTGCTATGCTGCTAGTAAGGTGCATGCACCAGCTCTTGTGCAGAATATGGTCGGATGAATGCATGCCTGAAGATTGGAATCTAGGTGTTCTCTGCCCAATCCATAAGAAGCGTGATCCCGCGCCAACTATCGTGGAATCAGCCTTTTGAGTATCGCTTATAAGGTCCTATCAAGCGTATTGTGCGAAAGACTGAAGCCTGACGTAAACCGACTGATTGGACCTTATCAGTGTGGCTTCAGACCTGGTAAATCTACCATCGACTAGATTTTTACAATACGCCAAATCTTGGAAAAAACCCGTGAGAAAAGGATCGACACACACCATCTCTTTGTTGATTTTAAAGCCGCCTTCGACGGCACGAAAAGGAGTTGCCTATATGCCTCTATGTCTGATTTTGGTTTCCCAGAAAAACTTATATGGCTGTGCAAAATGACGCTGAACAACACCACCAGCTCGGTCAGAATTGGGAACGACCTCTCCGAGCCGTTCGAAACTAAACGAGGTTTCAGGCAGGGCGACCCCCTATCGTGCGATTTCTTTAATTTGATGCTGGAGAAAATAATACAAGCTGCAGAACTTAACCGCGCTGGAACAATATATTACAAGAGCGTACAACTGCTGGCATATGCCGAAGACATCGACATCATTGGCCTCAACAACCGCGCGGTAACTTCTGCGTACTCCTAATTAGAAAAGGAAGCGGAAAAATGGGTTTGGTGGTGAACGAAGGTAAAACGAAGTACCTGCTGGCATCAAGGAAAAAGTCAGCGCATTCGCGCCTTGGCAACCACGCCACTGTTGGCAGCCATAATTTCGAGATAGTAAGGGACTTTGTATACCTGGAAAGCAGCATTACTACCAACAACAATATAAGCCTGGAAATCCATAGAAGGATAACTCTTGCAAACAAATGCTACTTTGGGCTGAGTAGGCAATTTAGAAGTAAAGTCCTCTCTCGACGAACAAAAACAACACTCTATAAGTCACTTATCGCACCCGTCCTGCTATATGGTGCAGAAGCATGGACACTGACAGCATCTGATGAGGCGGCTCTGGGAGTATTCGGGAGAAAAATTCTTCGAAAGATTTATGGACCCCTAAAAGTTGGCGACGGCGGGTACCGAAGAATATATAATGATGAGCTGTATGAGCTTTACGCAGACGTGGACATAGGTTAGGTTAGGTTCAAGTGGCTGCCGCAGAAGCACACTTAGGCCAGTTTTGAAAGGCCCGTTGTGATACCACCAACACAAGGAAAGTCAGTCCCGGGACCCAGCCATAGGGAAAATCCCTGAGTTGTTGGGATTTCCACATAGCAGAATCCCGGGACTGATACTCCTAAAGCGACACCGCTACTCCTCCTCGAACCACTTAGATGACTTTATGAAGGCCATCAAAAGCGCGTTCTCGCGCCGCTTAAAGCCGGACAGTTGCAGATGAGGGGCTCCACTGTTTCCTCCTCCTCATCTTCTTTGCAACTCCTGCAGCATCGTTGGTAGGGCACACCTAGCCTTTCTGCATGCCTACCAATGAGGCAATGACCGGTTAATACCCCTATCAATATGGAGATTTCCCTCCTAGTTAGGGCATAAATGCGTCTAGACCTTTTAAGATCCCATTTTGGTCAGGCGTTCTTCGATATCCGACACCCTGGGGATTGCAGCCATCTTTCGTTGGCTTGACGGAGTGTGTGCTCCTTCAGCATTAGTTTGCATATGGTAAACGGCATACCTAAGTGCTCTTTATCCTGAAGAACCTGCTTGGTCGTGCCCTGTCTGGCAAGCTCGTCTGCCTTACAGTTTCCCTCAATGTCCCTATGTCCCGGGAGCCATATGAGGTTTACGCGGTTCTGTTGGGCCATCTCCTGAAGAGATCGATGACAGCTGAACGTCAGTTCAGAGTTGAACGTGTATGAGCCAAGGGATTTGATGGCCGCTTGGCTATCGCTGAAAACAGCGATATCTTCTCCGATAACACGTTTGCTTAACCAGGCTGCGGCGTCCAGAATTGCCGAGACTACCGCCTGGAAGACGCTACAATGATCAGGTAGTCTGAAGGAGAGCTCAAGGTCCAAATCCCTTGAATAAACCCCTCCTCCAACTCTGCCGTCCAACTTCGAGCCGTCGGTGTATATGGAAGTGCCACCATTTGTTTTGGGACACCAATCCGTCCTCTCCCAGTCTTCTCTGCTGGGAATGTTTATTTTGAAACAGCTATCCCCGACTGTAGTGGTCGCACAACGATCTCTGCTTAGAGGGAGAAAGCTGTAAGATTCCAGGGAGGTTTCCCTTAGGCGCAGAGCTGATGTCGCCGCTGACCGAAACCCTTCCAGATCAAGTGGCAAAATGCCCAGAATAACCTGGAGGGCTTCGTCGGGCGTTGTCCTTAGCGCACCGCTTATACAGCTCATATTGGATCTATGGAATTTCCGCAACAGATTCAGGTATGTTGCCTTGCTCAGCGCAGGCCACCATACGACGACTCCATACAGCATGATTGGGCGAATGATGGCCGTGTAGATCCAACTGCATTCTCTAGGGCTGAGCCCCCATTTTTTGCCAACGGCTCTTTTTCATGTGTAAAGAGCGATGCAAGCTTTCTTCTGGCGCTGAACAACATTCTCCTTCCAATTCAATTTCCTGTCCAGAACTATGCCTAGAAACTTGACCTTATCCGACAAGCCCAGGCGCGTGCCATCTAGTTCTGGTAGGCTTAGTGGCGGTATTTTGTACCGGTTGGTGAAGAGGACAAGTTCCACTTTCCCCGGGTTGATACTAAGTCCGCAGCGAAAGGACCACGTCGAAACTTCTCGCAGTGCTACTTGCATCAGGTCACACAGAGTTTGTGGGAACTTGCCTTTGAATGCAATAGCTAAATCGTCTGCGTATGCCACTATCTTACCGCTGCGGAGCAGTTTCTGTTGATTTACCCTTGGTGAATGCATGCTGATAGCTAGAGATAAGGTTGCTATCAATAGTCGTTGAGAGGTAGTCACTTAGTATCCTCTCAAAGGTTTTGAGTACAAAGGGCGAGAGACTGATCGGTAGTCTTTTGGCTCGTAGTGGGATGCCTTCCCAGCCTTAGGGATAAACACTACCGTGGCGCTTCTCCAGGAGCCCGGAATGTGGTTGAGAGCCAGGCAGGCTGTGAAGAGAAATACCAGACATTTAGCTGATGTCTCCAACGTGTTTATAAGTTGCGAGGGCATAATCCCGTCCGGCCCGGCAGCCTTATACGGTTCAAAGCTCTTAACTGCCCACCTTACCCTTTCCTCAGTGATGGGTAAATTTACTGCCAGGTTTGTTGCAGGTGCTAGTGGTGCGTCATGCAGATTCCCCGGAAAATGTGTATTCAAGAGCAGCTCAAGGGTTTCCTCTTCCGTGCTGGTCCAGGATCCGTCAGGTTTTCGCAAAGAGCTGATGGCTGTTTGACTTTTCGAGAGGACTCGTCTAAGTCTCGCTGTGTCGACGACCTTTTCGACGCCAGTACAGAAATTTCTCCACGAGGTTCTCTTCGCCTGTCTCAGAGCTTTTTTGTAGGCCGTTAGTTTAGCTTTATATTCGTACCAATGAGGCTCATAGCCGAGACTCTTGGCCTTGTTAAATTGTTTCCGGCGTGATTTGCGGAGCGAGTCCAAATCGTAGGACCACCAATGTGGCCTGTGTTTACCGCGTGGTTTTGGCACTGGACAAGCTTGTCCTAGAGCATTTGAGAGCGCCGATGTAAATGTAGTAACAAGATCCTCCAGTTCCTCTACTGATGAGGGGGCTTGTGAGGGCAGTACTGGTAGGTCTCTGTCTAATATTTCATTGTGTAACTGCCAATTAGTGTTACGTGGATTGCGCTTCATGATTGGTTGTTCTACAATAAAGTCTAAAACCATTTCGATGTAACGGTGGTCGGAGAATGAATGTTCTTCAAGAACCCGCCATTTTCTGACCCACTCATAAGCGCCTTAACTACAGAAAGTGAGGTCTATGACCTCCCTGCGGGTCTTAGTAATAAAAGTAGGCTCATTACCCACGTTGCAAATTACCAGGTTGGTTGTTAAGAGGTAATCAAACAGAGACTCACCCCTGGCATTGATATCGGAGCTCCCCCATTGGACAAGGTGAGCATTAGCGTCCGCTCCAATAATAAGATTACCCGTGCAGAAATTTGACACCAGGCGGGTGCTGTCGACCGTTAGACTGATAGCGGTAATATCACCATTGGAGTGGTTAGGTAGGAGAAAGGAGTTCAACTCAGACTTGACCAAAATACACGTTCTGACTTTGCTCTCCTCGCTGGCTCGAGCAGCTGCTGCCTTGTACAGTGCTACAGTTTTTGCATCGTCGCATGCGAGTAATTTAATCTGACCCTGGTGCCAACCCGCATCCGTTACTCGCGCCGAACTACCCGGAAACTCCGGCGCAACGTTGAGAAGAATGTTGCCGAGTTCATTTCGCAAGTAACGCCACCGGTCCTTGGGGATGGCCAGACGGTCATTGCCTCGGTCAAGGACGCCTATAAGGATCCTGTCCTTGGTTACCTCAGCAAAGCTTAGTTTGCCCGCTCCAGGGGCATTCTGATGCCGCTTGGGAGGGGGATTCAATTCCAGGTCCGATCTCTGGCGCTTGAAAGGGTTAACTTTTAACCTCTTTGGCATGTAAGTATTTTGGAAATCCGGTATCACAGCTTTCGCTAACTCTACTGATTTTCTGGAATTCGGCGACAGCCATTCCTGCGGTACCCCTTCATACCTCTTCAGGATCTTTGCAGCCAATCTTTTCTCGTGGTATGTGAAGCGGCGTGGAGATGTCTCCCGGGAGTGCGGACCCGTAGTTGCCATCGCGGTCGCTCCCTTTGCAGAAATACAAGGAACGCGATCGTGAACGGTCGTGTTTTTGCTCGCTCCGTTTCTGTCTTATTTAAAGTACATCACAAAAGCTATTTTTCGATATTTCTTGTCAATGTCGCCGCCTAGTAATAATAATATCGTATGCTCTGATTGTAATAAATCCATAAATACTGGTCATGGTATATCGTGCAAATTCTGTAAAGACAATTTTCATAAAATATGTGCAAATATTAATAGTAAAGACACTGCCAAAGTCTTGGCTGAGTGCAAGAACATTGTTTTTGTTTGTAATGGCTGCTTAAGTGTATCAACCAATTTAATAGCAGCAATCGCTCATTTATCTAAAGAACTCAATATCCTAAAAGGTAAATTTACTGAGTTCTCGTGCAAATACAATTCGAGTGACGATGTCGCTAATGTACTGAGTTCTAATAATGCGCCTAAAATTAATCGTAATAACAAAGTATATAATCTTCGCTCTCAAAACCTGATTCGAGTATTAAACAATGACAACAACAACATGCCAGTGGGCTTAGCTAACGATTTGCCGTCGGGGTCATCGCCCAATGCTTGTGCTGAGTATAATGCTGCTGCTGCGCCTAATGCTGCTGTTGCTGCCAATACAGATTCTCTCACTGTTGCCTCTTCCTCTGCTTCTTCGCAAATGCCTGCTGCTGTTTCTGCGTCGACAGAGAATACATCTATTTCTTCTCTATCCTCTGTTTTGCCTAATGCACAGAGTGGCTCTGCTGATACACCCGCTGAAATAAACAAAGACACTGATAGTAATGACATTTGGGACACTGTGCGTAATAAGAAGGTACCTAAATTTAAGAATGCAGTGGTTGGACAGAGTATGTCAACTGAACTAGATACTAGAGTTTATAGAAAGTGGCTGCATATATCGTCTTTTAAACCGAGTGTTACGGAAGCGGATATAATTGCATATATTTCGAAACACTCTGGAATTCCGATGGATTGCTTTTCATGTCACAAGTTGTTAAAAAAAGATGCTACCCTTGATGGTTTAAAGAAGTTAAATTTTAAACTCGGGGTAACTTCAGTGTTTTTCAAGAAACTGCTAGATCCTACTTTATGGCCTGCAGTCATCAATGTGTGGCCCTTTCGTGTTCTTCCTAAGAGAAGAGTGACTCATAATAATAATTTTAAATGTTCGCTCAAAACGAGGTTGCTCAAATATTCCCTCTTCCTTAAATTTTAATGAGAAGTCCTCTACATGTTTGGTTGAGTCGGTTAATCTTTTCGCTGATTTTTTCAAATCGAACTTTGTAATTGATGATGATGGTAATAATTCAATTTATAACGTATCTAAGTCCGTGGACTTTGGTACAATTGTAGTCACTGAACTGGACATTATCAATGGCATTGCTGCTTTGAAAACATCTTTCAAAAGAGATTTAGATGGGCTGTCATCTTTCTTGCTTAAGAAATGCAGCTGGTCTCTCTCTGTACCTTTAACGTATATATTTAATCTTTCTCTTTCTAGTGGTGTTTTCATTGATAGATGGAAAGTTGCCTCTATCACACCAATTTTCAAATCCGGAAATAAAAATGAAATTAAAAATTATAGGCCAATTTCAAAGTTAACCACGTGCTCAAAATTTTAAGTCCAAACCAACATGGTTTTGTGTCCGGACGCTCAACAGTTACGAATTTGGCAACATTTTCTGAGTACTGTGTCTCTGTCACATTTAACAAGGGTTATCAAGTTGATACAGTTTATACGGATTTCGCCAAAGCATTTGATACCGTTTCACACAATATTTTACTGCAAAAACTGGCCAGTTTAGGTTTCCATCCAGTCTTCCTATTATGGCTTAAGTCATATATATCGATAGAAGTGGAAAATTGTAAGTCATATACATTTGTATTTACTTCCGGTGTGCTTCAGGGTAGTATCCTTGGTCCTTTATTGTGTGTTATATTTATAAACGATATTGGTGATTGTTTTACGCATTCAAATTATCTTCTTTATGCTGACGATCTGAAGCTTTTTAGTACAATTTCTTGTCCATCAGACGTTTTAGCACTTCAGAGCGACTTAAACAACCTTGTTGAGTGGAGCTTAAGAAATAAATTAGCTTTGAATATCAACAAATGTTTCCATATGACGTTGTCGAGGTCCTTAACTCGATTTCCCTCTTCTTATTTTGTTTTAAATACTCAGCTTAATACAGTTACTGAATTCATTGATCTAGGTGTGCTCTTTGACTCGGATTATACTTTTGTTAACCATGTCAATCACATTGTGCCTAAGGCTTACTCCAACTTGGCTTTTGTGAAGCGTTATGCTAAAGATTTCAGGGATCCCTACACTAGGAAACTACTTTATAATGCCTTTGTGCGGTCTAAATTGGAGTATGCCTCTATAATGTGGAACCCTATATATTTATCGCACTCTTTAAAAGTTGAAAGAGTTCAGAGGTGCTTCATAAGGTTTGCTCTGCAGTCATTGAATTTTAGTGAACCGGCTCCGTCCTACCATGGCCGGTGCATGCTTATAGATGTTAAATCGCTTGCTGGTAGAAGGTCTATCCAATCCCTTATGTTCATATATGACTTAATTAGCGGTTCCATCGACTCTCCGGATCTTCTTGGGTTCATGGACTTCAATGTTCCTAGTAGAATTTTAAGGTCTAATTTACCCTTTTATGTAAATATTACTAGATGTAATTATTATATGTTTGCTCCTTTGATTAGGACCTTAGAGGAATACAATAAAATCTTTGGTGTTATTGATCTTGATTTCGCGATGCCTAGATCATTATTTTTGTACCAGATCATATCTCTTTATCTTTAGTTTTTAATTCTATAAGATATTTTGTATTAGCCTTAAGTTTAAATTGTAATCTAGTCTGTAAGGTTTTGTATAACCATAGACTCAAATAAATGAAATGAAATCTCAGTTGCAGCTTCCTTCTCCTTCGAAACTCCGAGGCCAGGTCGTGAGACCGCTCCCACAGACGTAAAGATACTGGTTTTCATATCAGCGGTTGATGGGAGTTTGGCATCCGCCGTTGTCCGCTTAGCTGTGTTGGTAACCGCACTGGTGCTAGCTCCCATCAAGTAATTCCTACTCGATAGAGGTTTGGTTGACCGACTCGTAGTTGCCATCGCTGTCGATCCCCCCCCCCCCCCCTTAATTGTGTAGCTGAGGTTGTCCTCCGGTATTGTTGTTGCTTTCTCGCCTGCTCCTCCATAGCTCTCCGCTGCTGAGGAGTGAAATTTGGCGTTGTTTATTTTTTAGGAAGATATTTTTATCGGCCCCGCCGGTGGAAGTAGAGCAAGATGGCAGGACCAAGTAGAGGCAGACCTGCGAGCGCGCGGTGTCTCTAATTGGCGCCAGTTGGCTCAACAAAGAACCGACTGGCGTAACATGTTTGACGGCCAAAATCGCCTAGGCGGTTAAAGGCTATTTTAAGTAAGTAAGTAAGTTATGCTGCTGGCTGTGGTTGTTTTGCCGTCGCCACTTATTGTTGTAGTTGTTGCGCCAATCTGGTGTGGATGTTGTTGCAGCGGTTTCACTGCGCTTTTTTGTTGTTGTCTGTTTGTTGACGCTAGCTGCGCTTTTTGTTGTTGCTGCTGTTTGTTGATGCTAGCTGCGCTAGGGCGCGTTTATAGCTGCGCTTTGGTCGTGACGCGTTGTTGGGCGCTATGCCAGCGCTTTTTTGTTAATGGTGCGTATCGATTATATGTTGCTGTGTTCACGTTTTAGCACAATGAAACAGTGAGACAAGAAACAAAAAAAATTTTGTGAACATGCTTATTTGACCATTTGCTTGAATATATGTGCTCAAACTTTTAACTAACAAAGGAAATAACGCGCTAAAGTGGGTTTTTCGGGTGATAGTATATCGCATTAACAAAAAAAAATGCTTATGTGAAGCTCATGATCAAAACGCAATCGCCCAACCAAACGCTACAAATCTCAATTGAAATGAACTTTTGTGGTCTTTTCACACATTTATCTTTTTGCACGGTTTAATAGAGGTGAATTACTAACCTTTTTAAATTAATTCTCATATATGGTCAAACAACAACCTTGCTCACTGTTTCACTGGGCTTCTTATTAACACATTAGCAAGGAGAACTTCCTCAATTAATAGAAATTCACCTCACCGATAAGGGAGGAAGACGTTTCGGCAGAGGCCTGGGCGAAGCTACAGCGCGATCTTGCGTGGGCTCGGCGGATAGTGCCGGATTTTAAGGTTGAGCTGTATGGCGCTAACAACAAGGGGGAAACCGCCAAGCGAAATCGATCGCTGGAGGAAACCACCCCAACGGCACCGAAAAGGGCCAGGTTAGGAGGACCGACGAGGTCCTTCGCCGACATTGCCAAGGATCGCAAGATCATTGGAGTAATTGACGAGAGCAACGTATACGGCAGGATCCCCAAGCAGCAGTGGAAGTGGATCAGGGCCGCGCTCGCAAAAGTGGCTGTACAGGTCAAACGTGGCAACCCTGGTCCTCCACCCAACTACGCCGATGCGGGTTGGTATCAGGGTAACGTGAAGCTGATCGCTTGCGATGACAGCAGGTCCGTGGACCTGTACAAAATTGGCAGACAGCGCATAGGAGAAGTTTATCCCGGCGCGCGCTTGAGGGCAGTGGACGCGGTTGATATCCCGCAACGCCCAAGGGCTAGAGTCTGGATTCCTGTTTGTTGCACGGAACCAGATGAGATTCTAGATGTGCTGCCTACAGCAAACTGGAAGGTGGTGAACGTGGATAAGACCGATAAGGCTACCATGCAGATCGTTCTGCTTCTGGATGAGGCAAGCATCGAGGCTCTGGCCCGATGCAATTACGTAGTGAGGTATGGCTATGAAAAGGTGGTCAAGGTATACAAATCCGATACCGAGGCCCTAGCCAACCTCTCCCCTAATCCGGAGGTGGAATTTTAGAGAGTTCGTGAGTTCCACAAAACCACGGGACGATATCATCGTGCTAGGCGGCGACTCTAATGCCCATCACAACCAATGGGGCAGCACTGACACTAATGAGCGAGGTGAGTCACTCTATAACTATCTACTAGGCACTAACCTAAGTATATGTAACACGGGGAATGAACCCACCTTCGTAACAAGAAACCGAGACTCATGGAGGGTGTTAGGCGAGCACTCCTTCTCAGACCATAGGTACATTAGCTTCTCTTTAGCAGATATACATACAAGTCCGAAATATATACAGAATATTGGGAAATCAAATTGGGGTTACTACCAAAAATTGTCCAATCAGCTGGTAACACCTAGAAATGATGAGGAGCTAGACGATCTCGTCAGCTCCTTCAATCAACACTGCAAGATTGCTCTAGACAAGGCGTGCCCGCCTAAAAAGTTAGCTGAAACCCACAGACCACCCTGGTGGTCGTCCGATCTAGATAATCTCAGAAGGACATGTAGGTCGGCCTTTAACAAAGCCAAACAAGATGGTTGCGTAACATCCTGGGCACTTCACAAAACTAAATTAAGTAACTACAAGAAAGAAATTCGCAAGGCCAAACGGGCCTCCTGGGTGAATTTCTGCAACAATATCGAATCAACATCTGCAGCTTCGCGCCTGAGGAAGGTGCTCTCAAAATCGCCAGCCACACTGAGCCACATACAAATGCCGGATGGGAATTGGACCGATTCGAGCACTGACACAATGAATCTGCTTCTGGATGCTCACTTTCCGACATGCACAGACTCGGCTACTGCTACGGTCGGGAATGAAATGCTTTCGGATCAGCTGATAAAGGAAATAACCGATGATAAAAAGCTGGACTGGGCCTTAGCCAGTCTCAAGCCCTATAAATCGCCAGGACCGGCCCAGTTACAACAAACATCCGAGCTTATTAAGCCCTGGCTGAAGGCCATGTTTGTTAGTTGCCTCAGGCTCAACTATGTACCTGCATCATGGAGAGAGGTTAAGGTAGTATTTATCCCAAAATCCGGGAAACCATCCCATTCTAAACCTAATGATTTTAGGCCAATAAGCCTATCTTCATTTCTACTTAAAATTATGGAAAGACTTTTGGAGGACTATGTCAGAAGATCGATAGACTCAACTCATATGTCGCGGGCTCAACACGCCTATAAAGGTAGATCGACTGATACTGCCTTGCATTCTCTGGTATCTGTTATAGAAAAGTCAATTGACACAAAGGAATATACACTGGTGGCTTTCCTTGATATAGCAGGCGCCTTCAACAACGTTCTACCGGAAGCCATTACCTCGGCGTTAACGGGTCTGCGGGTCGATGCCTGCCTTGTGGAGTTTATCCGCAAATTGCTTATTAGCAGACGGATTACAACGGAGCTAGGCGGTAATTCGATTCACAGACTCGTTAACAGAGGTACCCCGCAAGGAGGTGTCCTCTCTCCGCTCCTGTGGCTGGTTACTGTAAACCAACTTCTTCGTCTCATGGAGCTGAAGGCTACCAAGTGATTGCGTACGCCGATGACATCTGCGTTATCATTCGTGGAAAATTTCCTCAAACCCTCTGCAATTTAATGGAAAATGCTCTGACTAAAGTATGCGACTGGGCGAACGCTTTAGGTTTGGAGGTTAATCCCGAGAAAACCGAACTTGTCCTCTTCACTAGAAGGTACAAAATACCGAACTTAATACCACCAAAAATTGGGAATACAACTTTAGTACTCAGTGACAAAGTCAAATATCTAGGAGTTATTCTAGACAGGAAACTACTCTGGAGCGACAATATAGCGGAACGAGTTAAAAAAGCAACATGCGCGTTGTTTACTTGCAAGAGAGCAATTGGTATATCGTGGGGGTTCTCTCCCAAAGTGGTGCACTGGATATACACAGCTATTGTTCGCCCAATTCTACTCTACGGTGTGCTGGTCTGGTGGCCGGCACTAACCAAGAACACGTACCTTAAGCAGCTACAAAAAGTCCAAAGGAGTTCAGAACTCTGCATAACCGGGGCTCTCGGCTCCACTCCAACAGAAGCACTCAACACGATGCTGAATCTTCCACCACTCGATCTGGTGGCTAAAGAAATGGCTGTGATTACAGCTCTGCGATTAAGGGAGACCGACGAATGGGAGGGCGGCACATGTGGTCACTCCACAATTTTAGGCTCCCATGCACCTGTGAGCATACCATTACATACTGACTATTGCACGCCAAGCAACGTGTTTGTTAAGAACTACGAGGTGAAAATACCCACAAGACAAGAATGGGATAACAGACCGCATACTTTTCGGAATGCCACGAATATATTCACCGATAGCTCTAAGCTTGAAGGGAAGGTGGGTGGAGGTATCTTTTCACCGGACCTGGGCGGCACATGTGGTCACGCCACAATTTTAGGCTCCCATGCACCTGTGAGCATACCATTACATACTGACTATTGCACGCCAAGCAACGTGTTTGTTAGGAACTACGAGGTGAAAATACCCACAAGACAAGAATGGGATAACAGACCGCATACTTTTCGGAATGCCACGAATATATTCATCGATAGCTCTAAGCTTGAAGGGAAGGTGGGTGGAGGTATCTTTTCACCGGACCTGGGACTAGAGATCTCCTTTCGTCTTCCCGACCACTGCAGCGTGTACCAAGCAGAAATGCTGGCAATACACGGTGCAGTGAAAAGCCTAGCGTCTACGCCCCAAAACGGCAAACGGATATTTATCTTCTTAGACAGTCAGGCCGCGCTAAAGGCACTGAACTCATGTGTCGACAACACAAAGTCGCTAACTGAATGCCGCAGATCTCTTAACGAGATGGCTCAGCACTTCAATATCAGACTTATTTGGGTACCTGGTCACAGGGATATTGAAGGCAACTGTATAGCGGATGAGCTGGCTAGAAGAGGTACCACCACTCATCTTCTTCCAGGAAATGATCTGGTAGGCATTCCCATGGCCTCTTTCAAACTCCGAGCTAGCACAAATACCTTACAAAGGGCAAATGAGCTCTGGTCAGGTCTCTCGACGTGCGAGATATCAAGGCTAACTTGGCCTTCGTACAACAAAGGACGCTGTACCTTAATAAATCCGGTGTCTCATCTCTGATAAGGGTGTTGACAGGGCACTGCTTAATAGGCACACATGGTGCTAGGATGGGCGTAATAACTCACGATTACTGTCGCAGTTGCAGATGTATTGAAGAGGAGGAGAGTGTTTAACATCTGCTGTGTCAATGTCCTGCACTCAGCAGAAGACGATTGGCTATTCTCGGCCAACCGTTCATCGACGACCTCACGGAGGTTTCAAAAAAGGATATTAGGGCTCTATCGAAATTCATTGATTCCACGAGCTGGTTTGATCCTCTAATCCAAGTGTGAGAATGTGAGATTGTTGATGTTTGATTCTCGGATATGGGGTGGGTCTTAAGACCGCATAGGGTATCACAATGGGCCAACTTGACTTATTTATTTTCGCAAAATTACATTTTTAGCCCGCACACGCTTTAAGATCAGCCAAAATTTTAATTTTGTATGTATCCGCGGCACCTTGCCATGACATTGGAATATTCCCAAATTCCAATTAGCGGCACTGCTAAATTGGAAAGATTCCGTTTGTTTATATATAGTGTAATATGTGGGTTGTCGTGTTGCGCGATACTAACGGTAGTTGCCATCAGGACTCGAACCTACTTTCCTTCTTAAAAGTACCAATTTCGTAACTATATAGTAAATAATATAAATAAATGGGTTATATTGAAAAGGAAAACTGTATTATTGTAATAAAGTGATGCATAATTATAAAATCCGGAATTCGCCGAAAACAAAGAACATAATACAAGTTTTATTACTGGTTTTATATTGAGGCAATTTAATGAGAACAAGGTTAAATTTAGTACTGAAAATTATTTACTACTTTTTGGTTGAGGACTTTAATCCTTGTAAAATTAATTGGATAATTTACATTTCTTCAGTGGTTTTGGGTCCAAGAAGCAAAATAAGTCTATTACCAACTCGATAAGCCCTCTGTGTCCTATATTCTGCCCTGTTTTTGGACGCAGTATTTCCATAAGAAAAAAGTAGTAGATTTAGGGTAAAACGTAGAAAGTAGTAAATTTTACTGCTATCGTATTAGGATTCGAGTCCCGAGGCACGCACCAGTTTGGGCGCTGTCTGAGCGATGTGGATGGTGTGTTCCGTTGGTGGCCCGGGTGACCCGAAGTTGCTGGATTGGGGATAGCAGACAATTTATACTCCAAATCCAATTAGTCATTTCAATGAAAATAAAATGAATTATGGCAAACAAAGTATGATTGGAACCAGTGTATATGTCAAGCAAAAAAAAATTGCCCAGCTCAAATTTTACAAAAAAAATTGGTTTAATTGACTTTTGTTTTTAAATTTTCATTATTCGTATTTGATCTTTAATTTAATGAACAAAATGCTGGTTAATGCTCATAAAAAAAAAATTATAGTATGGTATCCCCAGCAAAAAAAAGAATACGAAATTACCATTTCGGCTCAAACGCTTCTGTCAAAAGCAGTGGGAAAACAACAAACACGTGCAAAAACAATATACTTATTTTCTCCGGCTTTTTACTTGTTTTTCCACATTTTATAAAGATTATTACAAACCACTCACTAAATATTCCACTGTCAATCACACCTTGTCCAATACATTTTGCACAAACGTAAATAAATTCAAGCATAACAACATAAACACCAATAGGTCTATTCACCCGTTTACCGACATTTTCCGGGCGCCCACAGTTATCCACAATTTTACCCGCAGTTTAGCCTGGCCACTCCAGGAACACACCAAATACTTATTTGTCTGGAAATCGAAAGTTCCGTTATTGGTGCATTTTTCCATTCTATGGGAATATCTGGTGCTGCCACCTAGGAACAACCATACCAACTCATGAAATCTAACGATAAAACGTCAAACCGGAGCGTGAATCTAAACTGTCAACAAAAACCGCGAGTCCAATCAACCCACACTAAATATGATTGCTAGTCAAAGGCAAACCATAAAAGGTTGTTATAATTTTATTAGGCTGTACCTAAAAACGTGCGAAAAAATGCGTAGCGTGGCGCCAGCCACGTTTCAGGCAACGACCCGGTTTTTGGTAAATTTGTTAATTTAATAGAAAAAAAATTAATTAATTATTATTTCCTCTAAATTTGAATTCTTAATTTAAAGCAAAATCATGAACATCTGATTGTCAACCCACACTAATTATGATTGCTAGTCAAAGGCAAACCATAACAGGTTGTTATAATTTTATTAGGCTGTACCTAAAAACGTGCGAAAAAATGCGTAGAGTGGCGCCAGCCACGTTTCAGGTAACGACCCGGTTTTTGGTAAATTTATTAATTTAATAGAAAAAAAAATGTATTTATTATTTCCTCCAAATTTGAATTCTTAATTTAAAGCAAAATCATGAACATCTGATTGTCAAAGCAAGCAAAATTTGAGAGTTTGTCAAATTTCAACTTTGAGGTTTTATATTTGCCACGTTTGGTTCCCTTACAGTCACTTCTCAGAGCAGAAAACCCAGGACATGGATATGGATCTCTGCGCAGTGGAACCATCCGGGTTTTTACCCCGGCCAAGGACTGTCACTTTTAATGTAACCCTGTTTAGTATGTTTTGTCCCATGTCGAAACTATCATCCTCCCCGCTGGCAGCAGTGCTGCAAAATATTCTATTGTTACGGGCGGGCGTTGAGCCGAACCCCGGACCAAAAGAATGGATATGCAGTATCTGATGCAAAAAGAAAACATATCCACATAGTAGAATCCCAGGACTGACGCTCCTAAACCGACACCGTTACTCCTCCCCGAACCATTTAAATGACTTGATGAAGGAAATCAAGTTATTTATGTCCAGCTCCGTGACCTGGCATAGGCTAACCAGGAAGGGCACTCCCAAAAAGCACATTCTCGTGCCACTTAAAGCCGGCAGTTGCAGATGAGGTGCTCCACCGTTTCCTCCTCCTCGTCATCTTTGCATCTCCTACAGCATCGTCGGTAGGGCACACCTAGTCTTTCTGCGTGCCGACCAATAAGGCAGTGCCCAGTTAATACACCCATTAATATAGTCTGGTCTGTAGTGCTTCATTGGGCGTTGTTCTTAACGCACCGCTTATACAGATCATACAAGATCTGTGTACTTTACCTAACAGATTAAGGTTTGTTGCCATAGAGCATGATTGGTCGAATGATTGCAGTGTAGATCCTTTTGCATATTTTGGGGCTGAGCCCCCGTTTTTTCCCAATGACTCTTTTACACGTGTATAGTGCAATATACGCTTTCCTCTGGCGCTGAAGAACATTCTCCTTCCAGGTTAGTTTCCTATCCAGAACTGTGCCTAGGATCTTGGCTTTGTCAGCCAAGTTCAGGCGCACGCCATTCAGTTTTGGTAGGTTTAACGGTGGTATCTTATAGGTTGGTGAAAAGGACCAGTTCGACTTTCCCCGGGTTGATGCTCAGTCCGCAGTGCGAGCACCATGAGGAAACCTCTCGCAGTGCTACTTGCATCAAGTCGCACAGGGTTTGTGGGAATTTGCCCCTATATACAATAGCTTAATCGTCTGCATATGCCACTACCTTCCCGGCCCCTAGCTTGTGTCTCGCAGCAGCGAGTTGACAGTGAGGTTCCATAGAAGCGGGGAGAGAACACCACCCTGAGGCGTTCCCCTTTTGACATAGCGAGATAAATCAACCGAGCCCAGTGATGAAACTATTCTTCTACCCCTTAGTAGTTGATCAATAAGTAATCCTTTTCATACAACGATCCTTTTCATACAGCGAAGGTTTTGAGTACAAAGGACGAGAGACTGATCGGCGTGTAGTCCTTGGGCTCGTAATGGGACGCCTTCCCCGCCTTAGGAATAAACACTACCGTGGCACTTCTCCAGGAGCACGGAAAGTAACTAAGAGCCAGGCAGGCTGTAAAAAGAAATACCAGCCATTTGGCTGATGTCTCCAACGTGTTTATGATTTGTGCGTGAATAATCCCGTCTGCCCCGGCAGCCTTGAATGGTTCGAAGCCCACCAAACCCTTTCCTCCGTGATGGGTATGTTTACAGCCAGGTTTGTTATAGGTGCTAAGGGTTCCTCATGTAAGTTCCCTGGAAAGTGCGTATTCAAGAGCAGCTCTAGGGTTTCCCCCTCCGTTCTGGTCCAGGATCCGCCAGGTTTACGCAAATAGCTTGTGGCTGTTTGAGTTTTTGAGAGCACTAGTCTTAGTCTTGCTGTATCGTCGACATTTTCGACCCCAGTGCAGAAATTTCTCCACGATACTCTTTTCGCGTGGCTCAGAGCTTTTTTGTAGGCCCTAAGTTTAACTTTATATTCGAGCAACTGAGTATCCGTGGCAAGGCTCTTGACCTTATTAAATTGTGTCCTACATGATTTGCGGAGCGAGTCCATGTCCTGGCTGGCTCGGATAAGTTTAAACCCCTTAGTCCCCAGACCGCAAATCCTTGAGCTATTGACCTACTGTTCTTGGATGAGGACAACATCTACGTCGTCTTTAGAAAGACGACTGCTTAAAGCAGCCGAGGCTGGAGGCTTTTTATTCAACGACGAGTTGTTCAGACCACGATTCGGTGTGGCGTAAGCCCTGCTAACTGTGGCAGTATCAACATTGATGCACTCAGGACTAGCTGCTATCACCGTGACGTTGAGGTCTTCTCCGTCAAGCAGGCTGTCTCCCATCTCCGAGCTGTCCACTGCTCCTTCGCCACTTGACGTGGCAGATACCATACTTTCCGAGTCGGACACCACCGACTCCTCTTCCGGCACAGCGATGTCCGAGTCCTCCGGAGCAGCCGAAATAGCAGTGCGTTGTGCATCGCCACCGTATACGTGGATCACGATCTGACCCATGCCGTAGTGCACTCGTCCATTGCACCGTTTAAGGGGCTCGAGTGCCTCCTTATTCAAGGTGAAGACCACCTGCATATCAGGCCCTACCGCATCCTCAACCAGATTGACACTCCAGTCCTGCGTCGGGAGAGACGGGTTCATGTTCCGCAGCAACCTGAGAATTCTCTCAGGTTCAGCCGGGATGGCAGGAATCCATGATGCCCTTGCCCTTGGCCGAGCCGGAATGTCCTTCCAGTCGACAACCTCGATTCTTTCCCCTGGGTAGATCTCACCCAGTCTTTCAGCTGCTGCCTTGTACAGTGCAACAGTCTTTGTATCTGTAAGCGGTTACCTTGATTCGACCCTAGTGCCATCCCGCATCAGAACCTACCGCCGTGGCACCCGGAGACTCATCCATAATGTCAAGAGGGGCATTACCGATCACGTTCCGGACGTACCTCCACTGGTCCTTAGGGATGGCCCAGCTTTCGTTACCTCGGTCAATGACTACTATGAGGATCCTGTCCTTGGTCACTTCAGCAAAGCTAAGTTTACCCACTCTGGGGTGTTCTGCTGCTGCTTCGGATTAGGTTTTAAATCCCCGTCCGATCTCTGGCATTTGAAGTGATTTCCGTGAACCTTCTTTGGGGCATAATTGCTTTGGAAGTTCGATAACAGAGCTTTAGCTATCTCCACTGTCTTTCTGGCATTCGGCGATAGCGTCTCCTGTGAAACTCCCTCGTATTTCTTCAGGATCCTTGCGGCCGCTCTTTTGTCCAAGTACTCAGAGCGACGTTAAGGAATTGATTTCGGCACCGGCACTTAAAGGAGGGTTAGCAACAGCCGTTGTTGGCTTCACTGTGTGTGTACCGGTGCTTGATTTGGGGATTGCCCCCTTGTTATCCAGATCGACCCGTAGTTTCCATCGCTGTCGATCTCTCGGCTGATATGCGGATGCGTTTATTGCACTATGCTGTAACACGCCTCAACCTACGACGCCAGCCAACCCGGTCATACCAGGTCCACAGCTAAATAGGCTGAGACCCAGCCTTGCTCTTAGCCTACCAACATCTGGACGAACACATCCGCCTCTCACGCCTACAGTGAACTCGACATCGACTTCACCGGTGCACTTCCAAATCTTACAGCACAATTGTAACGGATTAACTGGAAAGATCGCGGAGATAACTAATCTGATGACGCAATATGACATAAAACTTGCCGCAGCTCAAGAATCCAAGCTCAGTCCTAGGTCGGTCCTCATTACCAATGGCGGATATAACATCCATCGGAAAGACCGTCACAGAGTAACAGGGGATCTAGGAGCTGGTCTTGCGTTCATAACACACAACTCTGTACAGTATGATCTATTTGATACCGACATCGAAGGAACGGATGATATCTTAGAAAACCAAGGCATAATCAACCGTACAGGAGATGTCGACATGCAAATCATTAACATCTACATTCCCCCTGTCCCAAGTTGCCCCACCGGTTATCCCCCCGACATTAGCCTGCTACTTCTTGGCCTCTAAAAGCTTCATTCCTGCGGGTCGAATATCCCAAATAAGACCAAATTTCCCCGCGGAGGGCGGCCATGGCTAGAGAAGTCTCAATCCCGCAGACCGTCGCATAAGGGATCTCAACGCGGTAATTCGTAGTTTGGTCGATAAACACAAATTGACCAAATGGAAACAACACCTAGAGCAATGCAACCTCTCCGATGGTGTTGGCAAACTATGGACTACGGTCAAAGCTCTATCCAATCCAACGAAGAATAAGGATAAAATTGATATCACTTTCGTCGAGAGGGTGAAGAAGGACACTAGAGGATGTGCGAACTCCTTCTGTCGACAATTCATACTGCATTCCCCGCCCGATAGAGCTATACGTAGGACCATGCGACAGGCGCGTAGATACAAAAACCAAAACACGCCCATTTTCACCACTGCCTCGGAGGTCAAGGAAGCCATCAGACAGGCTAAGCCCTCAAAATCCATCGGCCCATGAAGATGTTGAAACATCTAGGTCAGGAGGGACACAAATACCTAGCGGCCTTGTTCAGTCTTTCACTGAACACTTTCGTCATTCCTGAAATATGAAAAAAAGCGTGAAAGGTTCCACTATTAAAACCTGGAAAGCCGGCAAACATAGGCGATTCATATCGCCCTATATCACTTTTGTCGCCGGTGAAGACGCTAGAGTCCATCTTGCTCCCGTATCATACGGCAAATCTGCACCTGGCTAGTAACCAACATGGCTTCTGTAAGCGACATAGCACCACCTCCGCACTCAATGCCATTACAACTCAGATAAATAGCGGCCTAAATCAACCCCAACCAAATCATAGGACTGTGTTAGTGGAACTAGACTTGTCGGAAGCCTTTGATACAGTCAATCACGCCACGCTCATAGAAGATCTTCTTGAGACACAACTCACTGATGGGTTAAAGAGGGTGACCGCTAATTATCTGAACGGACGGCAGGCGTCAGTAAACGTATTTGACAGGGGGTGCCGCAGGGTGGTGTCCTATCCCCCACACTGTTTGACGTCTATCTATCGAAGATGCCCCCACCACCAGAGGGCGTCACCATTGTTTCATATGCCGACGATTGTACAATAATGGCGACGGGGAAGGGCCTCTGTACTGATGAACTCTGTGCGAAAATCAACAGTTGCCTCTGTGACCTTTCCAGGTTTTTCACCGAGCGAGATCTGACAATATCACCGACTAAATCTACGGCAACACTCTTTACGACATGGACGCACCAAGTGAGAAACGAATTAGACATTTGTGTTGATGGTACTGAGCTACCAACTGTCAGCCACCCAAAGTTATTGGGGGTGACATTGGATAATACTTTCACATTTGCTGGCCATATGTCTGCAATGTTCTCAAAGGTACGAGGTGGCAACAATATCCTCAAGTCACTTGCCGGCAGTACTTGGGGAAAAGATAAAGAAACGTTGCTGACTACATATAAGGCCATTGGCTGATCAGACTTTGACTATGCTGCACCCATATGGTCGCCTGACGTGCATAACACCAACTGGACGAAGTTACAAGTCTGCCAAGTCTGCAAAATACCGCTATAAGAACTGCTACGGTATGTCTCCTCATGTCTCCCGAGTCTCACCTCCATCAAGAGGCAAAACTGCTCAATTGGACTCAGATCCGCCCCCAAGAGACATAAGGAGACATCTCGCTAAGCATTATGACGAGGTCCGGCATCATATTACCTTGCCGTTTGATCTGCGGAATCATAAGCGGGCTCTAACCGACATCCACACCGAGTCGGTTGATATTTTTGTCGGATCTCGACCTGTGAGCCCCTTTCTCTTCAACTGTCCAATTGAACCTACTCTTCTGCTCGTTTCCTTGGACTCCCGTTAGAAGAGCTTATTGAAGATCTTCGGAATGATCATACACTCTTGGCAGGGCAAGGCATTGTTAACAACAACAACATATTTGTCACGTTTCGTTGAAACAAGTATATTGAACTTATCTGTCAAAGTTAAAGTCCGAGGTAAAGTCGAAATAAAGTTGTATGTAACTGAGGCTTTAAGCCTCTATGTTTTTAAATACTAGGCAGTGTTTCTGGAATTGGGGATTTGTACCTTTTTAAGGGATAGGGATAAAGGAATTTTTCGAAATCAGCAGAAAAATCGAAATTAAATTCTTCTAATAATTTTAACAGATTGTAACAAAGTACATAATTGTATTTTAAATTTATCAAAGAATTTCCATTAGTTAATAAATAGCAAAATCCGAAACATGCCTTTTGATAAATCCCTCGACATTTTTCGACGTGTTTTATAGTACATTTACACCGCACCAAATTTGGCACTTTTTTCCATATAAATCTCATTTTCCAAATTTGGAATTCCATTGTATTTGCCTCATTTTCCGAACAGTACAATCCACAGTTCCTCAAAATAGCAACCCTGCGGCTGTTCCGCATTTAGAATCGCAAGCAAGAACCTTAATGGGCGATTGACGTGTGATAACTTTTGCACTATGCACAGCTGTAAATAACAATTTCAACTACTTTTTTTTAAGAAAATGGGCGAATTCTACCAGGAAAAGACATACGCCTTCTTGGCTCTTCTTTTATTATTACTCTACAGGTATTTAAATCATCACGGTAATGCATCTTGTGATCTTCCAGGTGGGTGGAGATCTGTGATATATGTGCCTTCTGCTCTTCAAACTGAGATGCCATGTGCGTGTTCTGTTCTTCCAATTTTGATGTTATACGTTCCTCCTGTGATTCCATTTGAGTTGCCATATATTCTTTTTGCTCCTCCAGCTGTAATGTGATATTAGTTGACATTCGTGTGTCCTGTTCTTCCAACCGAGTCTTCTGTTCGTCAATTTTGATTGATAAATGATTCAAAACAGACAAGATCATGTTAGGGTCCACAATTTCCACGATTTGAGGAGCTTCGTCCTTCTGCGCACTTGTATGCGAGTCTTTCTATGTCCTCTCTACTACTTTTTACGGTACCTCTTCCCCATCAGGACCAAAATCATGTTCGTCGACTTTTATTCCCCCATGGCCTTGCTCAAACGTGCCTGCAGCTCAGGTTTATTGCCGACTGTACTCAGCTCTCGCAGTGCCAATCCTTGCTTAAGTCTATGGCTCTTCAATTCAATTAATTTCGGCATGTCCTTTGTTGTCCTTGATCCTCTCCAATTTATTTAACAATCCTCTTCTGACACCAATTGTGACGAATTTCCTATCGTCCTTACTCGCTTTTACCGGATTCGATCACTAATTAATAAATAAAAATCGCGCCTGTTACAAAATTAACAGTAAGTTTATTTAAGTAACCGAACTCTGTTACAATTCAACTAACCCCGGAATTCTGTAATTTTGTCTCATCTCAAGTCACAAAATTGAGATCTGTCATTTGAGGTTTGTAATTGGACAACGTGGAATTGGAACACGAACTGTCTCTATTAGTGACTATTGTCTCTATTAGTGACTAGAGGACAGCTTACAGAATTCGGGGGTAGAACTAACTTACATCTAGGTATGAATGCGTATTTATTAGGGCGGGTCGATTTGTAAGGACCCAAAAAAATTCACAGGTAAGAGCATTTACAAAAATTACCTGAGACGAAAAATTTCACAAAACTTTAACCTATTTAGACTTAAGTTCAAGTTAATTTCAAGTTCTGCCCGAGGAAAAAGCACTTACACCGAGTTAGGTTGTTTGTCCAAAAGCAAAGTAAAAAAAAATCATCAGATCAAGTTGACTTAAGATGGTTTTCTAAACGATAGTTACAGGTTTATTAAGAAGGTTTTTTTTCTTTTTTCTATCTTATCTGACTTAAGTTGTTTTCCCAAATGCACTAGGAAAAAATATCGACTTAAGATGCTTTTTCAAAACTCATATCTCCGTAGCTAGTCACGCTATAAGTACGCCGATAAGACAGAAATGACCGTTATGAAAATGTGCTTTTATGATAAAAAAATTGGAAAATTTACTTATCTCGACTTAAGCGGGTTTTCCAAAAGTTCCCAGATATAACCTTTTTCTGAAGTTGTATTCAAAAACATAGTGTATAAGTTCAATCCAGATTTTTATATCCAACTTTTTGCAAACCCTTTAATATCTAGCGACAAGAATAAGTGGACTTATACCACTTGTGCTTTAAGGGGCTCATATGAGAAAAGTATGAAAAAATAAATTAAATCTTACAATGGCAAACTTTCGCTTTTTCTTTTGTTTCCAAGTAGCTCACTATGATCCGCTATGATTCCCGAATCACTGTGAATTTTTTTTTACTCATACAAACGTTGTGACTGCTATACATTCCGAGCTCTAAAGGGTTGAAATCGTTGCTTGTGTGTATGCTCTTAAGCTGTTGTGTATTTTGTGTGTCAGCTCGCTCTGTTTCATCCACAAGGGCTCCTCACACTATTTCAGTATGTGTGTACGCTGTACATATGGAAAATTTTGTGATTGCAGAAGTAAGTATCTTTTTGACCATTCATACAGGGCACTAGTACATATTAAAGACTTGCATTAGTCCTGAAAAAGTTAACTTTTGATAACTCAAAAAATTTGAACTCAACTCACTCAAACAACAAAAATATGTACTCGCATGTTCGGATAAAATATGAAGTAAGTATTGTTGGTTGTTGTTCCAACTGGTGCGATTAACTAAAAATACTCGCACAAGACGCAACAAACTCGTTTGGTGTGAGTAAACGCTGTTCCAGAAAAAGGTGGTGCTAGTAAATGCAGTTGTACTAGTGAACTCAGTTAACTCATAGTTTTCAGTTAGGCCAGAAAATCTGTACATAAATTGTATGTATGTATGTATGTAGGTATATGCAAGTTGTTCTTTAGTCGAAAACAAAGCAACGCAGATGTGTACATACACATACATATGTACATATGTGCGTGTCCAAACCTGGCAAAAAATGCGATTAGTTTAGGATGCGTAGGGATCAGTTGCATGGGAGGATGCGGCTAAGGTCAGTTCTGGCCGCTATGTATGTGCACATTCGTTTAAGGCTGTTCTATGTAAATACAAATTATACATACATATTTATACCCGAACGGGTACAAAATGACTAATCCAGTATTAGACTGGGCCAAATAAATTTTTTCTTTCAAAAATTATATTGATTTTATTTTTGAGAAAGGTGAAAAGAACACTGTAAAATTTACAGATCTTAATATTAAATTCTAGAGATCTATGATCGCTAGTTTCGATTTTACAGACTTTACCTCATATTTGGTATAAAAACGACAATCCATTGTTGTAAAACACCATTTACCTGAACATATTTTTGTAGGAAATTGAATTCCCTATAAAAACTGACAAGACTGAAATTTTTTAAGACTAGCCGTTTTCTAGTATTCTAGCCTCAAACATTGACACGTTTATATGATTTCCCATTTTCTTCTTTCAAAAATTAAAAATGCAAATATTCATGTACAAAAATGATAGATACAGATTCTTGAAGGAATTTGAATGGGCTACAAAAAAGGTTGAACAACTTTTTTTTGTAAAGTTACTCTTTCAAAACGTATTTAGTATTAAAGTTAAAAAATCTTATTTCCGCGTTTTCCTGGTGTTTTTGATCCAATTTTTTACTAAATTTGGTTTATTCATATCGTACATGATTAATAATCATTATATGAACAATATAATAACCAAAAATATAAATTTTTCAAATGGGTTTTTTGTTGCCATAATTTAAGGATATCGGCGTCTTTAGCAGTTTCGATCATCTAGGAAAATACCACATAAAAAATAATGCAGGCAACTTCGAAGTACTTATTTTTAAAGGCTCGCGAAAAAATGCAGACAATTTTAACTATTCAGAGCTAAGCACAGCTAATTTTTCAAGGATGGTTAGGTACGGGCCACACAAAATACAATGCAGGTATGTACTTACAAACTATGCAGGCCAAAGAATGAATGCACAAAACTCTTTGAAACCCGTTAAGAATGTAAAATTGCATACCACGATAAACAATACAGAAAATTATAAACTAAGAAAGCCTAAACAATGAAAGGTTGATTGTTTACATAAGTTTTGAGTCCTGAATTTAATTTGTTTCGAAGTAGGCCAAGTGAAAAACTAAACGCAAGGCTTATATTTAATGGCCTTAATTTTTATTTTTATGTACAAAAGCTCCAAAATTAAAACGCATTTTTTCAAAAAGATATATAAACATAATTTATTTATCTAAAAATTAAAAGCATTTCAGTTTCTTATTTAAAAATAAATTAATTAATAACGTAAAAAATAAGGAATTCATTGAAAAATATAAACATACATAGGTACATAATTAAATGGTTGAAAGCACACGTTACTATTAACTTAGGTATTTGTATGTAAAAACATTATTTTGCCTACAGTAAGAGGGTTAGACCCAATAACACAACGCTTTTCAGAAAGTAAATTTTTGGCATTGGAGAATATTCTCTCAGAGGAGGCACTACTTGCTGGTACTGCTAAAATTTTTGAACTCAATTTAAAAAGCAACGAGAACTTTAGTTTATTTAGTTCCCACCATTTTAAGACATCAAAACCATCGTGCATTACCTCGTTAACATTCTCGTATAACAAAATTTCATTCTGAACTCCATCGAGATTATTTATTTGAGTTGATCGTTGAAGAAATCCAGAGAAAAGTTGTTCCTTATTACTTGAGAGAGGATTCGGTATACTAACTTCATTATTGCTTTGAACTTGTTCAGTAATTATAACTTCTATCATGCGTTGGCAATGTTATCGCTAAAAAGGAATGACTGGCGTGCTTTGAGACGAAACGGCCAAAATCGCTTAGGCGGTTAAGCGCCAATAAATGATGATGATCATGCGTTGGCAATGTAGTTTTATATCGTTTTTTTTCTTCATTATTGAATTTTAACAATTTATTCGTTGGTGGGAACAGAAATAAAGCAATTTTGTGAAATATATTTAGATTCGTAATCAAAACATCATCTATTAATGTGCTGAGCTTAAGTTTAAATGTCTTTATACATTCTAAATCATAATCATTATTCGTTTCACAAATTCGTTTCAAAAAGTAAACATGCACAATAACTAAATGTAAAGTTGGGTAATTATGTCCTTCTAACTCTTTCGATGATTCTTCAAAACTTTTTAAGATATTTACTATATTTGTTAAAGTGTTTAAGCTGATGTTACTGATCTTGGAGGTCTGGTTTTTTGTTTGCAAAATATTAATGATATCGACCCAATTGCTTTGCACGGATTGCAACAAATAATAAATTGAATTCCATCTTGTTGTAGAAAAACTCTTAAGAGTGGTTTTTAGTTCTGCATTAGCTCCAGACTTCTTAAAATATCTAACAAGCTTAATGCATTTTTGACATATGTCGTTTATATCTAAACACCCTTCAATTGATTTTTCAACTATGTTGAGAAACATATGGCTGGCGCAGAATATGTGATCGTAATCTTTAAATGCAGCTTTCATATTGGAGCCCCTGTCTGTAACCATTATTCCTTTATCAAAACGACACTCAAACTGTTCCAAAGCCGCCATTACTTTTTGTCTGATTCTTTCACCTATTTTAAATAAAGATAAATAATAAATTTTGGGGTTAATATCGGATTAATATACACACATTACACATACATCTGGGTCAAAACGTATTAAATCAACCAGTCAACTGCTTTTACAACTTTAGAATGTTATGATTTTTGGTATACTTCATACAAAGAAAAATCCAAAATTAAATTTTTTGGACAACTAGTTTCTGAAAATTAAAACTTACGAAATTAGACTTTCCAATACAAAGAAATATTTTGAAAACTAGTTAACTAGCTTGTTTGTAAGGTATTTTAAAAACCTGTTTAATGATTTGCTACGCGGAATATTTGTTTTTTTTTTTCGAAAATCTGAAATGTATGTAGGTACATATGTATATAGGAATATATATTTTCTTAATACCTTCCAAACTATATAAATAAGAGCAAGGAGAAATTATGGGACTAAACAAATTTATTACATGGAAATATACAGTCAGTGTCAAAAAAAAGTGTACATTATAAAATTGCAATTTTCTCCAACCATTTCTCCTTTTTGAATATTTTCGCAAATTTTTTATGAAAGTTCTCGTAAAAATACAGCATGTGCTTTTTAAATTAAAGCTTAAAAGTTTGTGCAAAATTCAGGAAAATTCAGGAAATCGAGTTTAGATTTTTTTCGAGTACGCAGTTTTGTAGCTGGTTAAATTTTACTATAAAAAGTTGCAAATCTTAAGGCACTAGCAAAATTCCCTGATTTTTGCCAATTTATTTTCTAGCTGTCCTCTGTACTTTTTCCATACGAAATTATAAGTTTGAAAAACATTGTATGGAAAAAAATGCAGAGGACATCTAGAAAATAAATTGCCAAAAATCAGGGAATTTCGCTAGCGGCTTAAGATTTGCACCTTTTTATAGAAAAATTCAACGAGCTACAAAACTGCGTACTCGAAAAAAATCTAAACATTTTGTGCAAAAAGTTGGAAAATTTGCTGAAAAATTTTCGAATTTGCCTGAATTTTGCAAAAAAATTTAAGACTTAATTTAAAAAGCACATTCCGTATTTTTACGAATACTTTTATAAAAAATTAGCTAAAATATTCTTAAAAACAGAAACTAAAAAATTTAAGCCTTAATTTAAAAAGCACATTCTGTATTTTTACGAGTACTTTCATAAAAAATTAGCTAAAATATTCTTAAAAATAGAAACTAGTTACCCATCTAAAAAATGATAAATTTTGTATTTTCCATGGGTACAGTAAGTACATATACCAAAAATTATCTAATTGGGAAGTGGTCAAATCAGAAATCACCTTTGTATTTGTTGATTTGATATGGTCTTACCAATCAATGACATTTCATTGAATACTTACTGGTACAAGGTTTGTTATTCATTGATATAAAAGCAATGAGCTTCATCCCAATTTTTCCGCTTTTTATAAAATGGATAGTCAAAGACAAATACGATTGCTTCACATAGTTATCGGTCCGTAAATCTGATGTTAATCCAAAGGCATCTAGTTCCCTTAGCTCTAGCTTTAAGGAAGCGTGGGCTATCTCGTACTGATTTTCTATATTTATAGAAATCGTTGATGGATGTGGTAGAAGATGATCCACGTTTGATCCGAACTTTTCTCCAATTGAAAGTATTAAATCTGTGTAATCTTTCAATCCCGTATCTTTTACCATATTAAATGGTCTGCAGTTTTTAGTAACCCATGCGGTGAGAGTAACAGCAACATTTTTTTTGTTTTGCAGCAAACTTGTATTTTTGCATCATCAGAAGGATTCTTCAAACTTTTAAAGCATTTATGTTTTAGGAGGTTTGACGTGCTGTTTGTATATTTAAAAACGCTCTTACAATTTGAGCATGCAACAACATCTCTCACAAAATTTACATTATTTTCGATTTTTCCAAAAATTTCCCAAATCTTGTTTTTACCAGGATTAATTATAATCTTATATTCTCCATTCACTATTTTATCCTTAATTTCATTAATATATTGCTTCGACTGGGTCGACGTTGTAGGTTCATCAGATGTTACCTATATTTGTAAACACAGGAATACAGTTAATGCAACTCAGCATTTTTTAACGAATACACTTCAGTTTTTATGTGAATTACTTACATTCATTGTGTGTTTTTTTTAATTTCGAATGGTAATAAATAGTATTAAGACACTTGTAAATTCACTGCTTTTCTCTTCGAGTTCACAATACAAATGACAAATTTCAATATTTGCTAAACTGTGTCACTTAACCATCTATGGTTAGAACAATACAGGCAAGCATTAGCCGAAAAACACAATAATTTCATTGCCTAAGATATGAGTTAACTAAATCCAGTTTAAAGAAATATCCGAACAATGGGTGCGCATAACGATGAGTGCAAATACTTATTGAACTCGAATATAGTTGCACTTGAAGGGGTTGTTTATTTGTGTTTATGAAACAACGAGTCGAGTTCACCGCTAGCGAAAAACTACCACCAACAATAACTTGCCTGTAGCTGGAATTATTGGTGATGTTTGCCGTAACGCTGCAGTCGTATCCAATCAGCTGATTCGACCAACCTTATGGGATTTAATGCAATCGATTATTGGTGCCATATCGTAACGCTAAGGTCGTAACCGGATCGTAGCCAACCAATTGGTTTTTGGTTTTCCGCGGTAACGATAAACAGCTAATTACCTTTTTGCTTATTGCTTACAAGTTTTTGCAGTCAATCAGCTGTTTACGGTTACCGCACCAATAATCGAAAAAAATGTATCGCATAGGGTTGCGTTAGGGATACGACTACAGCGTTACGACAAACATCACCAATAATTCCAGGTTGTATGAGTATTCGTACAAACGCAATCGACGTCAGCGCACAACTCGAGTTCTGCGTTCAACTGGAAAGTTATTTGGTTTATTCGTAGCATAGTTAACGCATGCAAGTCTTTAGTACATATGAATGTTATAGGCTGTTCATGAAGAGCCAGAATTTTGCATTTTAGCATTAAGCCCAAAAAGCAGGATTTACTTTGTCATTTTTATACCCAGCGTACTAGTACTAGTACAAGGGTATATTAATTTTGTTCACATAACGGTAGTATGTAACGGTACAACATAATCGAGATAGATATAGAGTTCCATATATGAAAGTTCTTAGGCTGAAAAGAGGAGTTCAATAAGCCATGTCCGTCCGTCTGTCCGCCCGTCCGTCCGTCCGTCCGTCTGTGTACACGATAACTTTAGTAAAAAATGAGATATTTGCATGAAATTTTGTATAGAGGTTAATTTCTGGACAAGGTAGGTTGCTATTGAAAATGGACGAAATCGGATGATAACCACGCCCACTTTCGATATCGAAAATTTCGAAAATCACACAAATTGACATATCTCGGCAGCTCAAATGGCTAAAATTATATAATTTTATGGGTGAATCCCCTGGTCATTCTCTTATGATTTTTTTATAAATTTTTTATAGTAGGCGTGGCAACGCCCACTTTTAAGGGCGGCATATTTGAAAATTTGACTGGTCGTAACTTTTAAACTGATTACGGCAGAACGATGGAATTTGGCACAAAGCATACTAGTATCATTGGGAGTATACCTGATGAAATTGGACAAATCGCCTTCCAACCACGCCCACTTTCGACATAGAAAATTTCGAAAATCACACAAATTGTCATATTTCGGCAGCTGAAATGGCTAAAATGATATAATTTGATAGGGGGACATTCTCTTGATTTTTTCATAAATTTTTTTATTGGGCGTGGCACCGCCCACTTTTAAGGGAGGCATTTTTGAAAATTTGGCTGGTCGTAACTTTTAAACTGATTACGATAGAACGATGGAATTTGGCACAAAGAATACTATTATCATTAAGAGTATACCTAATGAAACTGGAAAAAATCGCTCTCCAACCACTCCCACTTTCGATATCGAAAATTTCGAAAATCACATAAATTGACATCATTCGTTAACGGAAATGGCTAAAATGGTATAGTTTGGTAGGATGAACCCCCTAGACATTCTATTATGATTTTTTTGATAAATTTTTAAAAGTAGGCGTGGCATCGCCCTTTTTTCAGGGAGGCATATGTGAAAATTTCACGTGTCATATTTTTTAACCTGATTACGTTAGAACGATGAAATTGGTAAAAGGTATACTAGCATAACAGGGTGCATAGGTTAGGGTTAGGTTCAAGTGGCTGCCGCAGAGGCACACTTAGGCCAGTTTTGAAAGGCCCGTTGTGATACCACCAACACAAGGAAAGTCAGTCCCGGGACCCAGCCAAATGGAAAATCCCTGAGTTGTTGGGATTTTCCACATAGCAGAATCCCGGGACTGACACTCCTAAACCGACACCGTTACTCCTCCTCGAACCACTTAGATGACTTTATGTCCAGTTCCGCGATCTGGCTTAGGCTATCCAGGAACGGAACTCCCAAAAAGCGCGTTCTCGCGCCGCTTAAAGCCGGACAGTTGCAGATGAGGTGTTCCACTGTTTCCTCCTCCTCATCATCTTTGCAACTCCTGCAGCATCGTCGGTAGGGCACACTTAGCCTTTCTGCATGCCTACCAATGAGGCAGTGACTGGTTAATACCCCTATCAATATGCAGATTTCCCTCCTAGTTAGGGCATAAATGCGTCTAGACCTTTTGAGATCCCATTTTGGCCAGGTTTGTTTCGATATCCGACATCCGCAGCCATCTTTCGTTGGCTTGACGGAGTGTGTGCTCCTTCAGCATTAGTTTGCATGTGGCAAACAGCATATCTAAGCGCTCTTTATCCTGAAGAACCTGCTTGGTCGTGCATTGCCTGGCAAGCTCGTCTGCCTTACAGTTTCCCTCAATGTCCCTATGTCCCGGGACCCATATGAGGTTTACGCGGTTCTGTTGTGCCGTTTCCTGAAGAGATCAACGACAGCTGAGCGTCAGTTCAGAGTTGAACGTGTATGAGCCAAGGGATTTGATGGCCGCTTGGCTATCGCTGAAAATAGCGATATCTTCTCCGATAACACGTTTGCTTAACCAGGCCACGGCGTCTAGGATTGCCGAGACTTCCGCCTGGAAGACGCTACAATGATCGGGTAACCTGAATGAGAGCTCAAGGTCCAAATCCCTTGAATAAACCCCTCCTCCACCTCTGCCGTCCAACTTCGAGCCGTCGGTGTATATGGAAGTGCCACTATTTGTTTCGGGACACCAATCCGTCCTCTCTGCTGGGAATGTTTATTTTGAAACAGCTATCACCGACTGTAGTGGTCGCACAACGATCTGTGCTTAGAGGGAGAAAGCTGTAAGATTCCAGAATACTGGAGTGTCCAATAGTACCCGCACCCCAACTGGAGGTTTCTCTTAGGCGCAGAGCTAATGCCGCTGCTGACCGAAACCCTTCCAGATCAAGTGGCAAAATGCCCAGAATGACCTGGAGGGTTTCGTTGGGCGTTGTCCTTAGCGCACCGCTTATACAGATCAAATTGGATCTATGGGCGCAGGCCACCATACGACGACTCCATATAGCATGATTGGACGAATGATGGCCGTGTAGATCTAACTGCATACTCTAGGCCTGAGCCCCCATTTTTTGCCAATGGCTCTTTTGCATGTGTAAAGAGCGATGCAAGCTTTCTTCTGGCGCTGAAGAACATTCTCCTTCCAATTCAGTTTCCTGCCCAGAACTATGCCTAGAAACTTGGCCTTATCCGACAAGCCCAGGCGCGTGCCATCTAGTTCTGGTAGGCTTAGTGGCGGTATTTTGTACCGGTTGGTGAAGAGGACAAGTTCCACTTTCCCCAGGTTGATACTAAGTCCGCAGCGAGAGGACCACGTCGAAACTTCTCGCAGTGCTACTTGCATCAGGTCAGTTTGTGGGAACTTGCCTCTGAATGCAATAGCTAAATCGTCTGCGTATGCCACTATCTTCCCGCCCCCCCAGCTTGTGTCACGTAGCAACGAGTTGACTGTGAGGTTCCATAAAAGCGGGGAAAGAACACCACCCTGGGGTGTTCCCCTTGTGACATAGCGTGATAACTCAACCGTACCAAGTGAAGAAGCTATTTTCCTTCCCCTTAAAAGTTGGTCAATTAAACCAGTTAGAGGTCTATCTACGCCCAGATTAGTTAGAGCTGAGTTGATAGCCTCCGCGCTTATATTGTTGAAAGCCCCCTCAATGTCTAGGAAGGCCACGAGACAGTAGTCCTTTTCACACAGCGATTTCTCAATGACAGATACTAGGCTGTGCAGAGCGGTTTCCGTTGATTTACCTTTGGTGTATGCATGCTGATAGCTAGAGATTAGGTTGCTATCAATAGTCGTTGAGAGGTAGTCGCTTAGTATCCTCTCAAAGGTTTTGAGTACAAAGGACGAGAGACTGATCGGTCTGTAGTCTTTTGGCTCGTAGTGGGATGCCTTCCCAGCCTTAGGGATAAACACTACCGTGGCGCTTCTCCAGGAGCCCGGAATGTGGTTGAGAGCCAGGCAGGCTGTGAAGAGAAATACCAGCCATTTAGCTGATGTCTCCAACGTGTTTATAAGTTGCGCGGGGATAATCCCGTCCGGCCCGGCAGCCTTATACGGTTCAAAGCTTTTAACTGCCCACCTTACCCTTTCCTCAGTGATGGGTATTTTTACTGCCAGGTTTGTTGCAGGTACTAGTGGTGCGTCATGCAGATTCCCCGGAAAATGTGTATTCAAGAGCAGCTCAAGGATTTCCTCTTCAGTGCTGGTCCAGGATCCGTCAGTTTTTCGCAAATAGCTGATGGCTGTTTGACTTTTCGAGAGGACTCGTCTAAGTCTCGCTGTGTCGTCGACCTTTTCGACGCCAGTACAGAAATTTCTCCACGAAGTTCTCTTCGCCTGTCTCAGAGCTTTTTTGTAGGCCCTAAGTTTAGCTTTATATTCGTGCCAATGAGGCTCAGAGCCGAGGCTCTTGGCCTTGTTAAATTGTTTCCGGCATGATTTGCGGAACGAGTCCAAATCGTAGGACCACCAATGTGGCCTGTGTTTACCGCGTTGTTTTGGCACTGGACAAGCCTGTCCTAGAGCATTTGAGAGCGCCGATGTAAATGTAGTAACAAGATCCTCCAGCTCCTCTACTGATGAGGGGGCTTATGAGGGCTGTACTGGGAGGTCTCTGTCTAATATTTCATTGTGTAACTGCCAATTTGTGTTACGTGGATTGCGCTTAATGATTGGTTGTTCTACAATAAAGTCTAAAACCATTTCTATGTAACGGTGGTCGGAGAATGAATGTTCTTCCAGAACACGCCATTTTCTGACCCACCCATAAGCGCCTTCACTACAGATGGTGAGGTCTATGACCTCCTTACGGGTCTTAGTGATAAAAGTAGGCTCATTACCCACGTTGCAAATTACCAGGTTGGTTGTTAAGAGGTAATCAAACAGAGACTCGCCCCTGGCATTGATATCGGAACTCCCCCATTGGACATGGTGAGCATTAGCGTCCGCTCCAATAATAAGATTACCCGTGCAGAAATTTGACACCAGGTCTTTCACCTCCGTTTGTGGTGGGGGTTCTTCGGCGTCGTAGGGCATATAGACCGACGCCACCGTCAGGCGGGTGCTGTCGACCGTTAGACTGATAGCGGTAATATCACCATTGGTGTAGTTAGGTAGGAGAAAGGAGTTCAACTCAGAATTGACCAAAATACACGTTCGGACTTTGCCCTCCTCGCTGGCTCGAATAAGCTTGAAGCCCTTAGTCCCCAATCCGCAGATTCTCGAGCTATTGACCCAGGGTTCTTGGATGAGGACCACATCCACGTCGCCTTTAGAAATACGACTACTTAAAGCAGCCGAAGCCACTTTAGATTTGTGCAGATTAATCTGAAGCACCACCAACATGAGAGCGCACAGAGCAACAGGGTGCATACTTGATGTAATTTGATGAAATCGCTTCCCGACCACGCCTACTTTCGATATGGAAAATTTCGAAAATCACATAAATTGACATAATTCGGTAACGGAAATGGCTAAATGATATAGTTTGGTTGGATGAACCCCCAATCATTATATTATGATTTTTTTTATAAATGGTTAGATGTGGGCGTGGCAAGGCCCACCTTTAAGGGAGGCATTTTGAAATATTCGACTTACTTCAGACTAAGGAAATTTGGCACAAATATACAAGCAATGTAAGTAATGAGATAGGACTAGATCGCTTCCCGATCACGCCCACTTTCGATATGGAAAATTTCGAAAATCACATAAATTGACATAATTCGGTAAGAGAAATACCTAAGATAGTAAAAACTTTAGGTAAATCCTCCTAGGGCCTATATCATTGTTATCCCGTTCTGAAAACTACCGCTGGGTATTTAATGTTCGGTTCACCCGAACTTAGACTTCCTTACTTGTTCATACAAATTCTGACACCAAAAGCAGCTAAATGCTAAAATATTTTTGCATTAACATTATTAATCCACATGTGCACCCTGTATTCTGCTACGAAATAATCGTTTCGAAGTTCCATCACTAGTGACTTTTTCTTGACATGTTCCATTCTCTGCTATTCGTAAACGATTGAAAAATTTATTTATTCGCGCGCGTGTGTTCAAATAAAATTAAAAAAAGTGAAACTACAATTAAAGTGATGCTTGTGAAACAATATAAACAGGCCAAATGTTCGACATTTTGTAAAATGCCCATAACCTGCAACCGTCATCTAAATGCATTAGAAATGCCGCAGCATGAACACATCTTCGAAATGTATGTCCGAAAATGGTAAACGCAGCATTTAAAACTGAGCATGAACAGTGAATTAAGTTGGGTTGGAGGTTGAGTTTTTATTCGTTACAAAAAGCTTGAAATGAGGAAAAGTATTAAACAACGTGTACAGATGCATAAATACTCTGAGTCCTGAGGAAAAATTATGATATTTTTTTTAATGTAATGCCGAGTTTTTGAGCTGTAAGATGCTGGCACCCCATTGGTCGAAATTTGAAAAAGCTTGTATGCCAAATAATTGGCCACTAATTGATCATAATTGGTCAGAAGGTTTCAGTAATTGGTCAGCCATAGGAAAAATTGTATGCCAATTTAACATTTTCCAAGGTGGCCGTAAGATGATGGCACCACATTGGTCGAAATTTGGAAAAGCTAGTATGCGAAGTAATTGGTCACGAATTGGTCAGCAGGTCTCACTAATTGGCCTGCCATAGGAAATTTTTTATGACGTTTTTAAATTTTCCAAGGCAAAAATCATTTACCTCTGCAGACACAGGGTGTCTGCTGTATACTAAGATTTTCCAAAAACAAGTATGCCAAATAATTGGTCATAATTGGTTAGCAGGTTTCAATAATTGGTCACTGATAGGCCTTTTTTAATAAATTTTTCAAGTTTTTTGAGATATCGAAAGTGTTATCGACTAAGATGCTGGCACCCTCGTAAAATTTTGTATATTTAATTAGAAGAAAAGGTAATTACCATGATCCAAATAGAAGGTCGCGGTATGAGACAGCTGATTAAAAAGTTTTTTCTTAAATTTTGACATTATGCCCATTTTTCAGTGCAATTTTGATAGTAGGCACACAAAGTACAACAACAAAATACATTACACAAATTATTGTATGCACGGGTGTATGTCACCATGCGGTCACCTGATTATTTCATCATGGTAAGTACCACATTATATTAGTATTAAATATAATATAAATGGTTACGTGTTTTGTTTTGGCAGTGTGCAGTCAAGGTGGCAATGGCATACAAAGAAAATTCAAAATGCAAGATTTTGGGGCGGCTAGCAGTCGGCGTTGGGCAGACCGAATTTTATTTGCAGAAGCTTACTCGGACTATTCGGGTCCGTCGGGATAACCGTAGCGGAGCTGTGCATGCTAGCTTTACCTGGATCTACGCTCGCCGGATTGGGGTGGTTCGTGCTCGCTTCTATGTTATCCCTGGCTTACACCACGAAAAAAATAATTCATGCACATAAAAAAAATCGGACAACAGCAAATAAGGAACTTACCTTACCCATAAACCCAAGACTACCCAAATTTATCTTAAACCGGACGGACTAACGATGTGAAGACCTGAAACCTCTACAACTCGCCAGAGAAGTACTACACCACTTCCCTTCTCTTCCCTACCCAACCATAAAGAGATACTTAAGCCATATCACCGAGCCCAACCAAAAGTACGGATCTAGGGTTCTATCGTCTCACAACACCATTAAATTTACCAAGTCATGTTTTTTTTTCTCAAGTATATGCAAAACAATTCATTTATTATTTAAAATTTTACTTTAAATACAGTTTTATATTAAATTTCTGTAATTCGTAAATTCCCTATCAGAAAATTCGGGCATTTAAATTTTATTACTTCAGGACACCCTAACGTACCATTTGCCTTCTAACTAAACGGAATCTTGCTTTACTCTAGTTACCGCAACTCTTTAGAGTTATGAGAAAAAAATGTATTAGAAGAGAGGTTAGTAAAGACATAGGTTATGTTAGGTTCAAGTGGCTACCGTAGAGGCACACCTAGGCCAGTATTAAAAGGCCCGTTGTGATACCACCAACACTAGGAAAGTCAGTTCCGGGACCCTGCCATATGGAAAATCCGGGTATTAACGGAATTATCCACATAGCAGAATCCCGGGACTGACGTTCCTATACCGACACCGTTACTCCTCCTCGAACCATTTAGATGACTTGATGAAGGCCATCAGGTCCTTTATGTCCAGCTCCGTGACCTGGCGTAGGCTAACCAGGAAGGGAACTCCCAAAAAGCGCATTCTCGCGCCACTTAAAGCCGGGCAGTTGCAGATGAGGTGCTCCACCGTTTCCTCCTCCTCATCATCCTTACAACTCCTACAGCATCGTCGGTAGGGCACACCAAGTCTGCGTGCCTACCAATGAGGCAGTGCCCAGTCAATACGCCTATTAATATGGAGATTTCTCTTCTCCTTATGATCCCATTTCGGCCAGGTTTCTTTGGATATCCGGCATCCTGGAGATTGCAGCCATCTTTCGTTGGCTTGGCGGAGTGTGTACTCCTTCAGCATAAGCTTGCATGTCGCAAACGGCATACCTAAGCGCTCTTTATCCCGAAGAACCTGCTTGGTCGTGCTCTGGCTCGCAAGTTCGTCTGCCCTACAATTTCCCTCAATGTCCCTATGCCCCGGGACCCATGTGAGGTTCACGCGATTCTGTTGGGCCATCTCTTGTAGAGATCGACGACAGCTGAGCGTCAGTTCAGAGTTGAACGAATAAGAGCCAAGGGATTTGATGGCCGCCTGGCTGTCGCTGAATATAAAAATGTCGTGTCCGATAGTGTGTTGGCCTATCCAAGCCGCGGCGTCCATGATTGCTGAAACTTCAGCCTGGAAGACACTGCAGTGATCAGGTAGTCTGAAGGAGAGCTCAAGGTTCAGATCCTTTGAATAAACCCCTCCTCCAACTCTGCCGTCTAACTTCGAGCCATCAGTATAAATGGAAGTGCCGCCATGAGTGGCGGGACTCCGATCCGTGCTCTCCCATTCTTCCCTGCTGGGAATGTTGATTTTAAAACAGCTATCTCCGACTGTTGTGGTCGCACAACGATCCGTGCTCAGCGGAAGAAAGCTATAGGATCCCAAAATACAGGCGTGTCCAGTAGTGCTTGCGCCCCAGCCGGACGTTTCCCTTAGACGCAGAGCCGATGCTGCTGCTACCCGGTGCCCTTCCAGATCGAGTGGCAAAATGCCAAGAATGGCCTGGAGTGCTTCATTGGGCGTTGTTCTTAACGCACCGCTTATACAGATCATGCAAGATCTGTGTACTTTACCTAGCAGATTAAGGTTTGTTGCCTTGCTCAGCGCAGGCCACCATACCACAACTCCATAGAGCATGATTGGTCGAATGATTGCGGTGTAGATCCATTTGCATATTTTGGGGCTGAGCCCCCATTTCTTTCCAATGGCTCTTTTGCATGTGTAGAGTGCAATACACGCTTTCTTCTGGCGCTGAAGAACATTCTCCTTCCAGGTTAGTTTCCTATCCAGAACTGTGCCTAAGAACTTGGCTTTGTCAGCCAGGTTCAGGTGCACGTCATTCAGTTTTGGTAGTGTTAGCGGTGGTATCTTATAGCGGTTGGTGAAAAGAACCAGTTCTACTTTTCCCGGGTTGATGCTCAGTCCGCAGCGCGAGCACCATGAGGAAACCTCTCGCAGTGCTACTTGCATCAAGTCGCACAGGGTTTGTGGGAATTTGCCCCTATATACTATAGCTAAGTCGTCTGCATATGCCACTACCTTCCCGCCCCCCCAGCTTGTGTCTCGCAGCATCGAGTTGACAGTGAGGTTCCATAGAAGCGGGGAGAGAACACCACCCTGAGGCGTTCCCCTTGTGACATAGCGTGATAAGTCAACCGAGCCCAGTGATGAAACTATTCGTCTACCCCTTAGCAGTTGATCAATAAGTCCAATAAGAGACCTGCTTATACCCAGACTTGTTAAAGCGGTGTTTATAGCATCAGGGCTTATGTTATTGAAGGCTCCTTCAATGTCTAAAAAGGCCGCAAGACAGTACTCCTTCTCATACAGCGATTTTTCAATAACAGAAACTAGGCTGTGAAGCGCAGTTTCTGTATATTTCCCTTTGGTGTATGCATGCTGATAGCTACAGATCAGGTTGCTATAAATAGTAGAGGAGAGGTAGTCATTTATTATCCTCTCGAAGGTTTTGAGCACAAAGGATGAGAGACTGATCGGCCTGTAGTCCTTCGGCTCGTAATGAGACGCCTTCCCCGCCTTAGGAATAAACACTACCGTGGCACTTCTCCAGGAGCACGGAATGTAACTAAGAGCCAGGCAGGCTGTATAGAGAAATACCAGCCATTTGGCTGATGTCTCCAGCGTGTTTATGAGTTGTGCGGGAATAATCCCGTCTGGCCCGGCAGCCTTGAACGGTTCGAAGCTTTTAACCGCCCACCTAACCTTTTCCTCCGTGATGGGTATGTATACAGCCAGGTTTGTTGTAGGTGCTACGGGTTCCTCATGCAAGTTCCCTGGGAAGTGCGTATTCAAGAGCAGCTCTAGGGTTTCCCTCTCCGTGCTGGTCCAGGATCCGTCAGGTTTGCGCAAATAGCTTGTGGCTGTTTGAGTTTTTGAGAGCACTCGTCTAAGTCTCACTGTATCGTCGACATTTTCGACCCCAGTGCAGAAATTTCTCCACGATACTCTCTTCGCCTGCCTCAGAGCTTTTTTGTAGGCCCTGAGTTTAACTTTATATTCGAGCCATTGAGTCTCCGTGCCAAGGCTCTTGGCCTTATTAAATTGTGTCCTACATGATTTTCGGAGCGAGTCCAGGTCGTAGGACCACCAATGCGGCCTATGTTTACCGCGTGGTTTTGGCACTGGGCAAGCCTGCTCTAAGGCATTCGAGAGCGCCTTTGTAAAGGTCTTTACCAGATCCTCCAACTCCCCTACTGATGAGGGGACTTGTGGGGGCAGTGCTGGTAAGTCCCTAGATAGTATTTCATTGTGTAGCTGCCAGTTAGTGTTACGTGGGTTGCGTTTCATAACCGGCTGCTCAACAGAAAAGTCTAGAACTATTTCTACGTACCGGTGGTCGGAGAATGAGTGCTCATCGAGAACGCGCCATTTTCTGACCCACTCATAAGCGCCTTCGCTGCAAATAGTGAGATCTATTACCTCCCTACGGGTTTTAGTAATAAACGTAGGTTCGTTACCCACGTTGCAAACTACCAGGTTAGTTGTTAACAAATAGTCAAACAACGACTCTCCTCTAGCATTGATATCGGAGCTTCCCCACTGGACGTGATGAGCATTGGCGTCAGTTCCGATAATAAGATGACCCATGGAAAAATTTGCCACCAGGTCTTTTACCTCCCTCTGTGGCGGAGGTTCTTCGGCGTCGTAGGGCATATAGACCGACGCCATCGTCAGACTGGTACTGTCGACTGTTAAACTGGCAGCTGTAACGTCACCATTGGTATAGTTGGGCAAGAGAAATGCATTCAGCTCAGACTTAACTAAAATACAGGCTCTAACCCTGCATATAGTATTTCTACTTATCCCTCTCTCTCAGAAATTTTACAAATTATTCCGCTATCCATTTACGTTTTAAAATCTGACAAATTCTACAACTTATCCCGCTACAATTTTACGCATCACAGGGGCGGATTCAAAAATGGATGTTAGATAAGGCATATGATATTTTAAGGTCTAATACAAACTAGGATTCTTAGTTAAAGATGAAATAAAAATTTAGTCATTATAGGTACATTTTTTTCAATAACTAGAAGAGTTCTAACCTCATAGGCTTAGTTTTAGTTTTATCCGAGTATTACGACTTTTATTTAATTAAAATTTTAATTTTTTTAATTGTTCTTTTGGAAGCTTTATGAAAATATAAAAATTATTCCACAAGACGAGACCAAAGAGGATAGAGATGAATTTTTGCACGAGTCGTGGTGAAAACAGATTCACATGTATTCGATGATGAACAGTTCAGTTGAACAATTTTTGATATTTACCAAAATATTTTACACATATTTTAATAAGACAATAGAAATTACATTTGAAAAATTTCATTTTCTTCTACGATTAGCCTTTTTGTTTTCAGCAGCTGTGTTCTTTTTTTGTTTTTTTTGATACTAATATGCCCTATCTTATTTATTGTGCGAAATTCATACGCAGCAAAAACTCCACGGAATAAACGTGTTTCCTGTGCTTAATTAAATTTGCCGGTTTTAAATAAATTCCTTACAAAACTTTATCACAGAAAGAATGCTAGTTTTGTGGAGTCTGCCAGAAAAAAATTAACATTGATAGTTACTAATCAAAAGGATAAAAAAAGAATTCATAAATGTGGCAATTTTAGTAGTGACTACTCCACATAAGCACACGAAAGTTATCTTCCGTGGCAACCTCTTTGAAAGTGACCGCAGCAAGGTTTACGCCCCGATCCTCGTGGTGATCGATCACGTTCGCTCCAGCTTCCATCCGCTAATTTCCGTGTAATCGTTGCTTGTCCCAAAACTCTGATGATTGCAGCTAACAATTTATATAGTTGTTCAACGAATAACTCCCGATTTTTTCTTTGAATTCGTAAAAGATATTAACTTTTCTTAATATCTAATTGATACTGAAACGCGGAACCGATTTTAAATTCAACATTTCACGGTCAAGTCTGGATCCAAAAAGAACGAGATCTTCCTTCCGGAAATCGAGCTTACCTCCCCGTTCTTTACCTTCCTCTCTTTTTACTACAGTTTCTTGCAGTTTGTCACTGTTCCCACCCAGGGTTGCAATCAGCGCTGCAGTAAACTATTAAACTCCACTATGGCCTAGTTCATACGAACATAACAAAACGCAAAACGTTTTAAAGTCGGTTTGAGGATTCGTTAATAAATGTGTTTTGAAATGAAACGAGTTGAACTGAAGCGTTTCATGTATGCGTAAAAACTAGGTACATATGTATATGAAGCGTTTTCCCAGCAACGTAATTTTAAAATCGCGCTCACAAATCAGATGTTGTTGGCAAAGCAAAAAAAAATTCTTTGAAAAAACATCTGAGAAAGGCATGGAATTTAACCTGGTTGCATGTCCTTAGCGTGAAAAGTTCCTAATAGTTTCCCGTTTAGGTCCTCAAGTACGTAGTAAGATGCGCCCACTTTTTCTCGAACTCTTGCCCTGAGGAAAGTCTTCGCTAGTTTGGCATTAAACGACTTAGCCATGTTGCTCTGCGCAAAGTGGTGCAACATGTCATCCAGATAAACAAACACTTTTTCTTTAAGGTTATAGGGAATTACGCGGTCCATCAACCGACACACTGTCTGAGGGGCATTGCACAGACCGAACGGCATGACCGTGTATTGGTAAGCGGTCTATTTGGTACAGTAAATGCCGTTTTTTCGCGAGAACTCATTTCCAGTGGAATTTGCCAAAACGCAACCTTTAAATCCAAGCTGGAAATGAATTCTGCTCGTGGAAGCCTAGACAATATCCCCTCAATATGTGGTAATGGGTACGCATCCTTAACAGTCACTGCATTCACCTTCCGACTATCCAAACACAAACGGACTTTGCCCGGTTTGCGAACTAATACTACTGTAGATGACCAAGGACTGTTAGACTCCTCGATGACTCCTAAGGAGAATTGAGAAATGAATTAGACATTTTAGTTGATGGCACTAAGCTACCAACACTCATCCACCCAAAGTTATTAGGGATGACACTGGATACGTGGTCGCAACAAGATCCTCAAGTCACTTGCCGGCAGTACTTGGGGAAAAGACAAAGAAACGTTGCTGACTACATAAAAGGCCATTGGCCGACCAGTCTTTGACTATGCTGCACCCATATGGTCGCCTAATTAACATAACACCAACTGGACGAAGTTACAAGTCTGCCAAAATACTGCCATCAGAACTGCTACGGGATGTCTCCTCATGTCTTCCGAGTCTCACCTCCATCAGGAGGCAAAACTGCTCAATGTAAAAGAGCATGCGGAAATGCTGAGCAGGCAATTCCTTCTGAACTGCCACAAGCCAGCACATCCAAACCGTCATCTTTTGGATATAGATCCCCCCCGAGAGACATAAGGAAACATCTCCGTAAGCATTATGATGAGATCCGGCATCATATTACCTTGCTGTTTGATCTGCAGAATCATAAGCGGGCTCTAACCGACATCCACACCGAGTCGGTAGACACTTTTGTCGGATCTCTACCTTTGAATCCCGTTCTGAAAAGTCCTCCACCGGATATTGCTGAAGAAGAACGCACCTTACCAAGGGAGACAAGAGTCACCTTGGCACAGCTTAGGTCTGGATATAGTGTAAGGTTAAACTCCTACTTATCCAGACTTAATGATACAATCTTAAACACATGCCCTGCATGTGGTAGGACCCCCCATGATACTCTACATCTCTTCAATTGTTCATCTGAACCTACTCTTCTAACCCCTCTGTCCCTCTGGACAAACCCTGTTGAAACTGCACGTTTCCTTGGACTCCCCTTAGAAGAGCTTGATGAAGATCTTCGGAATGATCATACACTCTAGACAGGGCAATGCATTGTTAACAACAACAACAACAACTCCTAAGGAGAGCATTCTGTCGAGTTCATCGCACATCAATTTTTCGACTTCTGGTGATACCGGAAAATGTTACTGCTTGACAGGTTTTGCATCGCCTACGTCGATCACATGCTATGCCAGAGAAGTCTTTCCCAGTCCTTTTATTTCAAACTTTGAAAAATATTGAACTGCTTTTTGTAATCGCTCTTGTTGATCACTGTTGGGCGAATTGGATTCATTATCAGGGGTAACAATTTCGCTAATTATATTAGGAGAAATTCCAAATTCTTTCCAAAAATTCACTCCTAGATAGATATCTTGGATTAAGGAAGGAGTTACGTAAAATTCAATGGGTCGTGTTTCGCCATGGTATGTTATGTCTAGCCGTATAATACCAGCCACATCCTGCCTAGAACCATCCGCGGTGCTAATACTTGTTTTCAGTTTTCTTCAACCGTAGATTTTCCCTTAAGATCCCACTAGCGAAATTCCCCCCTAAGCAACTTACAGAAGCTCCTGAATCCAGAAGTCCTAACTGAGTTTTTCCTAAGATGTTAGTGGAAGCATATGGTCGAATATCATTGGTCTTGTGAAAAATTTCAGATAGAGAATCTAATTCCATTTGTTTTTTCTTGATTTCAGACCAATATTTCCTTGCTCTATCGGCTGAACGTGATCGTTTGAAAATATTTTTCCGGGCCACTCGGTATGCAACTAATCTTTCGTGGAGGGGTACAAAAGGGGAGAGTTTGGGTATATAACTGCTTTTACAGTTTCTATTTGGATTGCTCAAAATGGAAACTTTACTGACGAATTTTTCGCATCCGACTTTTTGAAGGGATGTCTGAGTTGTTTGCTGACATCCCGGTTCGCGTTTTCCGGATTATTGCATCGTGGGCAATTTGGCAAAAAATTGCTATCAAGCCGCAGCCATAGCAGAACACCTCATCATCATCATTTATTGGCGCTTAACCGCCTAAGCGATTTTGGCCGTCGCCTATCAAAGCACGCCAGTCATTCCTTTTTAGCGATAACTGACGCCAATTGGAAACCCCAAGGGAGTTCAAGTCATCCTCCACCTGTTGTTTCCATCTCAGTCGAGGCCTCCCCCTTCCTCTGCTGCCGAATTCGGGTGACGATTGGAAAACCTTCTGGGCTGGAGCTTCTTTGTCCATTCGCATGACGTGACCCAGCCAGCGGAGCCTTTGGGCTTTAATTCGCTGGACTATGGTCAGATCTGCGTAAAGCTCGTACAGCTCATCGTTAAATCTCCTTCGATACTCGCCGTCGGCATCACGGGAAGGACCATAAATCTTCCGGAGAACTTTTCTCTCAAATACTCCAAGGGCCATCTCATCTTCTCTTGACATTGTCCATGAATCTGAGCCATACATCAGGACAGGCATGATGAGAGACTTATAGAGCGCGATCTTTGTTCTTCGAGAGAGGACTTTACTTCTCAATTGCCTACTCAGTCCAAAGTAGCACTTGTTCGCAAGAGTGATTCTCCGTTGGATTTCTAGACTGATATTATTTTCGGTGTTAATGCTGGTTCCCAAATAGACGAAGTCCCTCACAGTTTCAAATTTGTAACTATCAACAGTGACGTGGCTGCCAAGGCGCAGGTGCGCCGATTCTTTCTTTGATGACAGCAAATACTTCGTCTTGTCCTCGTTGACCGCAAGACCCACTTTTTTCGCTTCTTTATCCAGTCCAGAGAAGGCAGCGCTTACGGCGCGGTTGTTAAGGCCAATGATATCAATATCATCGGCATACGCCAGCAATTGCACGCTCTTGTAAAAGATTGTACCATTGCGGTTTAGCTCTGCTGCTCGAATTATCTTCTCCAGCATCAGGTTGAAGAAATCGCACGAAAGGGAGTCGCCCTGTCTGAAGCCTCGTTTGGTTTCAAATGGCTCAGAGAGGTCCTTCCCGACTCTGACGGAGCTGTTAGTATTGCTCAACGTCATTTGGCAAAGCCGTATAAGCTTTGCAGGGAAGTCAAATTCAGACATGGCGGCATACAGGCAACTCCTTTTTGCGCTGTCAAAAGCGGCTTTGAAATCGACAAAGAGATGGTGTGTGTCGATTCTTTTATCATGGGTCTTCTCCAGGATTTGGCGTATCGTGAAAATCTGGTCGATGGTAGACTTACCAGGTCTAAAGCCACACTGATAAGGTCCAATCAGCTTGTCTACGATGGGCTTCAGTCTTTCACACAATACGCTAGAAAGAACCTTATATGCGATATTAAGAAGGCTGATTCCGCGGTAGTTGGTGCGGTTAGCGGGATCGCCTTTCTTGTGGATTGGGCAGAGCACACTTAAATTCCAATCTGGAGGCATGCACTCGTCTGACCATATTCTGCATAAGAGCTAATGCATGCTTTTTACCAGCTCTTCGCCTCCGTGTTTGAACAGCTCGGCGGGTAGTCCGTCTTTTCCAGGCGCTTTGTTGTTTTTGAGCCGGGATATAGCTATCCTCACTTCATCATAGTCAGGTGGTGGGACGACTTTTCCATCGTCAGGGATTGGGGTATCGGGTTCGACGTCTCCCTCGCAATTTAGCAGTGAGGAGAAGTGCTCCCTCCATAATTTAAGTACACTCTGTACGTCGGTTACCAGGTCGCCATTATTGTCCTTACAGGAACTTGCCCCGGTCTTAAAACCTTCCGTCATCCGCCGGATCTTTTCATAGAATTTTCGGGCATCATTCCTGTCAGCCAGCATCTCAAGCTCCTCACACTCACGCCTTTCGGCCAGCAGAACACCTGGCGTGGTTTAATGCAGCTTTTGTAGTTATGACGAGCCTCGTCGCAATTCCAGCAATTTCTTTCAGGTAGCTGTCCATGATTCGTTACTGCCTCACACATTGTATTACAGATTCGACTGCCGACATCCACTTCCGAGACGTTCCTCCGTGGTTGCATATTTGTACGCTGAATAGGCAACTTATTTTGCAATTCGGCTATTAAGTTCTCCCTTTTTCTACACGCTTTCCGAAGATCAGAAACATTGTTCAGCTCTAAATGTAAGAGCTCTAGTCTTATGTCTGGTTGTAAATTTCTCAACACAATTTCTACAAGCTCCTGTTCCGATAGTGGACACCTTAAACTATCAGCTGTTGACAAGACATGGTCTAAATAAGTTTCAAATGACTCCCCGACTTTTTGTTTCAAACTACGAATCGATTCTTTGATTTCGAAGTCTGATCAGAAATCTTTGAAATGGCTACGTAAACTTTCACAAATTTGGGACCAGTCTACTGCCTCTACAGTATGATGGTGACGCCAGAACCAGCGTTTGGCATTGCCCTCAAACAACATATGGACATTTTGACAAAGGGAATGAAAATCTCCTCTCAACGTAGACGTAGTAAGCGCATTCACTCTGTATATAAATTCATCCACAGGAATACTGTTAAGGGATCCATCAAACGTAAGTTTCCAGCCCGCCATTATCTTGCAAGCCACTGATTGCGATACTACGCCAGAACACTCGCGTCCTCGTCCTGAATCTTGAGGAGATTCATGTTACTGGTTATGGTTGTCTGTACTGCGATCACCTGATCGATTTCGCCTAGGCGATAATTCAACTAAGTTACGCGTTTCTGCCAGTTTCATTTCTCTAAAATGAGAGTCTAACGATGCTACAACTAACTGATTTATCTCCCCCCTGGAGGTGGGGCCGTGTGTAGAAGTCCACGCAAGTGGGGAAAGCTTCTGATCGTCATTAAACTGGGAATGGCCAGAGCGATTCTTCTATGTGCGGTCCAAGCAGCTCACTACGTCCGGGAAAGCCCACGTATCTCTGTATAGCCACTGAACACCCGTTCGGTGGTGAACTAAAGTGAGAAGGCGATAACCTGACAAGGCCACTCCGACGTAATCGGTTTAAGGGCTTGCCAGGGGACTTAATCAGCAGCGTCTGTCACCATGAGGTGCGCCTGCAAGCGGGCGTCTCTCTTGAACCAAGCGGCTCGCTTTATAAATGTGTAATTTAAATCCAACCCCAAATTCTTTGACAAAACATCTGAGAAAGGCATGGAATTTAACCTGGTTGCATGTCCTTAGCGTGAAAAGTTCCTAATAGTTTCCCGTTTAGGTCCTCAAGTACGTAGTAAGATGCGCCCACTTTTTCTCGAACCCTTGCCCTGAGGAAAGTCCTCGCTAGTTTGGCATTAAACGACTTAGCCATGTTGCTCTGCGCAAATTGGTGCTCGTTACGCTCAAAAGCTTTGTGCAGATTATTACGTACCGTATCTCTTACTGAAAGGATGTTATCGAAACGAGCAATTGGTTCCACTATATCTATATCCTATATGCGATGTCATGCCTATACTGAGTTAGAGGCTGTAATCATCTCCATGAGTAACCATGTGCTGACCAGAAACAACAAAGTGGGCTATACCCTGCAGATTGATGCACTGAATTACGTAGAGCGGCGTTGATGCTACTTAGATGACAATCCCATTCCCGTTGGCCTTTTTCGATATATGCTCTTAGTGCAGCGTTAATGGAACGATTGACTTTTTCTGAGGCATTGCTCTGTGGCGAATAGATGGCAGTAAACGTATGTTTGATTCCGCATTTGGTTAGGAATGTCTCAAACTCTTTCGCTTTAAATTGGCTTCCATTGTCGCTCACAATATACTCCGGCACTCCAAAAACATCAAATACATTGACCTTTAGAAAGTTAATAAACGGTGTAGTGTTAAATTTCTTTAAGGGGCAGAGAAACGTAAACTTGGACATATTATCTAGCACTATAAATATACCTATGTGACCACTTTTTGACCTGGGAAAAGGACCAATAAAATCTATGTATAGCTTTTGAAAGATTCTCTCAGCTGGGATAGTTTTCCCCATCGGTGGACGTAAAACCTTCGTAGGATGCTTCGTCGTTTTGCATACCTCGCAATTAGCAACATGCAGCCTAACATCTCTAACCAGACCTGGCCAGTACAGATATCGTCGAATCTTTTCCAAAGTTTTATGTATTCCACCATGCGCGCTTGTTGGAGCATCGTGAGCATTTGAAATAACCTCTTTACGCAACGATATGGGCACCAAAAGCTTCGAGGCCGCGTCTTCCTTTTCCGGTTCTCCGGAGTAAAACTCGTTTCGGTGGTAGATAAATTTATCGATCACTTTGAAATCAGGAAACTTTTCAGCTTGAGTCAGCAATTTTTATTTTAGGCCTATGTAGGAGATCTATATCAGGTAAGTAGTCAACTGAAACAGACGACACCAGCTCATCCTCAGAGTACAACGCATCTGGAACCACATTAACACTGTCTTTGCGATGTTCGATCGTAAAATCGAAACCCTGAAACTTTAACGCCCAGCGTGCTAAACGTCCACTAAGATCGCTTTGATTCATCAGCCAGCGTAGACTTGCGTGATCGGTTATAATTGTAAATGCTTGGCCTTCTACGTAAGCTCGAAACTTTTTAGTTGCTAACACCGCTGCTAAGCACTCCCTCTCCGTAACTGGAAATGAAATCCGACTATCCAAACACAAACGGACTTTACCCGGTTTGCGAACTAATACTACTGGAGATGACCAAGGACTGTTAGACTCCTCGATGACTCCTAAGGAGAGCATTCTGTCGATTTCATCGCACATCAATTTTTCGAAGCTGGTGATACCGGAAAATGTCGCTGCTTTACAGGTTTTGCATCGCCTACGTCGATCACATGCTATGCCAGAGAAGTCTTTCCCAGTCCTTTTATTTCAAACTTTGGAAAATATTGAACTGCTTTTTGTAATCGCTCTTGTTGATCACTGTTGTGCGAATTGGATTCATTATCAGGGGTAACAATTTCGCTAATTATATTAGGAGAAATTCCAAATTCTTTCCAAAAATTCACTCCTAGATACATATCTTGGATTAAGGAAGGAATTATGTAAAATTCAATGGGTCGTGTTTCGCCTTTGTATGTTATGTCTAGCCGTATAATACCAGCCACATCCTGCCTAGAACCATCCGCGGTGCTAATACTTGTTTTCAGTTTTTTTTAACCGTAGATTTTCCTTTAAGATCCCACTAGCGAAATTCCCCCCTAAGCAACTTACAGAAGCTCCTGAATCCAGAAGTCCTAACTGAGTTTTTCCTAAGATGTTAGTGGAAGCATATGGTCGAATATCATTGGTCTTGTGAAAAATTTCAGATAGAGAATCTAATTCAATTTGTTTTTTTCTTGATTTCAGACCAATATTTCCTTGCTCTATCGGCTGAACGTGATCGTTTGAAAATATTTTCCCGGGCCACTCGGTATGCAACTAATCTTTCATGGGGGGTACAATAGGGGAGAGTTTGGGTATATAACTGCTTTTAGAGTTTCTATTTGGATTGCTAAAAATGGAAACTTTACTGACAAATTTTTCGCATCCGACTTTTTGAAGGGATGTCTGAGCTGTTTGCTGACATCCCGGTTCGCGTTTTCCGGATTATTGCATCGTGGGCAATTTGGCAAACAAATGCTATCAAGCCGCAGCCATAGCAGAACACCCGGCGTGGTTTAATGCAGCTTTTGTAGTTATGACCAGCCTCGTCGCAATTTCTTTCAGGTAGCTGTCCATGATTCGTTACTGCCTCACACATTGTATTACAGATTCCACTGCCGACATCCACTTCCGAGGCAACTTATTTTGCAATTCGGCTACTAAGTTCTCCCTTTTTCTACACGCTTTCCGAAGATCAGAAACATTGTTCAGCTCTAAATGTAAGAGCTCTAGTCTTATGTCTGGTTGTAAATTTCTCAACACAATTTCTACTAGCTCCTGTTCCGATAGCGTTTGGCATTGCCCTCAAACAACGTATGGACATTTCGACAAAGGGAATGAAAATCTCCTCTCAACGTAGACGTAGTAAGCGCATTCACTCTGTATATAAATTCATCCACAGGAATACTGTTAAGGGATCCATCAAACGTAAGTTTCCAGCCCGATATTATCTTGCAAGCCACTGATTGCGATACTACGCCAGAACACTCGCGTCCTCGTCCTGAATCTTGAGGAGATTCATGTTGCTGGTTATGGTTGTCTGTACTGCGATTACCTGATCGATTTCGCCTAGGCGATAATTCAACTAAGTTACGCGTTTCTGCCAGTTTCATTTCTCTAAAATGAGAGTCTAACGATGCTACAACTAACTGATTTATCTCCCCCTTTAGATAACGACCACTGCAAACGAAATAGGAATTTGATTAAGGAAATCAGGGCATGTTCTTGGAATGTCCGAACCCTTAGCAGGGAAGGTGACGATGCCCGCCTAGTTGGGGTCCTCAAAAAGGCATCCAAACCTGCAATGTCTACTGGAGCGGCCACACTAATGAGCGCAGATTCGGCGTCGGTTTTGTGGAGGGAAAGAGGCTTGTGAAACAGGTAGTGTCTTTCACAGCCGTGAACGAGCGTCTCGCCACAATCCGAATAAAACTACGATTTTTCACCATATCGTTTATCTGTGCGCACGCACCGACCGAGGACAAGGACGACATGGAAAAAGATGCATTCTACGCAAAATTAGAAGAAACTTATGAGCGCTGCCCCCGTCATGATATCAAAGTCGTGCTTGGCGACTTTAACGCCAGGGCGGGCAAAGAGAGTGTATTTGGTCCCACTGTCGGAAAGTTCAGCCTCCATGAAGAGACTTCGCCGAATGGATACAGGCTGATCGACTTCGCCGGTGCACGAAATATGGTCGTAGCCAGCACCAGGTTCAAGCATAAAAAGATCCATCAAGCAACATGGCTATCGCCAGATCGGAAAACACGCAATCAGATCGATCACTTTGTGATAGACGGACGGCATGCTTCCAGTGTTATGGACGTACGTACGATGCGGGGTCCAAACATCGACTCCGATCACTACTTGGTAGCAGCCAAGATTCGTACTCGCCTAAGTACAACGAAAGAGGCACCACAAAAAACGCAAGGAAAGCTGGACGTCGAAAAGCTGCAGTCACAACAGACAGACAATGATTTCGCAGAACGACTCGCGCACCTGCTCTCTGAGAGCACAATTCTACCCAGCGGAGTGCACGAGCAGTGGGAGCATAACTCCGAAACAGCTGGTACGATGATAGAGAGTGCAAAGACGCAATGAAAAGAATGAACGACGCCTATATAAAATCGTGAAATCGAAGAGCTTGAAATGCTAGCCAGCAGAAGCAACGCCCGAAAATTTATCAAAGAATTCGACGAATGACGGAGGGTTTTAACCCCGGGGCAAACTCCTGTAAAAATGAAAACGGCGACCTGGTGACAGATGTTCAGAGAATACTGGGGTTATGGAGGGATCACTTCTCTGCCCTTCTACGGAGGAACGGAGCAATAATCCAGAGAAGAGGACGAAACCGACCCCACAATCGAAGACGATGGAATCGAAGTTCCACAACCCGACTATAACGAGGTGCGAGTAGCTATATCACGGCTAAAAAATAATAAAGCGGCGGGTGCTGATGGCCTGCCCGCTGAGCTATTTAAATGCGGCGGCGAGGAGCTGGTAAGGTGCATGCACCAGCTCTTGTGCAGAATATGGTCGGATGAATGCATGCCGGAACCTAAGTGTTCTCTGCCCAATCCATAAGGAGGGCGATCCCGCAAACTGCGCCAACTATCGTAGAATCAGCCTTTTGAGTATCGCATATAAGGTCCTATCAAGCGTATTGTGCGAAAGACTGAAGCCTGACGTAAACCGACTGATTGGACCTTATCAGTGTGGCTTCAGACCTGGTAAATCTGCCATCGACCAGATTTTTACAATACGCCAAATCTTGGAAAAAACCCGTGAGAAAAGGATCGACACACACCATCTCTTTGTTGGTTTTAAAGCCGCCTTCGACAGCACGAAAAGGAGTTGCCTATACGCCGCTATGTCTGATTTTGGTTTCACAGCAAAACTTATACGGCTATGCAAAATGACGCTGAACAACACCACCAGCTCGGTTAAAATTGGAAAGGACCTCTCCGAGCCGTTCGAAACTAAACGAGGTTTCAGGCAGGGCGACCCCCTATCGTGCGATTTCTTTAATTTAATGCTGGTGAAAATAATACTAGCTGCAGAACTTAACCGCGCTGGAACAATATATTACAAGAGCGTACAACTGTTGGCGTATGCCGATGACATCGACATCATTGGCCTGCGTACTCCAAATTAGAAAAGGAAGCGGAAAAAATGGGTTTGGTGGTGAACGAAGGTAAAACGAAGTACCTGCTGGCATCAAGCAAAGAGTCAGCGCATTCGCACCTTGGCAACTACGCCACTGTTGCCAGCCATAATTTCGAGATAGTAAGGGACTTTGTATACCTGGGAAGCAGCATTACTACCAACAACTATGTAAGCCTGGAAATCCATAGAAGGATAACTCTTGCAAACAAATGCTACTTTGGGCTGAGTAGGCAATTTAGAAGTAAAGTCCTCTCTCGACGAACAAAAACAACACTCTATAAGTCACTTATCGTACCCGACCTGCTATATGGTGCAGAAACATGGACACTGGCAGCATCTGATGAGGCGGCTCTGGGAGTATTCGAGAGATTTATGGACCCCTAAAAAAGTTGGCGACGGCGAGTACCGAAGAAGATATAATGAAGAGCTGTATGAGCTTTACGCAGACGTGGACATCATCATTCATCATTTATTGGCGCTTAACCGCCTAAGCGATTTTGGCCGTTTCGTATCAAAGCACGCCAGTCATTCCTTTTTAGCGATAACGGACGCCAATTGGAAAACCCAAGGGAGTTCAAGTCATCCTCCACCTGTTGTTTCCATCTCAGTCGAGGCCTCCCCCTTCCTCTGCTGCCGAATTCAGGCGACGATAGGAAAACCTTCTGTGCTGGAGCTTCTTTGTCCATTCGCATAACATGGCCCAGCCAGCGGAGTCTTTGGGCTTTAATTCGCTGGACTATGGTCAGATCTGCGTAGAGCTCGTACAGCTCATCGTTAAATTTCCTTCTATACTCGCCGTTGGCATCACGGGAAGGACCATAAATCTTCCGGAGAACTTTTCTCTCAAATACTCCAAGGGCCATCTCATCTTCTCTTGACATTGTCCATGAATCTGAGCCATACATCAGGACAGGTATGATGAGAGACTTATAGAGCGTGATCTTTGTTCTTCGAGAGAGGACTTTACTTCTCAATTGCCTACTCAGTCCAAAGTAGCACTTGTTGGCAAGAGTGATTCTCCGCTGGATTTCTAGACTGATATTATTTTCGGTGTTGATACTGGTTCCCAAATAGACGAAGTCCCTCACAGTTTCAAATTTGTAACTATCAACAGTGACATGACTGCCAAGGCGCAGGTGCGCCGATTCTTTCTTTGATGACAGCAAATACTTCGTCTTGTCCTCGTTCACGGCAAGACCCACTTTTTTCGCTTCCTTATCCAGTCCAGAGAAGGCAGCGCTTACGGCGCGGTTGTTAAGGCCAATGATATCAATATCATCGGCATACGCCAGCAATTGCACGCTCTTGTAAAAGATTGTACCATTGCGGTTTAGCTCTGCTGCTCGAATTATCTTCTCCAGCATCAGATTGAAGAAATCGCACGAAAGGGAGTCGCCCTGTCTGAAGCCTCGTTTGGTTTCAAATGGCTCAGAGAGGTCCTTCCCGATTCTGACGGAGCTGTTGGTATTGCTCAACGTCATTTGACAAAGCCGTATAAGCTTTGCAGGGAAGTCAAATTCAGACATGGCGGCATACAGGCAACTCCTTTTTACGCTGTCAAAATCGGCTTTAAAATCGACAAAGAGATGGTGAGTGTCGATTATCTTATCATGGGTCTTCTCCAGGATTTGGCGTATCGTGAAAATCTGGTCGATGGTAGACCCCTGTAGGTTAAGTTGTAAAGCTAAAATGAAATGTCAAATGGAATGAAGAAATGAATAAAAAAAAGCACTTCGCATACAACCAGCATCTCGGATACATTGCATTGGCGACGAAAGAGAAGAAATAAAAAAAAAGAGATTAAAACGTGCATTTACTTTGATTGAAATAAAAGGTAAAAAATATTAATATTGATAATGCCTGGAAACGGTCCAAATGAAAGCAGAGGGGCGAATGATAGTTTTATTTTGTCTGCTGCGGCCACAACCATACGGGAATTCAGACCAAACACCGATAATTGGCGAAATTGGCGCGAGTTGCTGGACTCACATTTTGTAGAAGCATCCATTGTCGATGCAAAAATCCAAACATCAGTATTGCTGAAATCTGTGGGTTTAGAAGCATATAGACTACTGCGTGAGCTGTGTTTTCCGGTCTTACCGGCAACGAAAACTTATGCGGATTTATGCAAATTGCTGGAGCGGCATTATTCTCCTCCGGTTATCGTATTTCGAGAGCGGCGCTCGTTTTTCGACGCCCGGAAAACTGAAGGGGAGTCAGTTTCTAAGTGGTTCGCACGCGTAAAAAGATTGGCAATGGAGTGCAACTTTGCCAACCAGTTGGAGCAATTTGTTCTTAACAAATTTGTCACGGGATGCGATGGTAAAGTGTTTGAACGATTGTGCGAAGAGGAAGAAGATTTGACCCTGGAAAAAGCACTGAAAAAGGCGATGGCAACTGAGACAAAATATAATACCCAGCAAACGCAACGAGAAAGTGAGGTTAATTACGTAAGTCACCGAAAACGTGATTATAAAAAAGGTAGCGCTCAGGCATCCAGCAGCAACAACAATAAAAATGTGACGAAAGATGAGGACACCGGTGCGAAGAAAACGTCAGAAAAAAACAATAAGGCAAAAAAAAAGTGCAGTCATTGCGGATGGAAGACACATGCTAGTGAAAAGTGCAAGTATCGCAACAGCACCTGTCATAAGTGTAGCAAGGTAGGCCACTTAGCAAGTGTGTGCACAAACGGAGGTATCAATTTCATAGAGTTATCAAATAATTCAAATCATTTTAATTGTAAGGACCTGTCAAATAGTTGTGAACTAATGGATTCATCAGTTTGTAGTGTTAGTGATAGGCAGCAAGCGTCTTCATCACCATTCGCAGTCACCGTGGAGGTGAATAGAATTCCTTTGGGCTTTATATTAGATACCGGTGCCGCTTGTTCGTTAATGCCGAAAGCAACTTTCGATTATTATTTTAATGTTAAAGCGCTACAGCCGTGTGCGGACAAGTTGTTCGCATATAATGGGGGTCACATCGACGTTGCTGGGGAATTTTTAGCAAGTGTTAAATTTAAGAGCCAAAATCATGAGGTGCGTTTTAAAGTTACACACGAGTGTGGTCCTCCGGTTTTAGGTCGCGATTTTATGGCGGTATTCGGCATAGGTCTGACACAAATTAACGCGGTCTCTGAGTTTAGTGAACTCACTGCTAACATCAAAAGGCAATTTAGCGACGTTTTTCGTGGCGATTTGGGAGCTTACAATGTGGCAAAAGTTAAGTTGCAGGTCATGGGGGGTGTAGAGCCCGTTTTTTGTAAGCCAAGGCCAGTTCCAATAGCCTGGCGTAGTGAGGTCGAGAGACAACTTAATGATTTGGTAGAAAAAGGAGTTTTAGTTCCAATAGAAAACTCGGATTGGGGTACACCATTGGTCCCAGTTGTCAAAGCGAATGGAGGGCTCCGCATTTGCGGAGATTATAAGTCAACGATTAATAAACATTTAGTTGATGTAAATTATCCCCTTCCTAGGATTGAAGAGTTGTTTGCGTCGTTACAAGGGCAGCTATTCACAAAGTTAGATTTGTCGAATGCCTACAATCAGCTAGTTTTGGAAGAATCGTCGCAACAGTTGTGTGCCTGGAGTACACATTTGGGAATTTTCAAGGTGACTCGATTACCCTTTGGGGTTAAGCCGGCTGCAGCTATTTTTCAGAGGACTATTGAAAATATGTTGCGCGGTATACCTAACGTTGTAAACTATTTAGACGACATAGTTATAACGGGCTCCAATTTAAACGAGCATGTTAAATCCATAGAGTCGGTTTTGGCAAAGCTACAAAAGGTAGGGTTACGATTGAACGTGGGTAAATGCGAATTCTTCAAAGAAAGTATTTCGTATCTAGGATTCAACATTGATCGTAATGGGCTAAGTAAAAACAAAGATAGAACCGCTGCTGTACTAGATGCCCCAGTCCCTCGAAATGTAGCTGAGGTTAGAGCTTTTGTGGGTATGGTAAACTATTATTCTAGATTTATCTACAATTTTGCTCACAAAATGTCTCCGTTGTACGAATTGTTAAAAAAGAATGTCGAATTTAAGTGGTCTAAATCGTGTCAGGGTGCGTACGATCAATTGAAAAAGGACATAACATCGGATCAAGTTTTAGCCCACTTCAATCCAAAAATTCCAATCGTACTATCTACTGATGCTTCGAATGTAGCCGTATCTGGCGTACTATGTCATTCGTTGGCAAACGGGCTTCGGCCTGTTGCGTTTGTTTCCCGCGCCTTATCACGCGCAGAAAGGAATTATAGCACCATTCAGAAAGAGGCACTCGCGGTTATATTTAGCGTAACGAAGCTTAGGCAGTATTTACTAGGAAATAGATTTGTTTTGCAAACCGACCGCTATCCACTGCTTACTATTTTCGGCGAACATAAAGGTTTGCCCGTAATGGCGGCTGCTCGAATGCAGAGATGGGCATACATATTGTCCGGCTTTAATTATGAGATTCGGTATATTAAAGGTTCTTCAAACTTTGCGGACCATTTGTCTAGGTTGCCGCAAACAGACACCATTTCAGAGGGTAGCGAATACGATTATATACATTTTATTAGATCCGATAACAGATTGAACCTGAATTTCAGAGATATAGCCAGGGCAACCAAGCAAGACCCGGTATTGTCCAAACTCATGGTAGCAATACAAAATGGAACCGTAGGATTCTTGGAGGGCCAGGACTATGTGCCATATAAGTGTAGAGAGAATGAGTTGTCGGTGGACTACGATTGCATTTTGTGGGGGTACAGGGTAGTAATTCCTAATAAGTGCGCGAAAGGGTTTTAAAAGTATTGCATCGCTCGCACTTCGGTATTGTTAAAACCAAGGCTCTAGCGCGCTCGTACGTTTGGTGGCCAAAGCTGGATCAGTGTATAGAGGGTATGATTTCAAATTGTTTGCCTTGCAAATACACACGAGATAGTCCGGAAAAGAGTCCTTTGGTTCCCTGGGTACCTACCGATTATCCCTGGTCTCGAATCCACGTTGATTTTGCCGGGCCGTATAGAAATTTTTATTTTTTTGTAGTCATCGATTCGCACTCTAAGTGGGCCGAGGTGTTTAAAACAAAGACCATTTCAGCGGAGTTTACCGTCAATAAATTACGTGAGGTATTTGCTCGATTCGGCTTGGTTGACGTTTTTGGTAAGTGATAACGGGTCCCAATTTACATCTTCCGAATTCAAGCAGTTTTTGTTAGAAAATCGGATTAAACATTGTTTAACGGCACCAGGTCGCCCGGCGACGAACGGGCAGGCCGAAAATTTTGTTAAGACGTTTAAAAAATCCATGCATGCGTGCTTAAATGGGGCTGAGAAGAAAAACTTGCAAGAAGCCCTGGATACCTTTCTTTTAGATTACCGGTGCACAAAGCATTGCACTACCGGAGAATCGCCAGCAAAGTTATTGTTGGGCAGGGAGCTTAAGGCACATTTTAGCTTATTTAGACCGCCACTCGCGAAAGACATAATTTCGGATAAGCAATCATCCAACGTTAAGAATCACAAAGGAAACAGGCAAGTGAGCTTTAAAGATGGGACAAACGTTTTTGTCAGGGATTACTCTAACCCTAATAAAGATAGTTGGGAGGAAGCAACGGTCGATAAGCGCATCGGATCTCAAACGTATAGATGTATTCTAACTAGAAATAATAAGCCAATTAAGAGGCACGTAGACCAAATAATTTCTGGTGCTACGATCCAAGAGATAAGCCCTGATTTAAAAGGAAATAATGCACAAGAAGGGGTAGAATTAGCAGATACCCTGGAGAATTCGACTCCAAAGCCTCCGCTAAGTGCGGATGGGGAGGGAGACGCTGTTGATCAAGAGCAAATCGAGTTAAAAAGAAGTTTACGCAACAAAAGGCGTGTTAATTACAAAGAATAATTATGGAATATATACTTTACTTTTACTGTACTTTAAAACTTTGAAACTTTAAAACTTTGAAACTTTAAAACTTTGAAACTTTAAAACTTTGGAACTTCAAAACTTTGAATAGGTACTTATTTTCTTATTGTACGTTTAAGCTTTAGGAGGGAGTTGTGGCATCTCTGTACCAATAAGTCATAGCCACGGCGACCCCTGTAGGTTAAGTTGTAAAGCTAAAATGAAATGTCAAATGGAATGAAGAAATGAATAAATAAAAGCACTTCGCATACAACCAGCATCTCGGATACATTGCAATTAAGAAGACTAATTCCGCGGTAGTTGGTGCGGTTAGCGGGATCGCCTTTCTTGTGGATTGGGCAAAGCACACTTAAATTCTAATCCGGAGGCATGCATTCGTCTGACCATATTCTGCATAAGAGCTGATGCATGCTTTTTACCAGCTCTTCGCCTCCGCGTTTGAACAGCTCGGCGGGTAGTCCGTCTTTTCCAGGCGCTTTGTTGTTTTTGAGCCGGGATATAGCTATCCTCACTTCATCATAGTCAGGTGGTGGGACGACTTTTCCATCGTCAGGGATTGGGGTATCGGGTTCGACGTCTCCCTCGCAATTTAGCAGTGAGGAGAAGTGCTCCCTCCATAATTTAAGTACACCTTGTACGTCGGTTACCAGGTCGCCATTATTGTCCTTACAGGAGCTTGCCCCGGTCTTAAAACCTTCCGTCATCCGCCGGATCTTTTCATAGAATTTTCGGGCATCATTCCTGTCAGCCAGCATCTCAAGCTCCTCACACTCACGCCTTTCGGCCTCACTTTTCTTTTTTCTGAAAAGGCGTCTCTCTTCCTTCTTTGCCTCACGATATTGTTGCCATACACTGCGGGTTGCGCCCGTTCGCAACGTCTCCTTGTAGGCAGCGTCCTTTTTTTCGAGGCAGTTTTGCATTCCTCATCGTACCAGTTGTTCTTGCGGGCTCGCTGGAACCCTATAGTGGCCTCAGCGGCGGTACGCAATGAGTGAGAGATATGCTTCCATTGCTCGGTTACATCGTTAGGTCGAGGATTGCCCTCTGCTAGCAGGTGTGAGAGTCGAGTTGTGAAATTATCAGCTGTCTGTGTCATGCGCAGCTTCTCGACGTCAAACTTTCCTTCCGTTACTGTGCGCACTTTCTTCGTTGCACAGAGGCGTGTGCGTATCTTGGCCGCGACAAGATAATGGTCAGAGTCAATATTGGGACCACGCAGGGTACGCACGTCCAGAACGGTGGAGCTATGTCTGCCGTTAATCAAGACATGATCAATCTGGTTTCTAGTTCTTTGATCAGGGGAAGCCATGTGGCTTGGTGTATTCGCTTATGCTGGAACCTGGTACTACTGATGACCATATTGCGAGCAGCGGCGAAGTCAATCAACCTAGTGCCGTTGGGGGATGTTATATCGTGGAGACTGAATTTTCCAACTGTGGGACCAAAGACTCCTTCCTTGCCCACCTTGGCATTAAAGTCGCCGAGCACGATTTTGATATCATGCTGTGGGCAGCGATCATAAGTCTGTTCAAGTTTATCGTAGAAGGAGTCCTTATCTGCGTCGTCCGTCTCCTCAGTCGGCGCATAGGCGCAGATAAATGTTATGTTGAAAAACCTCGCCTTGATGCGGATAGCAGCGAGACGCTCGTTCACAGGAGTGAACGCTAATACTTGGCGGCGAAGTCTCTTTCCCACCACGAATCCTACACCACGCGCTTTGCCGCGTGCCTGGCCACTGTAGTATACGTCCCAAGGACCGATGGTCGTCTTTCCTTGCCCCGTCCATCGCATTTCCTGCAGGGCGGTGATGTCGGCCTTTGCGCCTACGAGGACATCAACCAGTCGGGCAGCGGTACCGTCCCTTGAAAGGGTCCGGACATTCCCGGTACATGCCCTAATATCCAAATCGTAATGCCTTATTCGTTTTGCCGGGTCGTCAACATTAAAGGGGGTTCTCATCCGAGGCTTTGCATTTTTTTCATTGGAATTAAGTTTTTTACGTGGCAGGTCCCAAACCCAGCGCACAACCCGTTTCGGGGTTTTGGAAAATATTTACATATTTATATAGCGAGCCGCTTGCTTCAACACAGACGCCCGCTTGCAGCCGCACCTCATGGTGAACAGACGCTACGCAAAAACCTCGGTGAGCCCTTAAACCAAGTATGTCAGAGTGGCCCCACCGGGGCTCCCTCTCTTTCTGCCGCGAGCCTAGGTAGCTCCCGTTGCCCAGAGTGCACGAGCGAGGACGCAAGAGTCGGGATTGAGCAAGGTCACTTAGCAACCACACTCCATTACACTCCAATTCGGGCTTTTAAAGTCGTTGTGGCAGCGCTCAAAGATCTAATCTTAGTGTCGTTGCAGTGCAGTTAAATTCTTGCATCTAAACGTGGACATAGTTCAGCGAATTAAAACCCAGCGGCTCCGCTGGCTAGGACACGTGGTGCGAATGAACGAGGACGCTCCGGCCCGGAAGGTATTTTTATCGGCACCCGCCGGTGGATGTGGAGGAAGAGGGAGACCACCACTTCGATGGCAGGACCAAGTAGAGGCAGACCTGCGAGCACGCGGTGTCTCTAATTGGCGCCAGTTGGCTCAACAAAGAACCGACTGGCGTTACATGTTGGACGGCTAAAATCGCCTAGGCGGTTAAAGGCTATTTTAAGTAAGTAAGTAAGCATTTGTCTTCCGAACCGTTGTTCGCATTCGCGAAAGTTTTCCTGAACCAGATTTCGGATGACGCTATGATTTACCCCTACGCCAAAATTGTTACGCCGTGGAGTATGATTTGCATTCAAGCCACGACCTCTTCCACGATTATTATGTGACCTTAGTCCTACAAATGATGCATCGGTTCTTTTTGAACGAGTAAAGTGATCATGTGAAATTTCCTTTGGTCTAGCGCCTTGTGCAGCGTAATCATCTTCCTGTTGTTCTTGCTCAGCGAAACTCCGTAGTGATTGGGTATCACAACCCTGGCGACAGATAGGACACCCCTCATTTTCCTTCAACCAAACGGTAATACATAAGCTATGAAAACTGTGCTGACAAGGAGTTACCGAGAGATTATTTTCCGCGATGTCTGCGTTGCATATACGGCATACCCTACCTGGGTTCCCAAGCTGGACCAAATCTTCTTGACTGTGACGGATAGACATAATTGTATATAAATATATGATATGTAATGTGTAAACGATTCAAGATATATTAACTTGCCGAAAGCTCAATATATGCCTTCAAAAAAAAAAAATCCAATATATTTAAGTAATAATTATAATTATTTTTTTTTTTATATATATTTCATAAATAAAGTTGTGAGATAATGATTGATTTTCCTTAGATCCGAGAGAGAAAATAAGGTTTGTTGTAGGGTTGAAGTGCAAAACTAAGAGTGGATTTGCATTGCATAGATATGTAGCTATAAATCAGTTAGAACGGAATCTGCATAAATAAGACAAACGATTTTCCCCTTCAATTGAATTATAGCTTCCCCCATGTAACTCTGTACACATATAAAAAGAGTTTAAATTGATTTTATCTTGCCGGTTATAAAATAGTAGAGAACCATAACCAATAATTCCATGCAAGAAAATCAATCAAAAGAAAAATACATATATTGAAATAAACCTATTGTATTTTGAACTGGTTAGGAAGGAATACATGTAAGCTTCCTCAAACCCCTAATTCCAAATATCAAAATAAAAAGGAGACTTTGAGAATCTGTTATGATGGGTTAAACAAACAAAATACACAGATTTTATCTGAATCATTCCGCCTCGCAATAAGACTCTCCTACATAAAGAATGAAATAGTAATAGAAAATTTAAATTATAAGTACCCCAAATATCTTCCGCGGGGCCCCACGTTGGGCGCCATTTCTGTAATGTAAGAAGCTTACTCGGACTATTCGGGTCCGTCGGGATAACCGTAGCGGAGCTGTGCATGCTAGCTTTACCTGGATCTACGCTCGCCGGATTGGGGTGGCTCGTGCTCGCTTCTATGTTATCCCTAGCTTACACCACGAAAAAAATAATTCATGCACATAAAAAAATCGGACAACAGCAAATAAGGAACTTGCCTTACCCATAAACCCAAGACTACCCAAATTTATCTTAAACCGGACGGACTAACGATGTGAAGACCTGAAACCTCTACAACTCGCCAGAGAAGTACTACACCACTTCCCTTCTCTTCCCTACCCAACCATAAAGAGATACTTACGCCATATCACCGAGCCCAACCAAAAGTACGGATCTAGGGTTCTATCATCTCACAACACCATTAAATTTACCAAGTCATTTTTTTTTTTCTCAAGTATATGCAAAACAATTCATTTATTATTTAAAATTTAACTTTAAATACAGTATTAAATATTAAATTTCTGTAATTCGTAAATTCCCTATCAGAAAATTCGGGCATTTAAATTTTATTACTTCAGGACACCCTAACGTCCCATTTGCCTTCTAACTAAACGGAATCATTACCGCAACTCTTTAGAGTTATGAGAAAAAAATGTATTAGAAGAGAGGTTAGTAAAGACATACATACATATGTTTATTTGTAGGTAAAAACCTAGGTTTGTTAGGCAAAAGTGAACAAAAAGAAATAACAACAAGTCACTTAAATTCTTTTTCTCCGAACTTGATCAGCAGGCGCCTGGTGAGCTGGAATGGGTGTGGTGGAATGCTGCTAGCGTAAATAATTTATACACATACATATAGTATTTCTACTTATCCCTCTCTCTCAGAAATTTTACAAATTATTCCGCTATCCATTTACGTTTTAAAATCTGACAAATTCTACAACTTATCCCGCTACAATTTTACGCATCACAGGGGCGGATTCAAAAATGGATGTTAGATAAGGTGTAGTATTACAGTAAAGGCACCACGCTAATGCACATTTGACAAACATATGTGAGTATCGGCCACACAAGAAGACAATGCACTCACGACCTACATTAAGGGTATTACGCCGAGCGGGAAACCAACATACCAAATGTTGAAAGAAATAGATCGGTTTACAATAACAGCAAGCCAGGCACACTGACTGTCGAGCGCACGCGACGATCAAATGACTGAGCGTCAGCGGCAGGTCGACAGAGCGCCTCTCTAAATATTTGTCACACATATGCCAAGTCAGCTAAACATATGTACAACCGTAGCATGTAAGTGTTGGGCAAATAGCCCAAAATAGATAGTATAGGTATACGTATAGTTTGTAATTATTGGTTAAGAATAGCTTAAGAATTTCTGTATAAAAAGAAAGCAAATTTAATAAAGAAAATCAATTCTGATCGAACACTGATCCTATGTGTTTCTATAACATTACATGGCGATCCATGCCAGTGCTTGAACAAGTATAAATTTGCTTCACCAAAGCAAAATACTTAACAAGCATTAATTTTTTTTTAATAAAGTAAAGTCAAAGACTAATAATAACATAATACTCATACCGAGTAAAAATTGGATTAGAAGGATCCAGCGCAAAAACGGGTGGAATACCAGCCAGGATGGATTACTGATCAAGCAGACTACACGAAAAACTGTTACTCAGAAGGCGAGCCTTTTCATCGAACGCCAATCCTGGATACTCAGCGTTTAAAGTTAACAAATACACAATAGGGGTGGCCCTAGAAGACAAAAAAGTTAGACACTACGACAGGTGGTAAACAATTGGATTTATTTAGTGGCAAGCCCATCAATAAGGAGTTTCACAAATAATGCATAACAGGGTGGAATAGTAAAAGCAATCCGACTGGCGACAAGACATTAGAGAGGCAACCCGACTGGCGGCAATGCATAAAAGAGTGGAATAATTGGATGATAGCAAACCACAAGACTGGCAGCAATAAGATATCATTTAATTTATTTCGTTGGGCAATCATTGGATTAGAAGACTGGCAGCAAGACCGGCAGCAGTTAAATTAAAAATTATTTCTAAGTATACTAAATAATCTAGATATTTTGTAGGCACGCCTTATGGCCGCTAAGCCAAGAGCAATTTGATTTGCGTAGGAATTAAAAAAAAAAAAAGCACATGTTGCTTAAAAGAAAAAGCATTGTTTAATAAGACACAATTTTAAAGAAAAAAAAAGAAAATTTTTATTAAATTAAAGATCTACAGGTCATCATAACCTCTAACGAGATTTTTAGCCGAGCTTCTCTTTCCAACTTGTGGTGTGTTGCTTTTAGTTTTTTCCTACAAGTTGGCGGGACCTACAGTTTTTTGCCGACTCCGAACGGCACTTGCAAAGCAAATGAATTTTTTGCTGAGAAGCTTCTCATGGCAGAAATACACCCGGAGAGTTTGCCAAACTACTGCCGAAATTAAAGATCTACGTTACAATTAATTTAGTATGCAAGAAATAGAAACTAAAGAAGAATTTGATAGAATTTTCAATAAGTGTCACGATACTATTAAAGAGCTAATTGCCATCTCGAAAAAAATTTTAAAAGATCGTGACACAGAAAAACAAGGTCCTACAGCGATCACCATAGAGGAGTATCGGCGCAGGAATAAACTTGTTAAAAAGGAGGAAACTCCCAAAATTCCGACACCCGTGATAATCCATAACAGGAAACGAGGTGGTAGACAAGTTAGGAAGCGAAAAGAAATCGCTGAAGCTTTTAGGCTACTTAATTTGAGCGTAGACATTAACGAAAGGAAGAAATTAAAAGATAAAATCAAAATGTTAAGAAATAACAGTAAATAAAATCTTGTTTCTTCTTTAAAAAAAAAAAAAAAAAAAAAACTGAGTAAATTGGAATGGTAAAATAAAGCAAAATATTATTAAATTCTAAAATTTTTACTGGGTAAAAATGCAGTGGTGGAAAATTGCGCTAAACGGAATTTTAATAGCAATAGCAGGATACGAAGTAGGTAAAGAAAGTTCTACAGAGCAAAATTCCGAGAATAGATTAGTCATTATTATTGAAACTAAAGAGGAACTCCCTGATAAATGGTTGGCTGCCGTTGCATGCGTAATTATAGGTTTAATCGTCGCGATTGCAATTTCAATCAAAAAATATATTAAAAATAAATTGAGGCGATTGAATAATGTGCAACAACGCGTATGACTCAACAAAGAAATGATTGAATGGAAAGAAATCTATGACACATTACAAGAAGAAAAGTCAAAAGCTAGCAAATCGTATAAATGTATAAATAACAGTAACGATAACAACAGAAACAGTAGCAAAGCACCTGAAAATAATTTTAGAATCTTTTTATAGTACAGGACAATTTATAAAATCAGTAAATGATATACTTACTGAACCGCACCAAAGAGAAGCTTATCAATTTTTCTCCTCCATACGAGATAAGCTCGTATCCTCTTTAGCTAGATACAGAATAGAACTTATTGTACCAACAACGGTAGAGGAAACAATTCAAGCAGATTTCAATTTATTGCTAGCAGAACGTGCTCCAAGCTCGACTCCATCCAAATCTCAAGCTCAAACCCAGACAGTAGAAGAAGCCAAACCAAATTTACAACAAATAGAAATTCCAATCGTACACGTCACAATGGTGCAAACAGTAGTCGAATTTATCAAAACTGCTTCGTCTGTGTTACCAGAGTTTGACGGTAAGCCAGAAAACTTGCATAGCTTTCTGGACGCACTAGATATACTTGAGCAAATCAAGGATGACCATGAGCCTTTAGCCATAACCATGATTAAGACCAAGCTAAAAGGCACAGCAAGAAATTTCATAAGCAGCGAAAGCACAATTGAACAAATAAAAATTAAATTAAGAACCGCAATCAAGGGTGAATCAGGAGATACAGACCGCAGCCGAGGTACAACAACAACTCAAGACCAAGTAGTACCAACAATAATAATTATAATAATAATCGAAGAAGTTCACAAACCCAAAACGGCAATAGGCCTTACAACCAGACCCGTAACGTGCGCAGCTGCACGCAGACGGAAAACCAGGAAGCTCCACTTCAAGAATAAGCGAAAGAAAAATATGCGTACTTAACTTACACCTGAACAGCTATATAGCAACAAGGACATCTCTAAATAATTCAATTTCAAACTTTTTAATCGATACAGGAGCAGACATCTCCATTATAAAAAAGAATCAAATTAATCAAAGTCACAAAATAAATACGGAACAAATTACAGATTTAAAAGGCATTGGTCAGGGAATAACCAGCACTTTAGGAACGATTAAAGCAGACTTAAAAGGCGATGACCTTCTCATTTACCATATTTTACATGTCGTAGACGACGATTTCCCAATTCCATGCGATGGTATAATAGGGCTAGATTTCATAAAAAAGTACAATTGCATCTTAGACTATGGAAAAACAGAGGATAAACTGATCCTAAGACCATATGATTTTCCACAAACAATAAGAATGCACCTAAAAAATTGTCTGTCTGTTAATACAATTACGATCCCTGCTAGATCTGAAGTCATTAGACAAATTAAAGTAAATACCGATAATAAAAATATTTTCATCCCACACCAAGAATTATCTGAAAGCATCTTTATAGCAAATACAATCACAAACAAGGATCAAACTTTCGTTAGAATCATTAACACTACACATAAAAACACAACTATTCAAAATTACAAAATCAATACCGAAAATTTAGATGATTACACACTAATTAAAACAGAAACACACAGTAAAAATTGCAGCGATACAGATAAATTAAAAAGACTAACAAAAAATTTTCCAAATTTTGTCAACTCTCAATTAACAACACTTTGCACAGAATTTATGTCTATTCTATATTCGCACTAGAAACCGAACCAATCACCTCTAATAATTTTTATAAACAGAAATTGTATATGAAGGATGACACCCCAGTTTACATAAAAAATTACAGATTACCTCAAACCCAGAAGGGAGAGATCAGCAAACAAGTAAGCAAGCTAATAGAAGATGATATAATAGAACCCTCCATATCGGAGTATAATAGCCCAATCCTACTAGTCCCTAAAAAATCACTTCCAGGAAAAACAGAAAAAAGATGGAGTAGTTGACTACAGACAAGTAAATAAAAAACTAGCAGCGGACAAATTCCCACTTCCAAGAATTGATGATATTTTAGACCAACTTGGAAGAACAAAATATTTTTCATGCCTAGACCTTATGTCAGGTTTTCATCAAATTGAACTACATCCAGATTCGAGGGATATAACCTCATTTACAGCCGAAAATGACAGATATAGGTTCAAAAGACTACCCTATGGATTAAAAGTAGCACCAAATTCATTCCAAAGAATGATGACTCTAGCATTCGCAGGTCTTAAACCATCCCAAGCATTTCTCTACATGGATGATTTAGTTGTATTAGGTTGTTCCGAAAATCACATGTTAAAAAATCTAAGAGACGTATTCTCCACTTGCCGAAAATACAACCTAAAATTACATCCAGATAAATGCCTATTTTTCAATCAAGAAGTAACTTATTTAGGACATAAATGTACAAACAAGGGAATATTACCCGATCCAAGCAAATTTGAAACAGTTCAAAAGTATCCAACACCAAAAACAGCCGATGAAGTTAAAGATTCGTAGCTTTCTGCAATTATTACAGAAGATTTGTACCGAATTTTGCAGAACATTCAAGAAAATTAACTAGGCTTTGCAGAAAGAATGTTACCTTCGAATGGACAGAAGAATGTCAAAAAGCTTTTTTCTACTTAAAGGAAGCATTAATTAGTCCAAAATTTTTGCAATACCCAGATTTCGAAAAAGAATTCTGCATAACAACAGACGCTAGTGGATACGCTTGTGGTGCAGTCCTTAGCCAAGAACATGATGGCAAACAGTTACCAATTGCTTACGCAATGAAAAGTCCTTCCTCAAAGCTGACACGAGTAAGACTAGATTTAGAAGAGTACGATTTTGAAGTGGAGTACATAGCTGGTAAAGAAAATCATATAGTGGACGCATTATCCCGCATAACTATAACAAATTTGAAAGACTTGTCACTGGAAGCAAGCAAAATATTAAAGATAACTACCAGATCAGCAGCTAAAAAGAATAACAAAAATATTGAGAAAAAAGAAAGTCACACAGAGAAACCCAAAATTTATGAAGCGCTGAATAAATTTGAAGTAAAAAGACATGTCGAGCTCGTTTTCACTCCTCCGAAATTAAATTTCAAAAAAGGAAAGAAAATTTGTAGCACTTTAGATACAAGCAACCTAATTGTTGAGGATAAGATTGATTTAGATCAATTCTTTACCAGGCTTGAAAGAGAAGCCGGCAATTTAGGACTTGTACAAGTACAGTTGTCCTTGGGGGACAAATTGTTTAAAAAGAATTATACTGCAGTAGGAAAATTTATTGAAAAGGGTAATAAAGTTCTCAAAAAGTTAACAATAGCACTAACCCCAGAAGTTATATACGTGACAAATCCCGGGAAAATCAAGGAAATTCTGCATAAATATCATGACGATCCTATTAGTGGTGGCCACCCAGGAATAAATCGCATGACAGATAAGATCAAGCAGAAATATAGCTGGCTGAACATGAAGAATGACATAAGAAAGTATATAAAAAACTGCATCCACTGCAAGAAAAACAAAACAAATAAACATATAAAAGAGCCAATGACAATAGCGGAGACACCTCCGAAGGCGTTTGATATTGTACAAATCGATACAATTGGACCTTTGCCAAAGTCAATAAATGGCAACGAGTATGCAGTTACAATCATTTGCGACCTAGCCAAGTATCTAGTAGCTATCCCGGTCCCAAGCAAACACGCAATCACAGTAGCTCAAAGCCGTGTTCGAGCATTTCATCCTAATTTATGGACAAATGAAAACAATAGTAACAGACATGGGCACAGAATACAAGAATAGCCTATTCCAAGAACTTTGCAAATTGTTGAAAATCGAACACAAAACTTCAACACCTTACCATCATCAAACTTTGGGTACTGTAGAACGCAGTCACCGGACTTTCAACGAATACATACATACATATCCAGTGACAAGGACGATTGGGATGAATACCTCAGGTATTTCGCGTATTGCTACAACACGACACCATCTACAACACACAAATATTGTCCATTTGAGCTTATATTTGCAAAAACACCACCTAACTATGACTTTTTAAAAGAAAATGAAATAACTCCTTGTACAACCACGAAGCTTACGATAAAGAAGTAAAATACAGACTACAAATAGCCCAGCAAAGAACTAGGAAACTAATCCACGAGGCTAAAGAAAAACAAAAAACCAATTATGACAAAAGTAGTTATAGTAAGGAAATTAATATAGGAGATTTAGTATTAGTTAGAAACGAGGCCTCCCATAAGTTAGAAAATAGATATAGCGGACACATACATATCCAGTGACAAGGACGATTGGGATGAATACCTCAGGTATTTCGCGTATTGCTACAACACGACACCATCTACAACACACAAATATTGTCCATTTGAGCTTATATTTGCAAAAACACCACCTAACTATGACTTTTTAAAAGAAAATGAAATAACTCCTTGTACAACCACGAAGCTTACGATAAAGAAGTAAAATACAGACTACAAATAGCCCAGCAAAGAACTAGGAAACTAATCCACGAGGCTAAAGAAAAACAAAAAACCAATTATGACAAAAGTAGTTATAGTAAGGAAATTAATATAGGAGATTTAGTATTAGTTAGAAACGAGGCCTCCCATAAGTTAGAAAATAGATATAGCGGACACTACAAAGTAAAAAGTATTGATAAGAATAATAATTACACTTTAATTCCACATAGAATAGGGAATAGCAATAAAAACGAAAAAGAAATAATAATCCATAAGAATAGAATTAAGGCAGCATAACGCCACTAGAAATATGAGCCGAAAAGCAATTTAAACAAACAAACAAAAATAAAAACAACAAGCAAGCCAAATCACTCAGTTTGGCACGAGCCGAAATACGGCATATCATGTTGGAAATGAAACACATGAAGAATACAAAAAAAAAAAAAGAAAAAAAAGGTTTTATGCGATAATAGCAATATGAGCCGAAAAGCAATTTAAAAATTTTGTAACACAAACAAACCATAAGAAGGCCATTAAGAATGGATTTATAGAATTGCCCGCAATTATATAAATCCATCCTTTTTTAAGGCGGGTGGTGTAGTATTACAGTAAAGGCACCACGCTAATGCACATTTGCCAAACATATGTGAGTATCGGCCACACAAGAAGACAATGCACTCACGACCTACATTAAGGGTATTACGCCCAGCGGGAAACCAACATACCAAATGTTGAAAGAAATAGATCGGTTTACAATAACAGCAAGCCAGGTACACTGACTGTCGAGCGCACGCGACGATCAAATGACTGAGCGTCAGCGGCAGGTCGACAGAGCGCCTGTCTAAATATTTGTCACACATATGCCAAGTCAGCTAAACATATGTACAACCGTAGCATGTAAGTGTTGGGCAAATAGCCCAAAATAGATAGTATAGGTATACGTATAGTTTGTAAGTATTGGTTAAGAATAGCTTAAGAATTTCTGTATAAAAAGAAAGTAAATTTAATAAAGAAAATCAATTCTGATCGAACACTGATCCTCTGTGTTTCTATAACATTACAAAGGCATATGATATTTTTAGGTCTAATACAAATTAGGATTCTTAGTTAAAGACGAAATAAAAATTTAGTCATTATACATTTTTTTTTCAATAACTAGGAGAGTTCTAGCCTTATAGGCTTAGTTTTAGTTTTATCCGAGTATTACGACTTTTATTTAAATAAAATTTTAATTTTAGAGATTAATTTTTGCACGAGGAGTGGTGAAAACAGATTCACATGTATTCGATGATGAACAGTTCAGTTGAACAATTTTTGATATTTACCAAAATATTTTACACATATTTTAATAAGACAATAGAAGTTACATTTGAAAAATTTCATTTTATTCTACGATTTGCCTTTTTGTTTTCAGCAGCTGTGTTCTTTTTTTTTTTTTTTGATATTAATATGCCCTATCTTATTTATAGTGCGAAATTCATACGCAGCAAAAACTCCACGGAATAAACGTATTTCCTGTGCTTAATTAAATTTGCCGGTTTTAAATAAATTCCTTACAAAACTTTATCACAGAAAGAATGCTAGTTTTGTGGAGTCTGCCAGAAAAAAATTAACATTGATAGTTACTAATCAAAAGGATAAAAAAAGAATTCATAAATGTGGCAATTTTAGTAGTGACTACTCCACATAAGCACACGAAAGTTATCTTCCGTGGCAACCTCCTTGAAAGTGACCGCAGCAAGGTTTACGCCCCGATCCTCGTGGTGATCGATCACGTTCGCTCCAGCTTCCATCCGCACATTTCCGTGTAATCGTTGCTTGTCCCAAAACTCTGATGATTGCAGCTAACAATTTATATAGTTGTTCAACGAATAACTCCCGATTTTTTCTTTGAATTCGTAAAAGATATTAACTTTTCTTAATATCTAATTGATACTGAAACGCGGAAACGATTTTAAATTCAACATTTCACGGTCAAGTCTGGATCCAAAAAGAACGAGAGCTTCCTTCCGGAAATCGAGCTTACCTCCCCGTTCTTTACCTTCCTCTCTTTTTACTACAGTTTCTTGCAGTTTGTCACTGTTCCCACCCAGGGTTGCAATCAGCGCTGCTGTAAACTATTAAACTCCACTATGGCCTAGTTCATACTAACATGACAAAACGCAAAACGTTTTCAAGTCGGTTTGAAGATTCGTTAATAAATGTGTTTTGAAATGAAACGAGTTGAACTGAAGCGTTTCATGTATGCCTATAAACTAGGTACATATGTATATGAAGCGTTTTCCCAGCAACGTAATTTTAAAATCGCGATCACAATATCCCTTTATTTGGTTTAGTTTCATTTATCTCCATTTAATTTTATTTACATTCATTTCATTCTATTTTATTTCTTTTCATTTTGTTTTGTTTCATTTTATTTTCAAAGAAGAATATCTTTTTTGTTGCATTTTTTTTTATTTCATTCTGTTCCCATTCATTCCATTTCTCCTCATTTCATATTAATTTGTTTAGTTTATTCTGTTTAATTTAATTTAATTTAATTATGTTTCTTTTAATTTCACTCCATTTTATTTCAATTCATTTTGTGCCATTTTATTTTATTCATATTCGTTTTGTTTTCATCACTTTATTTCATTTTATTTATTTATTATTATTTAACCTCATTTTATTTTGTTTTATTTCCTTTCTTTTCATTTAATTTTATATCATTTCAATTTCTTCTGTTTTTTTATTTTGTTTCAATTCAGTTTATTCTATGTCATTTCATTTTGTTATGTATCATTATATTTTATTACTTCATTTTATTTTATTTCTTTTCATTTCACTTAATTTTGTTTCACTTCCCTTTACTTTATTTCATTTTCATTTCATTTAATGTGATTTCATTTGTTATATTATTTCATTTTGTTCCATATAGTTTCATTTATCTCCATTTAATTTTATTTACATTTTATTGCAATTCATTTCATTCTATTTTATTTCTTTTCCTTTTGTTTTGTTTCATTTTATTTTCAAAGAAGAATATCTTTTTTTGTTGCATTTTATTTTATTTCATTCTGTTCCCATTCATGCCATTTCTCCTCATTTCATATTAATTTGTTTAATTTATTCTGTTTAATTTAATTTAATTTAATTATGGTTCTTTCCCGTTTATTTGGCTTAATTTTTTTCATTTCGTTTCATTTATTTTTATTTCATTTTATGTAATTACACTTCATTTTGTTTCACTTTATTCTGTTTCATTTCATTTCATTCTACTCATTTTCATTTTTAATTCTTTTATAGTTTAAACCTCTAAACAATGTTTAATAAATGTCATAAATTTTTATTTGTCTAACTATTAAATGTATTTTGAATAAAAAAATTTAAAAGAAAATGTTTTTGGAAATTTATTGGAAATATTTGGGGTATTTCGAGAAGTTGTATGCTAATGGGTAGGGCGGCAGCCCTAGCAGAGCTGAAAAGTATGCAACCATTGCCGGTATGTCAGTTTTGTTTTGGAAAATTTTCTAGTTAGAGGAATGCAGCTATGGTTTTTCCTTATGGCGTTCCAAAATGAGTGCGAGTGAGCAGCGCTATCACATGTACACGAAATAATCGATAAAAAGTGGGTACATTCTACACGCTGCCCATACAAAACTATCCATTTATCTATCCACGATTTAGAGTAGCGCGACTTGGAAATTATCCAGGATTTTCCTTGGGTTTGGTTAGGGGTCGTGCATATATGACGTCACGCGATTTTTGGTAGTTTTTGACCCCCCCCTCCCCCCATGTCACACCCAGTCAAAAACTTCATTCAACTATAGTCAAACTTCCCTTTTCAGAATTTTTATACTGAGGTCAAAACGTGTCTTTGTAACCTTGCTCGACAATCTTCCATGAAAGTTTTCAGGGTACCTATTTGTAAAAGAAAATACCTATGTGCCCAGTAAAAGAAGTGGTACATAAAAAAAATTCAAAACCGTTTGGAACCGGTTCCGGCTTTTGAAACGGTTTCGGTTTCGTTCTTCTTCAGATCAAAATAACAGTTACGGTTTCGGTTTCGGTTTTGAAAAATTAATCGGTTTTAATCGGTTACGGTTACGGTTTCGGTTTTAGTCCTTGACATAAAATCTGATACATGTTTAGAATATTTATATTAATTATTAAATAATATTTGCCAATCGAAAGAATGAAAACATGTCAAATTTGAAAACGTTCATGGACGTTGCACGCTAGAAAACATGCAAAAAATAACGTGACATCACGTAAGTGCTACTCCCCCCCTCCCCCCATGTCACACTTCGTCACAAATCGCAGACCCCTCCCCCCCCCCCCCCCCCAAAGAGCGTGACGTCATATATGCACGACCCCTTAGCAGGGCCATTGGTCGAATTTTGGAAGAACTTGTATGTCAATTAATTGGTCATAATTGCTCAGCAGGTCCCACTAATTGGTCAGCCATAGGAAATTTTTTATGACGTTTTTAAATTTTTCAAGGCAAAAGTCATTTACCTCTGCAGGCATCCTGTATACTAAGATTTTCAAAAAAAAGACGCCATAGTGAAATTCCTATGTAAAATCACCTCCTAATTCCGAAAATCAAAGTTATTTTTACTTGAATGGTACCGTTTTTGAGATATTTACGATTTACCGTTATTTCAAAAAACAAAAAAGATGGCTCCACTTAATCGTGTATATCTCAAGAACAAATTGAGCTATTCGAAAACGGTTTGAAAAATTTGAAAGCTTATAAAATTTATTATAATCAGTACATACAACACTTTTTGCTAGGTCCTGCAGATTCAAACATAGTGAACAATCATTACGGATTTTTTAAATTTTTTTTGTAAAAATATAAAAAAATTTGTACTTTGCGAGGAAGCATCTCGAAAACTTTTTGCCCCCCTCTAAGCTCTGTTTTATTACAAAAAAAAACAAGCTATCAGTGAACAAAATCGATGAACTAATACAAAAGTTATAAGCATTCAAGTAAATATATCCATTTAATACTTAAGTACCCTACAAATAATAGCATATGTACATATGGTTCTGTCTTAACTCTATGATCTTATTTTATAATTGAAAAAGTTATGTGTCTTGTTTTGACGCTTATTTAGATTAGGATCGGTTTCTCTTATGAGAAACCAACAGTAGTCGCCCATCATAGCGACATCCCAGAATCCTTGATACCGACTTTCAATCACTTTCATTTGCTGGTAAAACCTTTCGCCATGCTCGTCACTTTCGTCGCCAAGATTTTGCGGGAAAAAATTTAAGTGGGAGTGTAAGAAATGAATTTTTAAAGACATATTTACTCCTGAAAGAAAATAAAAAAGTACATAAGTGACACATTAGTATATAATTTTCTTAGGTTGGATTTATCTTTCAATTCAGAACAAATTTTTTGTTTATATTTTTCCCGTTCTTGTTTGTTCGGAACTGGACGATGAATTCAGATTTATGGCTATATATTCTCATGTAAATTTATGTAATATATAATTTATTATAATATGTTTTTTTATTTACCCATTTCCGCATAGTTTTTGATTAAGTCGTTCACTATCATCTCGTAGTTAGGACTTTTGTGTTTGCCTAAAAAAGAAGTAACGAGCTTTTCAAAAGAATCCCACGCTGCTGCCTCCACTGGTGACAATAGTTCTTTGAAATGGTTATTGGTCATCATTTTCCTTATTTGCGGTCCCACAAAAATCCCTTCCTTTATTTTTGCTTCTGAAATCTCTGGGAAGATTGTCTTCAAATGATGAAAAGCTTCGCCTTCTTTGTCCAAAGCCTTCACAAAGTTTTTGATAAGGCCGAGCTTGATGTGGAGCGGAGGTAGAATTATTTTTTCCTTCGTTATAAGTGGAGAGTATTTTATGTTATCTACCCAACTTGAAACTCGATTCGTTCTGGTCAATCCTTTATGATGTAGTGGTCTTGACGAGCTCGGCTATCCCATTTGCATAGAAAGCAACAGTATTTTGTGTATCCACTTTGTAGACCACATAGCATTCCAACGACTTTAAGATCGGCACATATTTTCCAATCATGTTCTTCGTATTTGATTAACTTGAGCAATTTTTGCATTATCTCATATGTTTCCTTCGTATTTACTGCATGCGCGATCGGGATAGATGGCTTTTGGTTGCCAATATGCAATAATACGGCCTTTAAACTTAATTTATTGCCGTCTATGAACAATCGCCACTTTTTTGAATCATATGGTTCACCAAATTGTTTGAATAGACCAGCAATGTCTTTGCAGTAACAAACACTGTCCTCCTTCGTATAGTACTTGGAAAATTCTTCGTGACGAGTTCTATAATATGTTACCTTAACATCGGATGAAACAAATTTAAATTGTTGCATTCGAGAGGCGTGTAGTTCGGCCTTTTCCTTTGACAATTCCAAATCCCTTATCCAATCATTGAGTTGTGCTTGTGACAAAGAATTTCTTTCGTTTTCCGTTTGAAATTCAGTACAACATGATGCCGCGTAATCAGATACTACTGTTGACAATGAAACTGGAGCCGGAACTAAAGTTAAATTTGATTCTGGCAATGTCGCTTCTGTTGAAATTAGTTCTGGTAATGACACTGTAGATACGCTCGCATAGGTTACTTTTCTGGACTTTCCAACCCCAAGTACTTTTGTAGTACAAATATAGCAGTCCGTTGAATGGCAAGTTGGTTCCCTCCACTTCATTGGTGTAATAAATTTCACACGTCGCCTAAATAGATAGTTTCAGAAATTAGTCAGCTATGCATTAAAAGGGAACAAATTCCTAATTTTTACAACGTACCTTTTTGTTCCGGTTTCCGAAGAAATCAATTCGACTCGGCATGTGGTGCACACAGTGTTCGGTGTCCATGGTTTTTCATTGTTTTTAGGCTCAATTCCAAAACACTTATAGTATGTAACTTTCAAAGGATTTGAAAACACACGTCTCATACTTTTAACAATAAATTGACCGCAGATGAAACAGAACATATCTGGATCATTTGTACACTCAAACTCTCGCGCCCTTTTATTCATTTTTTATTTTTAAGTAAATGACGGTTTATAAACTGCAATTATAAACTGAACAGTATCCGGCGAGCCTTGCAGATATTATGAAGGAACAAGGCGCATGGTACGGAACTAAAATGGTTCCAAGACTTTATTACAAATAGAAGTCAAAGAACTCTAATTGGATCATCTTTATCAGATAAAAGAGAAGTGCCTGTTGGACTTCCACAAGGTTCTGTATTGGCACCTATATTGTTTAATATTTACATTAACGATATTATCAGCTCCCTGAAGTATTGTGATATTAAACTCTTTGCTGACGATACATTGCTAATTCTTAGTGGCGATAATATCAATGAAATATATATAAAATTACAGGAGGATCTAAACAGAGTCTATGATTGGCTATGCTTGAATAGGCTAAAACTGAATATTACCAAAACAAAATTTATGGTAATATCAAGACGGAAATTTCAGAGCAACGAATTGCAAAATTTAAATATAAACAATGAGCCAATTGAAAAAGTAAACAGTTTCAAGTACTTAGGAATCAAAATAGATGGTAAACTCAACTTTAATGAGCACGTTGATTACACTGTTGGCAAAATAGCCAAAAAGTTATACTTTACTCAAAGAACCTGTAAGTATTTAAGTAGAAGATACAAGGCAATGGTTTACAGATCCATAATCGAACCTCATTTTATTTACTGCCCAACTATATTTTTCATAATACGAGATAGTCAGATTTACAAGTTGCAGAAGCAACAAAACCGAGCTATGAGATTCATCCTTAAAAAACGTTATGACACACCTATCAGAGCTATGCTCGCCGATTTAAAATGGCTAAGCATTAAACAACAGCTTTTTTACTATACCATGAAATTTATTAAAAACATAATAGAAGGCAACTTGCCTGATTATTTGAAAACTAACATAAAATATGTAAGAAATGTACATTCTGTGAACACTAGAAGAAAAAATGACTTCAATCTACCTGCCTATAAAACAGAAGCAGATAAATGTAATTTATATTATAAAGGCCTAAAATTCTATAATGAATTACCAAACGATGTTAAAACAAATAATGGGAATAAATTCAAACAAAAATTGTATGAGTATTGCAAAACCCTACCTATATAGTGCTGAATAGACAGGCTTCCATATCATCGTCGCAGTGCATGCGTGCCTAATAATCTGTAATGCAGCGCCTGCATCCTCGCACGCATACAAAAAGCTGCCGAAACTCATACTGAAACGCATCACTCGATCAATTCAGTGCACCGCCGTTCAGATGTGTTCTTCGCGCTTTACCTGCGTATACGGCCTCTATCCGCAGTGAACTAGCACAAACCCATTGTGGGAATGATATGGAAGTCTGCCACAGATTCACACGGTATGGTAGTTTTTATGTATAACTAGGCTATAACACGTAGCTTAGTTGAGATTAGTATGTAATATAAGTAGTTTTAAGCTAGGCTTAAGATAAGCTGTAAAAATAAATAAATCTAAATCTTATTTATACTTAGATCCAGTAAAAATTCAAGCCTACCTAAACAAAAAGGTTCCCTAGTTCTATAAACAAAACACTACCTGCCTCAAAAATATGCTCTTGTTTAAAATGTACCTAGGTTTGAGAAAACGACACTAACAGCTTTTTGTATCTAATAACTTTTCGAAAATCTACCTGCTAACTAACTGATATACGAATACTAACACATATGTACCAGTAGGGTACTTAAGTATTAAATGGATATATTTACTTGAATGCTTATAACTTTTGTATTAGTTCATCGATTTTGTTCACTGATAGCTTGTTTTTTTTGTAATAAAACAGAGCTTAGAGGGGGGGGGGGGGGGAAATATCTGCTAAAAAACAAAAAGTTTTCGAGATGCTTCCTCGCAAAGTACAAATTTTTTTATATTTTTACAAAAAAAATTAAATAAATCCGTAATGATTGTTCAATATGTTTGAATCTGCAGGACCTAGCAAAAAGTGTTGTATGTACTGATTATAGTAAATTTTATTAGCTTTCAAATTTTTCAAACCGTTTTGGAAGAGCTCAGTTTGTTCTTGAGATATACACGATTAAGTGGAGCCATCTTTTTTGTTTTTTGAAATAACGGTAAATCGTAAATATCTCAAAACCATTCAAGTAAAAATAACCTTGATTTTCGGAATTAGGAGGTGGTTTTACATAGGAATTTCACTATGGCGTCTCTGGTGCATTTTGGCTGTAAACCAGTGTTATTATTTTCTTAATTACGGAACTCTCTTTCCCCATACTAATTGCCTGTTTCAAATATTTCCACATCATTTTACTATCATGGCTATGGCTATCTATTTTATACTCCATATACTTGGCTTTTTTAATTTTAATAAGCTTTTTATATTCATTTTTTGTATTTCGGTATTCATCCCATTCTCCCGATATTTGGGCCTGTTTATATAGCTGAAATTTATATTTATTCATATTCGCTAGCTCACTGTCATACCAATTATTCATAATTTTTAAATGAACTTCCTTTTCATAAGTCAGGCTTCGCATAGCATTCAAGATATTATTATTAATATGTAATACCTTAGTCTCCATATCAAATCGATCAAAATTACTGAAATCACTTAGGCGCAGTTGATTCATAAGTGCTTCACTATTGTAATACTCCCAAGAGGTTATTTTGATTATGCTTCTCATCCTAAATTTGGAGATACTTTCAAGTTTAAATTGAATAGTTTCATGATCCGAAATTTGATGTTCATCTAATTTTTCACACACTACATCATTCATATTCGAGAACAGTAAGTAAATTTTGGTTTTGGATATATCCGTTATACGAGTATCAAAGTTAACTTTTTGGTGCATAGAATATGCCTTAAAGAGGTCAATTAATTGAGTGCTATATGTTGTTGTATAATTTAAGTTAATATTAAAGTCACCTATAAGAATATTACTCTGAGACATTTCACAGGTACTACCTAAAATATTGCGCAAATAGTTTATAAAATCAGCATCACTTGAGCTAGGTGAGTGGTAAACCACACCGATCTGCCATTTTGGATTAAAATGCTTCAATTTTATAAAGATACACCAAATGTTTTTATCAACTGATTTGTTATATTTAATGTTATACTCAATAGAATCGTGTATATAGATCATAGTACCACCTGTGTGCCTACTATGAGAATCACACCGCACTAGTTTATAGGTCTGTATATTTAGTTCTTGATCCGTAATGTGATTTGTGGTACATGTTTCGGAACATAAAATTATTGCAGGATTTTTAATTTCAATGACTCTTTCTAATTCAGATTTATTACTTACAATACTACTAACGTTTAGGTACAAGCAGGTTATTATCTCTTGATTGCTACTTTCTTATCCTTGACTTACTATCAAGGTATCTTTTAAATGCTGGGTATTCTTTGCTGTAAGCACTGTGGTGTACATCTGCGTTCAAAAGTTTTTTTTGTACCAGTTCACAACAGTTTACACATTTTAAAACATATGACAAACAGTCTTTAGAGACATGATTCGCCCCACACTTGCCACAGGCTTTTTTGTTACCACATTCTTTTGCCTTGTGATTGAATCCCAAGCATTTAAAGCACCTATATACTCTTACATACTCAATAGTAACACACGAGTCCCATTCTATATTTAATCTCTTCCACTTTAAGATATTTTCAAACGTTTCTTTATCTGTTTCAACAAGCGCATTAAAACATTCCTCCCTCCTACTCAAATTTTCAAAAATCTTTATCACTTCAAATGTTTTACCCTCACACATGCTATTTTGCTTGGTAATACACTCTACCAAGCGCTCACTACTTAGTCTTTCTGTTAATCCAATAATTTTAAATATTTTCTTAATCTCTGTCTTGTCTTTAGTTTTTTCCATCTCATACTCATTTCCAATTTGTTCCGCTATCTTCTTCTGCACTAGCTCGCATGATTCCTTATATTTGCATTGCACTACTATCCCGCCGTTGTTGATATCTTTCACTGTTGTTACATGACATTCTGTTGGCTCTATTACATTTTTAAGCGCTACTTTTGTTTGCTTATTATTCTTCGCTTTGTCTTTTGGTTTGATAACAATCCGGTTTTCACTTTGCTTTGCTACTTGTGCATAACTAACATTGTTGACAATTGTTTTGTTGTTGTTAAAATTATTCCTCGACAAAACTTCACTAAATTTTTCATTATTCTTTTCAATTGTTTTTGTTAGCTCTGCTAGTATATCGCTTTGCATTTGATTTATTTTAATCTGCACATTATGCTCCAGTAGTGAATTAAAGTCCGTAATCAAACTTATTTTCAAATGTTGAATCTTATTAAACAGAGCTTCTTCAATGATCTCTTTCATCTCTTTTTTGCCAACCTTGCTTTGTTCACTCTTCTCTATCAAATGTTTAATTTCAATAAATTTGGTGTTAGTATCACACAACGAACATTGAATACAAAACCACTTTATATTTTCATTTTCATACATCAATTTAGTTTCTTTGCTTTTCAAGTTGCTACATTTAATGCAGAAAAGGCTGCCACAGCCGCCTGAACACACAATAGTTTCCTCAACTTGCGCCAGGTTCGCCCTGCACTCCTTGCACTCCGCGGCATTTCGTATTTTTTGCCACCACTTTTGTAGGAAAGTCACTGTCTTTCTAAATTTTCACAATATATTTATATTAATAGATCGTCAGTGGATTGAAATATTAATTTCAATTCAATAATAAAAATTTATTATTGGTATTTATTAATTATTTAACGCGATTCAACACTCCACACGTCTTTTTCATTCCGTTTTCGGCTTTTCTCATAAACAATATATTTAAATGCAATTTGACTTATCTAGCAAGTGATAAGCGAAGAAGGTGCAAAAATATAACAAATAAAAAATCTGTGTATTTGTATTTGTTGTCTCTGCTGCTGCAGTTTTTGCATTAACCTGCGAAGAAAATCTCTTGCTGTACATGTTTCGTTGACAATATCATCATCTCGCGAAAGTAGCAAACAATTGAAATAAGGAAAAACAAAAAAAAAAAAACAAAAAAAAAAAAACAAGAGATACACACAAATTCTCGACTTAATCTACTGTTGTTGCTGCTCTTACCAGCGTTGTTGCCTTTATTGCTCAAGCAAACGCATTGTTGTTGTACATGTTGCCTAGTTGTTGACGCATCGTTCCAGTATTTGCTCTAAAATGCCAACTACCAGGTCAAACAATGCTTCGCCAATACCGACAACAGAAATCTCATTGGGATTTTCTAATGCTGCACGGGCTCAAATTGAGGGGAAAATGAAAAAGGCGGTGCGGGAGGTGATAAAAGAGTCTGAGAAACTCATTACAAAGAAATTAAATAATTTGGTGGGAGAACTAATGAGCATGAAGCAAAACATACAGGCGTTTGAAGAAAGACTGGTTAGAGTGGAAGAAGATAATGCTCTTATCAAAGAGTTGCACAGCGAAGTGCTGGAGCTTAGAGAAAGCATTAACGTGTGTGAAAACAAAGCAGTTGCTGCTGATATTATAATAAATGGTATTCCCCACTCAAAAAATGAGAATTTATGCGAGGTATTTGGCAGCATATGCAGCGCTCTGCTGTTAAGTGTTTCTCCCATTCGCGATGCTTTCAGGGTGCGTCGAAAAAACAATAATGGGAATAATAGAAGCAACATAAACAAAAATGATAAAAGTTCTGCACCTGTTGTTGTGAAACTTGCTTCTTCCAGTGATCGATCTCTTTTGTTTCAAGCTGTTGCAAAATTTACAAAAACAACAAAAAGAGGTGTTTCTCTGCGCGACATTGGGCATGACTCTGATAATCGATTTTATATACACGAAAGTCTTTCCAAGCGCAATAGGGAGCTGCTTCAATTTGCTCTACAGCTCAAAAAACAAGAGAGATTAGTCTCTGTATTTTCATTAAGAGGAAGAATTTTTGTACGAGCTAACCAACAAGATGATGCAGTGAGAGTATGTAGCGATGAAGAGATAGTGCGTCTTGCAGTAGCATTATGACTGTTTTCTTTTATTAGCTTTTATATTTATATTTTTCTAATCATTGTTCTTACTAAATTATTCTCTATGCTATGCCCTCTTCTTATTTCAACTTCTCTACTCTCTTTTTTGCTTCCATCTATTGCGCCTACATACATACATATTCTGGTATTTTAAAGTGTTTTGTGTGTTAATGCACTCTATATTTGTCTCATTATCAACTTATTATGATCCATCTCAACCCCAGTAGGGAATCTGACCACAGCAGTGACGTAAACCATAAAGTATTAATTAACATCTTTTGCAAAAGGCAAAGTGGGCTTCATGTAGTCCACTTCAACGCTCGTAGCCTCAATAGTGAAAAACTGGATTATGTTAGGGATATTTTTGGAGGATCGGATGTTGATATTATATGTGTGTCTGAAACTTGGTTTACTCCGAATACCTCTGATCCGACTCTTTTGTGTAATCCATACTTTTTTTGTGTAAAACAACAACCACAATAAAACATGCGACGCATTTTCAATTGCAATTTCTGCATTTTGAATTGTCTGCAATTTGATTTGTCTGAATTTTAGCTTGTCTGTATTTTGATTTGTCTAAATTTTGATTTGTCAGTATTTTGATTTGTCTGTATTTTGATTTGTCGACATTTTGATTTGTCTGTATTCTGATTTGTCTGTATTTTAATTTATTGTAATTTTGAATTCTGTCTGTATTTTGATATGTCGGTATTTTGATTTTCGACATTTCGAATGTATCCCGTATCTGCCATTTTTCTCGTTAGATTTTCGATCTTCCACTTGAAAATCTTAATTTTTTGCATATTCGCCATTTTAACTAAGCGTTTGCTTTTTATTAATTTCAAAGGATTTATTACACCACAATATGTGGTCTTGCCGGGGAATGAAGTGCCTAATCATCAGATAGGACTTTTGCTTAGCCTGTCACTAGCAGACCTTTTTATTACCTGTTTTTGTTTGCAGGGCTTTTTAATGTGCCTAATATAAAAAGGCTTTTTATTATTTTGAAATAACTTTGGCGTTGGATCTACTTAGGCACTATTTTTCTTGCTTTTTAACTGCAGTACTTTTTCGCTAATATCCTTCAAGAATTGTTCGTTTATTTAATCTCATTTTACTTTATTGTTGGTTTTACTAATTCCAAAATAAACACTGAGCACTAAACACTTCACTTTAGGTTTTTGCTATTCTCCAAAGGAATCGATGGAGGTAATTGATTTGGTCGCCCGGTTGACCTTGCTGTGCCTCGACTCACAGCTGATGCTATTCCTTTGGATTGCAAAACCTTAAATGTCACTTGAGCTCATTTCCAAGGCTCGTATGGACCAATGATACTTTATTAAACTGAAAACCCCTTACAGCTGGTGGGGGGAAGTTTTTCAGTTTTGTTGAATTAAACCAAGAAATTAGTGTGAGTTTGTAAGCCTGGTTTATTCAGATATTTACATGAGTTTATATACAATTTCTTAAAATAATGGTCCTATTTTATTTATTTAAATGTGTTTGTGTGAAGTAACAAACGAGCAATAAAAAAGGGACTGATCTAATCATAGTTTTTCGATCAGTTGGTCTTTGTTAATTTTATTGATTTTTTTATTACTTCTCAAGTGTTTCCTATTTTAGAGATTATTTTAAATGGACATACATGTCTAGCATACTGATTATTTATGGTTATTTATGTTAGAAAGTATAATGGTTTGTGTGTGAATAGGTTGATGCAACTTATCATATTTGTGAGTAAGGATGTGAGTAAGTATCTGTGTAAGTATGTATTTATGTATATAAAAATGTTCTAATGTATTTACATATGTGTGTGAGTATGTAGTTTGGCATGTTAAAATACATTAGTATTTGAACATAATTGGTTAGCAGGTCTCACTAATTGGTCAGCCATAGGAAATTTTTTATGACGTTTTTTAAATTTTCCAATCCATTTATACCGACGGCTCGAATTTAGACGCAGAGTTGGAGGAGGGGTTTATTCAAAGAATCTGAACCTTGAGCTCTGTTGTTGTTGTTGTTGTAGCGAGGTGTAGCCCTGCCTAAATGTCAGACAGGGTCACCTCGAGTGTATTGCTCTTGGTCGATATAAGAAAACGGCCCGGGTCGTTTCGGCACGATGGGTACAGCACAAGTACTGGTACCGTTCTCGTAGAATCGGCAATACAAGAAACTAGCCGTGTAGACTATGTAGGTCATTTAGGGTGCACCAACTGGTGCCGGGAACATCACAATTCTTTAGAAAAGTATTTTTCTAACGGGGTCGCCCCTCGGTAGTGGTTTGGCAAACACTCCGAGTGTATTCCTGCCATGAAAAAGCTTCTCAGCAAAAACTCATTTGCTTTGCAAGTGCCGTTCGGAGTCGGCAAAAAAATTGCAGGCCCCGCCAATTTGTAGGAAAAAATTCAAACAGCACACCGCAAATTGGAAGAGAAGCTCGGCGCAGAATCTCTTTGGAGGTTATATCGCCAAACATTTTTTTTATTTTTTATATAATTACCGCGTGACATTTGACCTTTAACTTTCATCAAAAAGATCGATATGCGCGTCTTGATCCAGCTATTAATATGAAAGCGGTATTTAAAACGTTTACTTTTTTGAAAAGTGATTGTGATGAATCCATAAAATCACCTTAATATCTGGGCCGTGATCCGTAGTATTTCTGGACAAAACACGTTTTTACACACCACCGGTACCCGCTCTGAGCAAAAAAGAGATTTTGCGCCGAGCTTCTCTTCCTGTTAAGGTAACATTATTTTAATCAAAAAATGTTAATATGGGTGTCACGAGACGCGTCTTGACTCCACACCTCTGCCGAAAGACGACCCCGTTGGAAAAATTATTCAAATAATTGGTCAGTCATAGGACATTTTTTACGACGTTTTTAAATTTTCCAAGGAAAAAGTCATTTACCTCTGCAGGCACCATATACACAGATTTTCCAAAAACAAATATGCCAAATAATTGGTCATAATTGGTCAGCAGGTTTCAATAAGTGGTCATTGATAGGCATTTTCTAATTATTTTTTTAAGTTTTTTGACTTATCGAAAATGTTATCGACTGAGATGTTGGCACTCCATTGGTCGAATTTTGGAAAAGCTTGTATGCCAAATAATTGGTCACCTGTCAGTCGTAATTGGTCAGCAGGTCTCACTAATTGGTCAGCCATAGGAAATGTTTTATGACGTTGTTTTAATTTTCCAAGGCAAAAGTCATTTACCTCTGCAGGCACCCTGTATACTAAGATTTTCAAAAAACAAATATATCAAACAATCGGTTATTGGTTTGACCAATTAGTGACCAATTATTTTGCATATTTGTTTTTTGAAAATCTTAGTATACAGGGTGCCTACAGAGGTAAACGACTTTTGCCTTGGAAAATTAAAAAAACGTCATTAAAAATTATAGTTCACAACAACAAAAAAAAAATCCTTTTGGGTCAGTTTTTCGAAATTCGAATTATTTTCGAAGTTATAGCTATCAACACTTTTCGAAATTCCTCACTCTTTGATGATTTTCTCACGATTGGTTTTATGCGTATCTATGCCACTAGTGGATGAAGTTTACAGAGACTTTTACATGAACTTGACATCAGAAGATATGTAAGATTGCCATCCGGATCTAACCGAATATGATAAAAATTGCGAATAATTATTTACTAACTTTGAAGCCATTTATTCCCAAACATACGGAAGAACTTGAATATTACTTTTTCAATTATACCTACTAATATGATTTTTTATTGTTTTAAATGAAAAAATAAGAACTGAAACTATATTTTTTTTATCGTAATATCTGTTTTTATAGAATTAAATAAAAATACAAACATATTATCACTATTTACTTACTTGTTTTAATTTTAACAAAAGACCTTATGTCCACTTATACATTTTCAAACGCTAGTCTCTCTTTTGTAACAAAATCTTAAATCTAATTAAGGCGTCCTTTTTTTGTTGATTTCGTTTTACAAAACACCTTAACTGCCAAATAATAAAAAAACAACATTTGCAATGGACATTTTTTTAAGTAGATGATTTTGTCTTTAAAAACAGTGAAACTTCTTCCTGGGTTAAAAATATTTTTCAAAACTCCAACAGAATAAATTTTAAACAAAATCGTTAATATCTCCAAACATGGTTTTTAGACTTACGATTTTATGATAAAGCGACCCAGATATAATGATAATTGATCAAAAACACCAAAAAAAAAATACGGAAATATGCTATTTTTTAAAGTTAATACTAAAAAAGTTTTGAAAAAGTAACTTTGTAAAAAAAGTTGTTTAACCTTTTTTGTAGCCCACTCAATTTCCTTTAAGAACCTGTATCTATCTTTCTTGTACATGGATATTCGCATTTTTGACAATTTTTGAAAGAAAAAATGGGAAATCGAAAAACATGCTAATTTTTGAAGCTAGAATACTAAAAAACGGCTAGTCTGAGAAAATTTTGGTAAATGCAAATTTTGTAGGGAATTCGATTTCCTTCGAAAATATGTTCAGGTAAATGGTGTTTTACAACAATGGTTTGTCGTTTTTATACCAAATATGAGGTGAAGTCTGTAAAATCTAAACTAGCGATGATAGACCTCTAGACATTAATTTAAAAATCTGAAAAAATTACAGTATTTTTTCATCTTTTTAAAAAAGAAAATCAATATAATTTTTGAAAAAAACAAATTTTGGATTTTTGGCCCCCGTCTAATGTACCTTCATATATACAAACATTTAAGTTTTCATAAATGCAACCATCTTTCCATTTCAAAACGAAATGACAAATAGTAATGCACACATGTTTCATTGTATAACAACGCTTGTTTCATTGAATATGTGTGCTCAACAAACTGACAGCACAGTTAAAAGGGTGGGATCGTGTGTAGAAGTCCAGGCAAGTGGGGAAAGGTTCTGACCGCAATTCAACTGGGAAAAACAAAAATTCCAATGAGATCTAACAACCCAGCCTCGGATATGATAACTCTTTCTTCAGATAACGACCACAGCAAACGAACTAGGACTATGATTAATGAAATCAGGGCATGCTCTTGGAATGTCCGAACCCTTACTAGGGAAGGTGACGATGCCCGCCTAGTTGAGGTCCTCAGCAAGGCAAAAGCTGACATTACCGCTATACAAGAAATGCGATGGACGGGGCAAGGTTATAAAACCATCCGAACCTGCAATGTCTACTGGAGCGGCCACGCTAATGAGCGCAGATTCGGCGTCGGTTTTGTGGTGGGAAAGAGACTTGTAAAACATGTAGTGTCCTTCGCAGCCGTGAATGAGCGTCTCGCCACAATCCGAATTAAACTACGATTTTTCACCATATCGTGTATCTGCGTGCACGCACCGATCGAGGACAAGGACGACGTGGAAAAAGATGCATTCTACGCGAAATTAGAAGAAACTTATGAGCGCTGCCCCCGTCTTGATATCAAAGTCATGCTTGGCGACTTTAACGCCAGGGTGGGCAAAGAGGGTATATTTGGCTCCACTGTCGGAAAGTTCAGCCTCCAGGATGAGGCTTCGCCAAATGGATTCAGACTGATTGACTTCGCCGGTGCACGAAACATGGTCGTAACCAGATCGATCACTTTGTGATAGACGGACGGCACGCTTCCAGCATTATGGACGTACGTACGATGAGGGGCCCAAACATCGACTCCGATCACTACTTGGTAGCAGCCAAGATTCGTACCAACCTAAGTACAACAAAAGAGGCGCCACAAAAAACGCAAGGAAAGCTGGACGTCGAAAACTGCAGTCACAACAGGCAGCCAATGATTTCGCAGAACGACTCGCACACCTGCTCTCTGAGAGCACAATTCAACCCAACGGGGTGCATGAGCAGTGGGAACATATCTGCGGAGCACTTCGTACCGCAACCGAAGAAGTCATTGGATTCCGGCAAGTGAAAAAAAAAACAGCTGGTACGATGATAGAGTGTGCAAAGACGCAGTCAAAAGAAAGGACGATGCCTATAAGGCGACGTTAAAAGTGAATGCAACGAGGAGCGTGTGTGAACACTACCGTGAGATGAAGACGGATGCGAGACGACTTTTCCGGGCGAAGAAAATTGAAGCGGAAAAGCGTGAAATCGAAGAGCTTGAAATGCTAGCCAGCAGAAGCAACGTCCGAAAATTTTATCAAAAAACACGACGAATGACGGAAGGTTTTAAACCTGGGGCAACCTCCTGTAAAAATGACAACAGCGACCTGGTGGCAGATGTTCAGAGAGTACTAAGGTTATGGAGGGATCACTTCTCGGTTCTTCTAAACGGAGGAACAGAGCAACAAATCAGAGAGGAGGACGAACCCGACCCCACAATCGAAGACGATGGAATCGAAGTTCCACGACCCGACTATAACGAGGTGCGAATAGCTATATTACGGCTAAAAAAAATAAAGCGGCGGGTGCTGATGGCATGCCCGCTGAGCTATTCAAATGCGGCGAGGAGGAGCTGGTAAGGTGCATGCACCAGCTCTTGTGCAGAATATGGTCGGATGAATGCATGCCTGAAGATTGGAATCTAAGTGTTCTCTGCCCAATCCATAACAATCCCACAAACTGCGCCAACTATCATGTAATCAGCCTTTTGAATATCGCATACAAGGTCCTATCAAGCGCATTGTGCGAAAGACTGAAGCCTGACGTAAACCGACTGATTGGACCTTATCAGTGTGGCTTCAGACCTGGCAAATCTACCATCGACCAGATTTTTACAATACGCCAAATCTTGGAAAAAGCCCGTGAGAAAAGGATCGACACATACCATCTCTTTGTTGATTTAAAGCCGCCTTCGACAGCACGAAAAGGAGTTGCCTATATGCCGGTATGTCTGATTTTGGTTTCTCAGCAAAACTTATACGGCTGTGCAAAATGACGCTGAGCAACACCATAAGCTCGGTCAGAATTGGGAAGGACCTCTCCGAGCAGTTCGAAACTAAGCGAGGTTTCAAGCAGGGCGACCCCCTATCGTGCGATTTCTTTAATTTGATGTTGGAGAAAATAATTCAACAGAACTTAATCGCGCTGGAACAATATATTACAAGAGCGAACAATTGTTGGCGTATGCCGACGACATTGACATCATTGGCCTTAACAGTCGCGCCGCAACTTCTGCGTACTCCAAATTAGAAAAAGAAGCGGAAAAAATGGGTTTGGTGGTGAACGAAGGTAAAACGAAGTACCAGCTGGCATCATGCAAAGAGTCAGCGCATTCGCGTACCCGTCCTGCCATATGGTGCAGAAGCATGCACACTGATAGCATCTGACGAGGCGGCTTTGGAAGTATTCGAGAGCTGTCTGAGCTTTACGCCTAGGCGGTTAAAGGATATTTGAAGTAAGTTATTGGTCATAATTGGTCAGCAGGTCTCACCATAGGAATTTTTTATGACGTTTTTAAATTTTCCAAGGCAATAGTCTTTTACCTCTGCAGGCACCCTATATACTAAGATTTTCCAAAAACAAATATGCCAAATAATTGGTCATAATTGGTCAGCAGGTTTCAATACGTGGTCATTGATAGGCATTTTCTAATTATTTTTTTAAGTTTTTTGACTTACCGAAAGTGTTATCGACTGAGATGTTGGCACTCCATTGGTCGAATTTTGGAAAAGCTTGTATGCCAAACAATTGGTCACCTGTCAGGCGTAATTGGTCAGCAGGTCTCACTAATTGGTGAGCCATAGGAAATGTTTTATGACGTTGTTTTAATTTTCCAAGGCAAAAGTCTTTTACCTCCGCAGGCACTCTGCATACTAAGATTTTCAAAAAAAAGAAATATGCAAAATAATTGGTCACTAATTGCAAAGGAATTTGCGATATCATGATTGTCGCTAGATGAAAGGTGATATTTCATGGCTGAGGGAAACCTAAATAACCATAAAATGACTTCGGATTAATAATAATGTTTTCTTTTATCTTAGAGATATAAGCCTCGTAGCACTTTTTATTCAAACCGATATACTTTTGTCGTAGAGTGGAATACTGTAAGTAATGTTTATTTAATCCTGTTTTTTTTTTTTTTAACTTAAATGACTGCGTTTATTTTATTTTTCAATGCCTTAAGATCTTAAGAGAACCGGGCTGGACAAACTCGCTTAAACAAGTGAAAACGAAGTAAGATTAAAAGAAAAGTACCCGAGCTTTGAAGTGCCTGCCTGAAGTTTTTGCATGGGACGAAGTCTAAAAATGCCTGATACCACTTAAAGGCACAAAACAGGGGATAAATATTGAAAAAGTTGTAAAAACAAGATTTGTAGAGAATTTTGTGATCTACAATATTGATAATAGGTACAAATAGCAAAAACCCCCAAAAAATGACATATTTACAAAAAAAGCGCAAAAACCCGATTTTTGAGACCTTTGACCTTGAAATTTACTAGTTGCACACACCCTACCATATGTAGGTTTTGAGAAAACTTTTAGGGTGTCAATATAAAAGTATTTGCAGACTTACTGGGTATCTCGAATTCCGAGGTGAAATGCTAATTTGACTGCCCATAATATACAATATATTATATACAATGTATATTCTTATCTTATTTGAAGAATAAGACTTAGTTGAACGATCGCTTCTAGTAGTGTAATTGTATACATAGGCTGATACACCTTATCATATTTCTGTGTAAGTATGTATGTATCTCAAAATGTGCAAGTGCATTTATACTTGAACACTGCACTATGAGCGTAAAGCTCGTTCAGCTCAAATACTCCAAGGGCATTCTCATCTTCTCTAGACAATGTCCGTGATTCCGAGCCGTACATTAGAACTGGTATGATGAGGGACTTATCGAGCGTGATCTTTGTTTGTCGAGAAAGGACTTACTTTACTTATTGCCTACTAGAGCTGGAAAACTATCGATATTGCCGCCTTGCAATATTTTCGATATTTTCAAAATTGACTATCGATAGTATCGACAAAATTCAAATGGCTTCAAATAACGGCTGATTTGCACGAGTCGATTTTTTGTCGTGCCACCGTATAAATAGCAATTCAAATATCGACAACAGGTATTGGTTTCCTTTAGCATACAACTGTTAAAAAACTGGATCAAATTATGGGAGAGGGATCAAAATACGTGTTTTGGCGGAAGCGCTTTTTAATATTTTGCTCCTGTAAAGAGATATTTGCAATCGAAATTGTCCCTAAAAATTTGCAAAAAGTGTTCTGCGGAGGAATACTGGAGATGGCGTTGCCGGTGTTGGACCGGCTGAGGGTCCCCAACTCAGAAAGGTGTTCTGCACACAAATACAATGTATCCCGAAGCAAATTGGGAGCGGACCCGGGTCATTTTTCGGTTTTTTGAACATAACTTTTCACTTAAACAAATAATTGAAACAGCGCTTCCTGATTCATGATCTTGATCCCTCTCCCATAATTTTAGCAACTTTTTTAGCAGTAGTGTTAAGAAGACTTAATAAATAATTCTTTTTAAAAAAATAATAATTTTTTCACAAAATTTGTCCTTCATTTGTGAAACTTTTGAAATTCCAACAAGTGACGCTAGAAATGTGCATACTTTCAAAATGGTCGATATATCGCTATCGAAAAAAAACCATCGATAGTGCCTCACCAAAAAAACTATCGATAGTATCGATAGTGCCATCGATTGTTTTCCAGCTCTATTGCCTACTTAGTCCGAAGTAACACCTCTGCAGTCAAAATGCGAACTACTCAGCAAATATACTAGTTTATTGACTAAACATTTTGTGGCATATGCATACCAGTTCATTGTTTTTATTGCTTTAAACCTGTCTAAGCTGAAGTTAAATGGTGGGCGGCGAGCAGTTCATTATTATAGTTGTTATTATATTATATGGTTGAAGGAGTTGGCCGGGGTTGCCGGTTCGAATCCCGCCTCAACCAAAGATTTTTTAATTGTATTTATTTTATTATATATATATTCTATCAAGTCTCGTGGACTGTCTTTGGTTCTTTTTTATTATTCTTCTATTTAGTTTAATATTTTAATGGACTCTAATTTTATCCAAAGTTATTTGAATGTTCAGAGTGGAAAGATACACTTATTTATTTCATTGAGGGAGTAGATCCCTTCCAAAATTGATTTGCCTGAGAGGCGTAAGGTCCCCTTCGTTTTCATTAGGGGTGGAGTTTTCCTTCCAATCGTATGCATGGGAGGCGAGCGCTGTGCTCGAAACCTCGATATGTGATTGCGACTATTGTGAAAAGATGAAAACTAAATATTTAATTTGGTGAGGTACCGTTGAGTGCCGAATACCAATTCTTCTGTTTATTGATAAAGTGCAACTTATTTATACTCTAACAGTCTTATGTACTAGCTATTTACTAACATACATATTTACTTCTAATTCTTACAGGCTAAACATAATGCTATGCACATACATGTACATCTCAGTGCAGTCACCAACATGCACACAAACATATATGTAAGTGGAGCTGCTAGCAATTCAGTGACATACATACCTACATGTACCAAGCGTGGAGCTGTCAATAATGCAGTCGCTCATATCCACAAATATGTGGCTAGCGTATGCAAACTGATATCACTCCATAGTTTGTGTTGCTCTTGTACTTAGCGTGAGAAACTGAAAGTAATTAGAAATACGTTGATGCTGCAGAATGTTTACATTCCATACATTAAAAGTTGGGGTGTGACTTGCTGTTGTTAGTGACATGCTCTGATATACTACACTATAAGCTATGTATTCCGAATATTCCATAAATTATCTGCGAATTACAATAGTATGTAATGCAGATGAAATAAACGAAACTATGTTATGTCGCTTAAACAAAACCAGTCAATGCCAAACTACTCAGCGAAAGTTCTAGTTCACTGACTATACATTTTGTGGCGTATTCATACTAGCTTTTTGCTGATTAGCGTTAAACCAGTCAATGCCAAACTACTCAGCAAACAATATAGTTCATTAACTAGTCAATGCCAAACTACTCAAAGAAATTATTATCTATCTATTATATTAATACGCTAACAAATTTTACATGCAAAGATTTGCCAAGCAAAAACCCATACTAAATATGCATAAATTTTTATGAAATGCATATGGATTTGTTGGTATACCTCTAAGGCAGTACACAATTATCTAATATATAACCAACACTGCTTCATTTATCTGTAATAAGCGAATGAAAATTTCTCATGCCATTTGAATTGGTTATCTGACAATGAATTTGGGAAGCGTCGGGGGGTAGTGGTCGAGCTTTTGATGGTTCGAGTACAGCTACAGGTATCGGGCACATTTTTTTTTTTTTTTTGTCATTGAAAATTGTTTTTATTTTTTCAATATATAAATATTTCTTATCTTGACTTTTTTAAAATTTTTATGTTTGTGATCTCTACTTTCGAGAAAAAATATTGCTGCGAATATTTTTAGTTGACGGAAAGCCATATGAAATAAAAATTTTTTTTAGCAATGCGATAACCGCTTATACAATTTGGGTTTTTTGGTAAATTTCTCCAGAAATTACCATTTATATAGGTCTGAATGGTCTAATTTTTGATGATATAAGTTCGAAGTTGCGAAATTTTTTTAAACATAGTAGTCTATTTATCGGACTTCAGTAGATTACTTCTATAAATTTTAGTGATTTCTACCGTTTGAGACAAAGTTGCAGATAGACTCCCTATTTAAAATACAAAAATCGACAACATATTTAATATGTATGTCAGAGAGCGAGGTAGTAAGTCGTCAGATTTCATAGCGAGCGGACGTGCTAGCAACCCTATCAAGCGAATGCCGTATTCATTCAATCCATATATTTCTTTTTTTTTCATTGTAACAAAATTCATTTATTGTCATAATCTTTTTCAAAATTAATAAATACAATTAAAAGTTTGTAATATTAACATTTAAATCGGTGCCGAGTCATCCTTGACAACAATCAGAAGGGGATCGCGAACAAATTTCACAAGAATTGACGTGAAATTGCAAAAGCAACAACACACACGCACAGTTTTTAAATTTGAACCAGCCGTTGCAAGTATAGTTCATCATAAAAAGATAAGCAACAACAAAATCAATTGCGCAGTAGCAGAGCAGTCCGCTAGTGACGACGAAAACCACCACCAAAAAAATATTCTGCTTTTGCTCCACAGTCATTGTAGCAACGGAGAGCAGCCGTGAATAGTTAGAGAGACACATGAGTGATAGACGCTCACAGTAGTGTTTCTTCCTCTACACACACACTTACATGTTACACGAAGAGTCGTGCCGTGAAAGAAAACTAAGAAATAAAATTCTGCAACGCCAAGAAGTTGGTGTACATACATACAAAAAAAGAGGAGATTGATTTTAGCAAGCGACGTGTGATGACGTAATTAATTATTATTCCGGTAATTTTTACTTGAAAGAAACTGCAGTGGTGCAGAATCAAGCCGAAGAAATGGCAAATAAAATTAAATTGTCAACACTCAAAGTGGATCAGCTAAATCGTTTATTGCAACAACAAGGGATTTCAGTAGCTGGCAATAAGGCACACAAAATCGCCAAACTCATGGAAGTTTACGAGGCAGATGAAGTATACCAGGAAGAAATCGACGATATTGAAGTCAGCGACGCAGGGTGGCAGCAGCAATTTAAAGAGTTTCGGGAAATAGTGGCGCAGACGGTAAGCCAATTTGCAAAAGCACAGGTGGCAAATGGGCAGCAAACACAAGATAGTGGAGCACCCGCAGGCTCCGGCGCAACATGTGGCGAAGCATGGGCAAACTCAGGCGCAACATGTTGCGAAGTGCAAATAAATGAGACTACAATACATAGCGAAACATCAGTCTCTTCGGTAAGCAACATAACGCCAGCATCAGATGGCATATTACCAGCAACATTCACATCGGCAGTAGCAGCGGGTAGCATGGTGCCTGCAACATGTAGCGTAGTAACAGCAACACAGCAAAGAGCAAATTCAGATTGGACAGATGTGACTGGGGAGTCATCCATCCAGGGCAATAGTCGAGTGGGCCATGAAGGGGGGCAATTTCTACCGCCAAGACACCAAGGCAATACGATTAGGTATACTATGAGGGAAATCATCAGCATACTACCAGAATTCAATCCACTTAAGGGCTATTTAACAGCAGAACAATTTATTTCGAAAATTGAAATAATGGGCGGAAGACGAAATTTTATTTGCAACACAATCAAAATTAAAGGGGGTCGCAGTTGATTGGGCAGATGCTCAACCTCCTTTCAGTTCTTGGCGAATTTTTGTGGAAGCACTGAGAAATGACTTTCCAAGTGAAGTCAACATAGCCGAAATACATCGAGAGATGGACAAACGCAAAAGAAAACATGGCGAGTCAATGAAAGACTACTATTATTTCATGCTTAATATGGGGCGTAGAGCGAAAATGGATGAAGAGTCAATTAATTCATACATCGTTGCGGGGTTGAACGATCCGCATTTGTCTCGGACGTTATTAGCCATCAATTTGAAGACATGCAACGATCTGTTGAAAGCAATTGAAAGGCTATCGACTACACCAGTCGGTGTTAAACAGACACCTAACATACAGCAACAACCGCAATCAAAAGAAATCGAAGTAAAGCCGGGTCAACAGCGAAGGGACATACGATGTTTTAATTGCAACGAGACTGGACATATCGCAGCAAAGTGTCCTCAACCATCACGTAAGCCCAGATGTAACAAATGTAATAAGATGGGGCATGATTCAGCGGCATGCAAAGTAGGTAAGAGTACTGTGGCAAGTTTATTGGGGCAGTGCACAACACCACCGCCATTTATGAAGCAAGTTAACGTATGGGGAAAGATGGTGTCAGCATTTGTAGACACTGGTAGCGACTATTCGTTGGTGGCAGCTAAAGAAATTCCGAGCGATGCAAAACGTGAGCGGGAAGTTCACAAGCTTACAGGGTTTGGAGGGGGAGTTGTCGAAACGAAAGAGAAGATAAGGGCTAATGCAGTGGTTGATGGTCATCCAGTAGAGTTGTCGTTATTGGTAGCACCTGATGACTTTATGCCATACCAATTGTTATTGGGTCGGGACATGTTGGGTGAGGCAAAAGTGGTAATCGATTCAGGTGTGTTAAAGATAGAAGCATCTGATATACAATCGTCAATCAATGTAATAAGTGAAACAATTGAACACGATGGAGTTAAGCGGTTGCTGAACATGTATAGCGACTGTTTCTCAGAAGACATTAGAGGCATAGGCAGGTGTAAAACCACTGAAATGGAAATCAAAGTAACGACCGAAGAGCCAGTTGTCGGTAAGAGGTATCAGGTTCCGCTGGCACAACGACCTGTCTTGTCGTCGATAGTTAAAGAATTGGTAAGTCACGACATTATTCAACCCAGCTCTTCGCCGCATGTAGCGCCAGTCGTTTTGGTGAAAAAGGCGAACGGGGAAGATAGAATGTGCGTCGACTTCAGGGCTTTAAACTCAGTAACGGTAAAAAAAACAGTTCCCTATGCCAATAGTAGAGGAACAGCTTGCACGACTAGGGGGTAATAAATGGTTCACCACTTTGGATATGACCGCGGGGTACTACCAGATACCACTTAACAAATAATAATAATAATAATAAATATAAAAGATGTTCCGACGTATTTCAACGTGTTTTAGCTCTTGGTATCTGCTGTAAACAAATCTATGCATTTAGCTAAAGTTTCCCAACTGCAAAGAAAATGAAATAAATTAACACTTACAAATGCAACAAATAAAAGAAAAACAAACACAAACACACACTCACTATAACAATCTTTCACTTTTTTCACACAATTTCATATTTGTTGCCTAATTATATTAAATCAATAACAATGTAAATGTGCGTGCCTGCAGCGCGCTTAGTCATCGTGACTTACAAAATCAGCCCTTAAATTTCAATTCTCTGTTCTTCTTCTTTCTTGTTATACTATTCACCATTGATTTTTAAACGTCAAAATAACTTCACGAAAAAGGGTCAAAAATGGTACTTTTTTGAAAAAGTAGGGTCCAGGGTCCTGGCCCTAAAAAAGGGTAAATTGACCCTTTGGAGTCCCGAACGGCAACACTGAACATACGCCTGAAAGCCGGCTACATTTTCTATTTCCATTGCATCATCAGCCATTTTCTCAAATTTTACTCTCAATCAAAACTTCATATCGCCGCCTAAGAAGTTAACTTCAAAAACTCAACTTTGCGCATGAAAAACATGTCATATCCTTTTCAAATTACCAAAACACTATATATATTTCGAAAGAGAGAAAATTAGATTTTAAATGATTTTTTTTTAACGAAAACTCTGAACTTTTTGGCTTGAAACTAGATTTTGGGAGTGTTACAAAGCTTTTTAAGGGTGTTTCGTGTATAACTCGACCAGATGAATAATCTCTGCTAGATCGCTTTTAAAGTGTATTTCATTTTTTTTTGTACCACTGTGTTATGTTTGAATACCGTTAAACAGCAAAACCAATGCTGATGGTTGTTGGTATTATTAGAGGAGCTAATAACATACAGATCCAAAGAAATAATAAGAAGAAGAAAGCCTAACATAACAGAGATAGAGGGACGAAAACTTGGGCGCCTATTGTCTTCTGGGCGAATTTGTACCGCTAAAGAAGTTGTAGGATATATAAGAAAAGATGTTAGCATACGGACTGCACAGAGGATGTTTCACAAAGAAGGGCTGAAGGCAATGGTGAGGAAAATTAAGCCACTTCTCCGATGTCGAAATGAAAAATCAAGGCGACAATTTGATGAAAATCTTATTTTTAGACTGATTTAAATTGGGGTCCGATATTGTGGAAATCTCAGTGAAATATTAAACTTTTCTAACTTATTTGCATAACTTTACGATATCTGGCCAGATAAGACCAAAATTAAAAATAAAAAAAACATTTTTATTTCACCGAGATTTCCACTCTAATTTAAATAAGCTCATATACTCTGCGAATGCATTGCGTTAGCAAGAAAGAGAGCTTTCTACCAATGTGGGGTCACTCTCAATCCGTTCCTGAGGAAGTGGCCAAATATATAAAGAGCCTCCGCATACAGCAATAAGCTGAGAGGTCGTACAATAGATCGTGTAAATGGTCGCGGTGTAATAGGGTTAGGTTAGGTTCAAGTGTGGCTGCCGCAGAGGCACACTTAGGCCAGTTTTGACAGGACCGTTGTGATACCACCAACACAAGGAAAGACAGTCCCGGGACCCGGCCATATATAAAATCCCTGAGTTGTTGGGATTTTCCACATAGCAGAATCCCGGGACTGACACTCCTAAACCGACACCGTTACTCCTCCTCGAATTTTATGTCCAGTTCCGCGATCTGGCTTAGGCTATCCAGAAAGGGAACTCCCAAAAAGAGCGTTCTCGCGCCGCTTAAAGCCGGGCAGTTGCAGATGAGATGCTTCACCGTTTCCTCTTCATCATCATCTTTGCAAGCTCCTACAGCATCGTCGGTAGGACACACCCAGCCTTTCCGCGTGCCTACCAATAAGGCAATGCCCAGTTAGAACACCTATTAATATGGAGATTTCTCACCTTCTTAGGGCGTGAATGCCTCTTGATCTTTTATGATCCATTTTGGCCGGGTTTGTTTGGATCTCCGGCACCCTGGGGATTTTTGCCACCTTTCGTTGACGGAGTGTGTACTCCTTCAGCATTAGCTTGCATGTGGCAAACGGCATACCTAAGCGCTCTTTATCCCGAAGATCCTGCTTGGTCGTACCCTGCCTGGCAAGTTCGTCTGCCTTACAGTTTCTCTCAATGTCCCGGGACCCATGTGAGGTTCACGCGATTCTGTTGAGCCATCTCTTGAAGAGATCGACGACAGCTCAGCGTCAGTTCAGAGTTGAACGAATAAGAGCCAAGAGCTTTGATGGCCGCCTGGCTGTCGCTGAAAATAACGATCTCCTCGCCGATAGCGCGTTTACTTATCCAAATCGCGGCCTCCAAGATTGCTGAGACTTCAAGTTCCAGATCCCTTGAATAAACCCCTCCTCCAACTCTGCCGTCTAGCTTCGAGCCGTCAGTGTAAACAGAAATGCCGCCATTAGTAGCGGGGCAGCGATCCATCCTCTCCCAGTCTTCCCTGCTGGGAATGTTTGTTTTGAAACAGCTGTCTCCGACTGTTGTGGCCGCACATCGATCTGTGCTCAGAGGGAGAAAACTGTAAGATTATAGAATACTGGAATGTCCAGATGTGCTTGCGCCCCAGCCAGACGTTTCTCTTAGGCGCAGAGCCGCTGCTGCCTGGTACGCTTCCAGATCCAGTGGCAGAATGCCTAGAATGGCCTCAAGAGCTTCGGTGGGCGTTGTTCTTCGCGCGCCGCTTATACAGATCATGCCAGATCTATGGACTTTACCTAAGAGATTCCGGTTTATGGCCTTTCTCAGCGCAGGCCACCACCCCACGACTCCATATAGCATGATAGGTCGGATAATTGCAGTGTAGATCCATCTGCATATTTTGGGGCTGAGACCCCACTTTTTGCCAATGGCTCTTTTGCATGTGTAAAGTGCAAACACGCCTTCCTCTGGCGCTGAAGAATGTTCCCCCTTCAGTTTAACTGCCTGTCCAGAACTGCGCCCAAGAATTTGGCTTTATCAGCCAAGTTCAGGCTCACGCCATTAAGTTCTGGTAGGTCCAGCGGTGGTATTTTCTACCGGTTGGTGTAGAGAACGAGTTCCACTTTTCTCGGCTTGATACTAAGTCCGCAACGAGAGGACCATGCCGAGACTTCGCAGTTCTACTTGCATCAAGTCACACAGAGTTTTGTGGCGTTCCCCTTGTGACATAGCGTGATAAATCAACCGTGCCAAGTGATGAAGATATTTTCCTCCTCCGTAGTAGTTGATCGATTAGTCCAGTTAGGGATCTGCCTATGCCCAGATTAGAAATTAGCCTCCGGACTTATATTGTTAAAAGCCCCTTCAATGTCAAGGAAGGCCACGAGACAATAATCGTTTTCACCCAACGATTGTTCAATGATAGAGACTAGGCTGTGAAGCACACTTTCTGTTGATTTACCCTTGGTGTAAGCATGTTGGAGGTAAGGTTGCTATCAATAGTAGTGGAGATAAATAAAGTTCCGGTTTCGGTTACGGTTTTATTACGTGTTCGGTTTCGGTTCCGGTTTCGTTCTTCAACATTTATTTCGGTTTCGGTTACGGTTTCGCTCCGGTTTCGGTTTCCAAATAAAAACACCAACACAAAAAAATTGTGCTACTACAAAACTCAAATATGTACCTAAATGCAAAATAAGTGTGAATTTTTATAACTTTACTCCGGTTTTCATGAAGAATTTTCTTCAATATATAGTAATAAATATTACTTCCGCAATTTGTGGAAAAATTTTTTCTTCAATATAAGTATTTATGTTATAAGTTAGTGGTCATTAATTTGAAAATCTTTGAAAATTTGGTGGACTTTTGACCGATAAATTTAAAAAATTAACTCTACTTTTTATATTAGAAAAATGTTAAAATTGAACGTTAATATGATGATGCTTTCTGAGACGGCCACTAAACATTTTTTTTCGGTTGCCGTAAATTTTTTTCGATGGCTTCATTCGCCTATAGTTCAATTCTTTCGAAATTTTGATATTGAGGTCAAAAAGTGTCTTGCTTAATCATCTTCCATGAAAATTATTCAGGGTAGCCTCTTTTAAAATAAAATATGTGTCCACAAAAATATTCAAAACCGTTTTGAACCGGTTCCGGCTTTTGAAACGGTTTCGGTTTCGTTCTTTTTCGGAAAAAAATAACGGTTACGGTTTCGGTTTCGGTTTTGAAAAATGAATCGGTTTTAATCGGTTACGGTTACGGTTTCAGTTTCGGTTTCAGTCCTTGGTCTGTAGTCCTTTGGCTCGCAGTGGGAGGCCTTCCCAGCCTTAGGAATAAACACTACGGTGGCGTGTCTCCAGGAGCATGGAATGTAGTGGAGAGCCAGGCAGGTTGTATAGAGAAATGCTACCCATTTGGCTGATGTCTCCAGCGTGTTAATGAGTTGCTGACGGTGCATTATGCAAGTTACCCGGAAAATGTGTGTTCAAGATCATCTCAAGAGTTTCCCCTTCCGTGCTAGTCCAGGATCCGTCAGGCTTCTGCAAAAAGCTAATGGCTGTTTGAGTTTTCGAGAGAACTCGTCTAAGTCTCGATGTGTCGTCGACCTTTTCGACCCCAGTGCAGAAATTCCTCCACGAAGTTCTCTTTGCCTGTCTCAGGGCTTTTTTGTAGGCCCTTAGTTTAACTTTGTATTCGAGCCATTGAGGCTCCGTGTGAAGGTGTTTAGCCTTATTAAATTGCTTCCTGCAGGTTTACGGAGCGAGTCCAGGTCGTAGGTCCACCAATGTGGCCTACGTTTACCGCGTGGGTTAGGCACTGGACAAGCTCGTTCTAGGGCATTTGAGAGCGCCGTGGTGTATGTCGTTACCAGGTCCTCCAGCTCCTCAACCGATGAGGGGGCTTGTGGGGGTTGTAGTGGTAGGTCTCTGGCTAAAATTTCATTGTGTAGCTGCCAGTTGGTACTAAGGACTTATAATAATAATAATGAGCTAAACTTTTATATTTGTATATCCGGGATATCTCGGGAACCGCTTGTCCGATTTGGATAAAATTTTGAATATAGATAGTACGATTGATTCTAAGGCTATCCACTTGGGGGTTGCCACCTGGGGCGGTTTACAGGGTTTCCACATGTCTCAAATTTTTTAAATTTTGAAAGGTATTTTCAGCGACATGCCAACTAAAATATTTTCAGGTGGGGTTGCCACTTTACCGCAGTATATTTGTATATCCGGGATATCTCGGGAACCGCTTGACCGATTTGGATACAATGTTGCATATAGAGAGTATGATTGATTCTAAGACTATCCACTTGGTGGTTGCCACCTGGGGCGCTTTACAGGGTTGCCGCATATCTCAACTTTTTTTAAGCAAGATATGCCAATATCTTCCTATCAAATGAAAGATATTTTCAGCGACATGCCTACTAAAATATTTTCAAGTAGGGTTGCCACCTTACCACAGTATATTTGTATATCCGGTACTATCTCGCGAACAGCTTGACCGATTTGGATGAAATTTGGCATTTAGGCGACATGATTGATTATAAAACTATCCACTTAGGGGTTGTCACTTGGGGCGGTTTACAGCGTTGCCACCTATTTCAATCTTTTTAATTATAGAGCAAGACATTTCAATAGGGGTATCAAATTTAAGCTTTTTTCGGCGACATACCTTAGCGAAGTATATTTGTATATCCGGTACTATCTCGGGAACAGCTTGACCGATTTGGATGAAATTTGGCATTTAGACGACATGACTGATTATAAAACTATCCACTTAGGGGTTGCCACTTGGGGTGGTTTACAGGGTTGCCACCTATTTCAATTTATACAAAATTATGGAGCGAGATATGCCAATATGGGTATCAAATTAAAGGTATTTTGGCCGAAATACCATCTAAAATATTTCCAAGTAGGATTGCCACCCAGGGTCACCATTTTACCGTATTGTATTTTTTGGGATCATATTTGTATTATTTTAGAATCATTTAGGGGTTACTTTAGGATCATTTAGGGGTTACTTTAGGATCATTTTGGGGCTATTTTGACATCATTTTGGGTTAAATTTTGGGGTCATTTTCGAGTCATTTTGGGACATATTTTGGGTCATTTTGCGGTAAATTTTGGATCATTTTTGGAAGATTTTAGGGTCGTTTTGGGTTCGTTTTAGGATTATTTTAGTATTATTTTGGGATTATTTTGGGGTCATTTTGCGATCATTTTTGGATAATTTTTTGGTCATTTTCGGATCATTGGGTACATTTAAGGGTCTTTTTGGGTTTATTTTTGGGTCATTTTGGGTTCAATTTCGGATCATTTTGGGAACATTTAAGGGTCTTTTTGGGGTCGTTTTTGGGTTTTTTTGGACTATTTTACGGCCATTTTGGGGTCATTTTGGGTAAGTAAAGTTAGCGCTAAATTGATAGCACCGAGCAAGCTCGCTCACCCAGGTACTGTATATTTATGACCTAATTTCTCTAATAATAGGAGGAGCTTGTTGAGTGAAAGATTGAAAGGTTCATTTTGCAGAAATATGAGTTCTATTTATAGAAATTTATTATACGTGGCGTGTTTTTAAAACTTTTTAGTGGGTGTAAATTGCAAATTCTGGTTAGGTCAAAAAAAGTTTGAGGATTTTCTAACTTTTTTCTTTGCCTGGCCACCTTCATCACAATTGTCAAGTTCAGGACCCAGGACTCGCCAAGGTCTCATGTGATCGCTACTCACCACGTTGCAATATTTTCGCTGCGTTACAGTACTGTCTGGTAGATCTTCTACCACATATCTATCGTAGTTCAGAACCTTCGTTATTATATACGGGCCCTTGAATGCTGGATCGAGCTTGTGGGACACACCCGTCGCGGTGGGCACATAATCAATGTACACCAAATCACCCACGGTACAGGGACCCCCCGTAACGATTATTTTTGTATTTTTAGCATCAAAAATGGAAGACTTCCCAATATCGCAGATACGTTTCAAGTATATGAATATGCACGTCTCTTCATGCTCAACAAAAAGCTTCTATAAACTAAAAAAATTTGAGGGAAATCCATATAAATTACAAATAATCATTATTTTTGATTTTTATTTTTTTGGTCAAACATAAAAGTTATTTTTTGATTTTTATTTTTTCGATCAAACATAAAAGTTATTTTTTGATTTTTATTTTTTTGATCAAACATAATAGTTATTTTTGATTTTTATTTTTTTGATCAAAAATAAAAGTTATTTCTTGAGCGATATTTTACCCCTCAAGAATAAAAATTAAGTTTTGAGTTTTAACTTTTTTCGCGGATTGAAAAACTCAAAACGCCGCTGTGCCTTTTTGGCAAGTAATAAATCATAATTATTGGGTCGTATATCCTCATCAACATATCGTCGCTGCCAACGAAGACATGTTTCGTTGTTCGCGTGGAAGACTAACATATTTAAGCCAAATTTTTTTGATTAGAATTTCTAGAATTTTTTGGAGTATGCAGTTTTGTAGCTCATTGAATTCTAGAAGGAAGTCCGTATACATTCATAATATTAACTTTTTATATGAAAGAAAACAATTAAAGTCGTGGAAAAAAAAATTCGCCAAAAATCAGCGCAATTTTTTACAAGCTTGAGATTACCATCTTCTTAGACTAGAATTCAATGAGCCACAAAACTGCATTCTCCAAAAAAATCTAGAATATCTAATAAAAAAAATTTGGCTGAAATATGTTAGTCTTCCACGCGAATAACGAAACATGTTAGTCTTCGTTGGGAGCGACGATATGTGCTCAATAATTTAAAACATATTTATTTGTATACACATTCATATTGTACAAAAATATGAATATATGTACATTAGGGTGCCTCACCAAAAAAGCTTAACTTTTGCCATCGGAATTGCATTTATTTGGTATATCCTTGTCAATATACATACATATGTATGTACTCAATAACTAGAAACATATTTACATATGTGTGTCCACATTCAGGCATTAGATTGTACTTACCAACATGGGTGTTTTTCCAGGAAACTTGTTGTAACTTTAACTTTTAGTTATTTATTTTTAAAAAGAGAATCTTTTCTAAATTATCGGGAGACAATTTGCACCGCAAGTCACTGAGAATTAGTCTTAATCCTGAAAAAGAGCGTTCTACACTAACTGGGGTGCTATGCACTATTTGTGCTAGTGACCACAAATATGGATGCGTATATTGCTTTGTTTTCCAATACTTCATTATATTAGCATCCAAGTCTAACTGTTTTGGGGCATAGCTTTCAATTTCCGAAATTGCTGTTAATAGCTCAGTATCCTGGGGTTCATCTTCCGACCTTTCATCGGAGGGAGATACTTCTATTGAGCTGAGCAGATTACGGAGCAAAGACGTTGAACTTTGTGACTGACTTTCCGAAAAATACATATCAGCCAATTCGTTATTTGTCGACGGTAAAAAATTCTCTTCGGTTTAGGGGATTATAATATATCCGTGAGAGGCATGCCTGTTGTAGGAGTAGACTAAGATCCACATCAACCCGAGGGTTGGTGGAGTGAAGAAAATCGTTTCCGCTGTTTTAATAATCATGTGATAAAATTTCGCTAATCCCGTTTTATTTTATTTCAAAAGAACCGAAATCAACAGATCCTCCGATTTCGGGATTGATATCCCTTATATTTACACTTCAACATGTGGTAGATGGGTGTGCATTTAAGTCATAGGTGGTCAGCCTGCACTAACAAACAAATAACAATTTTGTCAACCACAATTTCAAACTTATTCTGAGTAATAGAGTGTTAAGAGTTTCATATTTTATTTTAATTCACGTGCTCCCGTCATAAGAGCTCAACTCATGACTGCTCCCCATGGCCCCCCTTACCTGTCCAATATGCTTTTCGGAATTTAAATCATATTCTTCAAACATATAAGTGCAGAAAAAGTCTAATATTACTCATATTGGAAAATCTAATTCTAAAATACATTAAAATTTATTTCTAAAATTGTATACTTAATAAATTTTTAATGGCAATGCAAACTGCCCATCTATGGTGTTTATGCATAGGCATGAAATGTTAACCAGCTGAACTCTTTGTATTAGTTATTTTGTTTTTCTTTTGAGTCAACGAAGCAAAATTTTTTGATGTGAGAGGCTGAATCCCATACCGCTGACCTATCTCAACAATGCACTGTGGGCGTCTGATCACCATAATGGGGAAATAAGATAGTTTATATTTATGTACATACATTTTTTCACCTGGTATACTTGGCGAATTTTGCCCCATACATACAATATCAATGTGTATACATATAAATATGTTTCAAATTATTGAGCACTTATGCTGACAAGGATATATCATCTAATAATTATGATCAACAACCTGCCAGAAAGGCGCTGCGGTTATTTGCGTTTTTCAATCCGCGAAAAGAGTTAAAACTCAAAACTTAATTTTTATTCTTGAGGGATAAAATATCGCTCAAGAAATAACTTTTATTTTTGATTAAAAAAATAAAAATCAAAAATAACTTTTATTTTTGATCAAAAAAAATAAAAATCAAAAAATAACTTTTATGTTTGATCAAAAAAATAAAAATCAAAAAATAACTTTTATTTTTGATCAAAAAAATAAAAATTTAAAATAACTGCTATTGTTGATTTTTATGAAAAAAATCTGAAAATAATGATTAAATGTGGATTTTTATATTAAAACTCATAACAGTTACGGTCCCTGGTGTGCTCTCTTGTTATTTTTCTAAGTGCTAAGTGACAGTTCTCAAGTCAAGTCAAGTCTATGCTAAGTATCGGTAATGGAAGCTTTAGCCATTTGACTTTTACTGTTTTTATGACATATCACAGAAAATGATGCTACCTGATTGAGTGAAATCTTTTTTTTTGGTTGGTTTTTGGATTTGTCACCAATGAACTAAAAAACCGAAAAAAAGGTGTGAGGACTCCAATCCGAAGGCTCAGGAGACCTCACATCATTTTCACATACGCTTCATAAGCTCAAATGAAGTACGAGCTGTTTTATGAACAATATTGGATTTTTAGTACTTTTACACATAAGCCGTTTTGCAAAAACCATCGAGTTACGTGGTTTTACACAAGGAAATACACTTAGATATTATACCTATCCATTTTTATGCAAAATATTGAAATTTGATACTTTTGCACATAAGCCATTTCTTAAATGAAGTACATACGCGGTTATGCATAATGAATTTTTATATTTTTGCACATACGCCATTTTACACATCAAGCACATACACGCTTTTGCACAAAACCATATACTCATTCTTATATGTACATACAAACATACAATCTACATAATTTCATAATTTGCGAATGAAATCTAATTTGTAAAATATTAGGCACACCCTGATGTGTGTTTGTAAAATAGAAGATTTTTACCGGAATATCAGCGGCCCAACATGAGAAAATATTCTTGTTGACAATAACCGAAATTTTACACAAACAAATTACTAGCATTCCAACTAGCAAAAGGGTCGGTCACCAACCCAAACAGCAGTGCTTGGCTACATACACCCGCATGCCTACATATTGGATCATCCGATGCAGCGGACATAGCATAAAGAAGAGAAGAAAATGCATTGCTAGCACGGCAATAACAATAGGCGTTGGGAATGCAGCAAAGTAAATAAGCAATTTATATATATTGATGGCGACATTTATGCCAACAGCAGGCCCAGCTGATCAAGGCAGTGCGAGCGAACAGCTGATGGAATGCAATGGGGGCATTCCAAGAGGAAGTAGTATGATACAAATTGTAAATATGTAAATGTCGCATATATACTTAAGGACGTAGGAATTAAGTTGGAAGATGCGCCGTTAAGTTAAGGGTATTAGTTTTAAGCATTTTTATTGGAATATGGAAATCTGCCTGCGCGCAAAAATAGTATAAGAGGGCGATGATTTCAATAGAAAAGGGGAGTCGTTCGCGGCAAGCTAGGCATAGTAGTCGGGGTTCTCTACTCGGCGAATGTAAACCTGGGGTTCTCAACTCTCGATTACTGAGATTTATATTCAGTGGTGGTTTTCACCTCCGCTGACTGTTGGGCCAAGCAGGGGTTTTCACCTCAGCTGCCTTTATTCTAGACTAGGAGTTTTAAGATATATTCAGTGGGGGTTTTCACCTCCGCTGACCGAAGGCCAGGCAGGGGTTTTCACCTCAGCCGTCTTTATTATTATAGTAAGCGGTGGTTTTCACCTCCGTCGAACGTCGGGTCGAGTAGGGGTTTTCACCTCTGCCGCCTGTATCGTAGTTAGTAAACTAAATCTAAGATTGTAGAAACATTTTGAGAAAAGAGGACAAGGATCCCAACAATAAACTAATGAAATTTGAATTCTAAACTTTAATCAGGGTCTAATCATTTGAAAGGAACCTTGTTAGGGGATTTTATTTTCAGAACCCTGGACGGACTGGGTCTACCTCAGCTCTAAAAGGAAAGTCCGTCACAAATGGCGCCCGAGCAGGGACAATAAAACAACACAGAGAAAGCAAATTAATGGATTTTGAGTCAAAATACACAGAGGCAAACAAGGTCATGGTAAATAGCTAAAACACACATAGACATACATACAAGGATCATCGGCGGCATACTAAGGAAAGTACAACAGGAACATTCGAGGATTAAAGATCTGCTGGGTAAACAATAGCATCAACAAAGAAGGTACTAGATAGAGGATTAAAAATCTGCTGGAAAAAAAATTTACATCAACGGAAACTACAACGAAAGGATTTAAAATCTGGGAGACAATCAAGGAGACGATATACAGAGGATCCGCATCAAAATGGTGAAGGTATCATGGGTATACTACCTCCAGCGCGAGGATCTGGTGGCATACTGCGCGGAATTCGGAGTTGAATATTCTGGTACGGTGGAGGAAATGCGCAGGCTTTTATCAACGTATATCCAAGCGCATAGTGATGACGAGGATTTGGAAAAGCGCTTTGCTACGCTAGAGCAACGTCATGCCCGACCAACTATACCCAAAGATGGCGGGCCAACCATCAGAATTAACCCTCCGATACCCAAGAATGGCGAGGAGCAAGGATTTACATATCCCGACGGAGCGAGCGGGAGAGCATCAGCAGGAGTAAATAATAATGTACATATTGCACGACACGATACGGGCATACAAGCTGCACCGCACGCATATCCCCAGACGGAATCTTGTGGAAAGGTGATGGATCGAGTACGCAAGTGGGGTTTAAAATACGATGGTGAGAAGGACCCACTTGGCTTCATTGAGCGGGTCGAAGAGCTGGCAGACAGCTATGAAATCAGCCGTATCGCCATACCACGTGTGCTACCAGAACTACTGAAAGATAAGGCACTGGTATGGTTCCGAAAAAACAATCGTCACTGGCAGCTATGGGACGCATTTAAGAAGGACTTCTTGAAAATTTTCCTGAGTTCAAGGTATTTTGAGCGTCTAGACGATGAAATCCGGCACAGGGTGCAAAGGCCAGGTGAAAAATTTAAAGATTACGTGTTGACGCTTCAGGGGCTCATGAGGCACTCCGATTACACGAGTGAGCAAAAACTAAACCGGATATACTGTAACTCAAGGAGAGAGTACCAACTGTATGTAAAGAGGAACGAATTCAACACTCTGGAAGACCTGGTGAGCCTAGTGGAAGATTATGAAAATATTGCACCAGAGAGGGAGCCACTTAGGCCAGCAGCGAGACCGTTCGTACCCAGGCGGCAGGAGGAGCGTTTCCACTATATGCAGGAAAACGACAACGTACCACAGGTGAGCGCAAATGCACAATCAATGACAAATTCAACAAGTAGTGCGCAACAAGGACACATAGACCCACGAACAGCATGTAGGCGTTGCGTCGACGCGAGTTCTGCTGGACGTGTGGCAAAAGGGGTGTAATGACTCGAGATTGCTGTCGTAGGCAACAGGGAAACGACAGGAGGCCCCATTAGCCGCGAGGAGTGGGGTCTCACACAATTTAGCCTCGCATCCAACAATAAAAACAAACATATTCAAACAACAACAAGGGCGAATCCTGGCGACAGTAAAGGTGGATGGCAGAGAGGTCACAGCAGCAAATGATACGGGAGCGACAACGAGTTTTGTAAGCGAGTCCAGGGCAATGAGGTTGGATGCACGTAAATCTAAAGAAATAAATACAAGAGTGGTAATGGGCGATGGAAGCGCGAAGGACGTAGTGGAAACAATTGAAGCAGAAATAGCGTTGGGCGACCAAGTACACCAGAGCGAATTGTTAGTGCTACCAGGGCTGGCGGACCATATGGCGAAATTGGGACTGACTATATGGCGAAAGCGAACGTGGAACTGAGATGCGGCGAAAGCGCAATGGTAATACAAGCAGGAAACCAAGATCGGAAAATATCGAGGTGCGCAAGCATCATGGAGTTGGACGTAGATATTAAAGATAACACGAGGACCCGCGCCGAAGCACATAGCACCATTGATGTCGAGGTGAGTACATTCCTTAACAAAGAACTTAAGATTTTTGAAAATATGTCGGGGGTATCTAACATTGCCACACATAAAATTGACATGAGGGATGACCGCCCGATTAAACAACGATACTTCCCCAAAAACCCTAAAATGCAGGAGATTATAAATTAGGAATTAGAGAAGGGCTGTATTGAGCCATCACGCAGCCCCCACAGTGCCCCTATAGTCCTAGCGAAGAAGAAGAATGGTAAATGGCGACTTTGCGTCGATTACAGGCACCTTAACGCCCGATCAGTCCCAGACGCGTACCCATTACCCCGTATCCAACATATTTTAGATAGACTTAGAAGTACGCGGTTTATCAGTAGCCTTGTGGCGGCCGCCGTGGTGTAGCGGTTAAGTGTCCGGCCTTCTACACAAAGTCGTGGCGGTTCGATGCCCGACAAAAGTAACATCAAAAATTATTTAGTAAACGAATTTTTCTAAACGGGGTCGCCCCTCGGCAGTAGTTTGGCAAACTCTCCGGGTGTATTTCTGCCATGAGAAGCTTCTCAGCAAAAAATTCATTTGCTTTGCAAGTGCCGTTCGGAGTCGGCGAAAAACTGTAGGTCCCGCCAACTTGTAGGAAAAACTCAAAAGCAACACACCACAAGTTGGAAAGAGAAGCTCGGCTAAAAATCTCGTTAGAGGTTATGATAACCTGTTGGTATATCGCCGCCATTAGTTTTTTTTTTTTTTTTTGATTTAAAGAACGGCTATTGGCAGATACCCATGGAGGAATATAGTAAACAGTATACCGCATTTGCGATACCTGGGCGAGGGCTATATCAGTGGAAAGTGATGCCATTTGGGCTACACTCTGCCCCAGCTACTTTCCAAAGAGCACTTGATCGTGTAATAGGTCCAGAGTTAGAGCCACATGCGTTTGCCTACCTGGATGACATTATTATTACAAGTGAAACATTAGAAAAACACATAAGACACCTCACGGAAGTTTTTCGGCGCCTCAGGCAAGCGAACCTTAAGATTAACCCCGAAAAGTGCGAATTTTTTAAGAAAAGTCTGAAGTACTTAGGCCACGTAGTTAGCGAAGAGGGCATCCACACAGACCCAGACAAAGTAGCGGCTATAAAAGAGCTCACACCCCCCAACAATATAAGAGAATTACGGCGTTTCCTAGGGATAGTGTCCTGGTATAGAAGGTTCGTCCCAGATTTTTCCAAAGTGGCAAACTTGTTGACAGCCATGCTTAAGAAGGGCTGCAAATGGAAATGGACCGAAGAGCAACAGGTAGCGTTTGAAGCGCTGAAGAATGCACTTATACAAGCACCCGTTTTAGCCTGCCCAGATTTTACCAAGAGATTTAGACTGCAGACAGATGCAAGTGATTTCGGCCTAGGCGCTGTACTAACACAAGGGTTAGACCAAGAAGAGCGGGTGATAGCTTATGCGAGTCGAAGATTGAACAAGGCAGAAATGAACTACTCACCAACAGAGAAAGAGTGTTTGGCAATAGTTTGGGCAATAAGGAAAGTGAGGCCATATCTAGAAGGGTACAGTTTCACCGTGATCACAGACCACTTAGCGTTGAAATGGCTGAATGCAAACGAGAGTCCATCAGGACGAATTGCTAGATGGGCATTAGAGCAACAGCAATATTCGTTTGATGTACAATACAGAAAAGGGAAGTTAAATGTCGTGGCAGACGCGCTATCGCGCCAACCGCTAGAAGAGCAATTGGGCAGCATGACCGCGCAACCAGACGACATTAACTGTAATTGATATTCCGCAAAGGTAGCAGAAATAACGAAGACACCCGAAAAGTTCCCAGATTATGTAATGCAAGAGGGGAAATTATACCGAAGAATAGTTGGCCAAGTAGATGGTGAAGATCACGTTCCCTGGAAATTATGCGTACCAACACCACAGAGGAAAGGAATATTAAGCGAAATCCACGACACAGCAAGCGCCGGACATATGGGAATCCGCAGGAAAATTGCACGAGCAATGATACGTTATTATTGGCCGGGCATGTTCAGAGGCGTCAGAAAGTACGTTCAGCAGTGTCACGAATGCCAAATTTATAAGCCAAGCCAACAACAAGCGGCTGGTAAAATGCTGACACGTATCCCAGAGGAACCATGGGCAACAGTATGCGCGGATTTTGTAGGACCATTGCCGCACTCGAAACATGGCAACACGATGGCGTTAGTTTTTGTAGATAGATTTTCAAAGTGGGTAGAAGTTGTAGCTATGAGAAAAGCAACATCAGACAATTTGATCAAAGGTTTAAGAGAACGTATTGTAGCGAGGTTTGGAGCACCAAAGGTGTTAATAACCGACAACGGAGCGCAATTTATTAGCTGAAGTTTTAAACGATTTTTACAAGAGCTTGGTATAAAACAATGGAGTGTGGTTGCTAAGTGACCTTGCTCAATCCCGACTCTTGCGTCCTCGTTCGTGCACTCTGGGCAACGGGAGCTACCTAGGCTCGCGGCAGAAAGAGATGGAGCCCCGGTGGGGCCACTCTAACATACTTGGTTTAAGGGCTCACCGAGGTTTTTGCGTAGTGTCTGTTCACCATGAGGTGCGGCTGCAAGCGGGCGTCTGTCTTGAAGCAAGCGGCCCGCTATATAAATGTGTAAATATTTTCCAAAAACCCCGAAACGGGTTGTGCGCTGGGTTTGGGACCCGCCACGTAAAAACTTAATTCCAATGAAAATAAAATCAAAATCCTGGCGACAGTAAAGGTGGATGGCAGAGAGGCCACAGCAGCAAATGATACGGGAGCGACAACGACTTTTGTAAGCGAGTCCATGGCAATGAGGTTGGATGTACGTAAATCTAAAGAAATAAATACCAGAGTGGTAATGGGCGATGGAAGCGCGAAGGACGTAGTGGAAACAATTGAAGCAGAAATAGCGTTGGGCGACCAAGTACACCAGAGCGAATTGTTAGTGCTACCAGGGCTGGCGGACCATATGGCGAAATTGGGACTGACTATATGGCGAAAGCGAACGTGGAACTGAGATGCGGCGAAAGCGCAATGGTAATACAAGCAGGAAACCAAGATCGGAAAATAGCGCGGTGCACAAGCATCATGGAGTTGGACGTAGATATTAAAGATAACACGAAGACCCGCGCCGAAGCACATAGCACCATTGATGTCGAGGTGAGTACATTCCTTAACAAAGAACTTAAGATTTTTGAAAATATGTCGGGGGTATCTAACATTGCCACACATAAAATTGACATGAGGGATGACCGCCCCATCAAACAACGATACTTCCCCAAAAACCCTAAAATGCAGGAGATTATAAATTAGGAATTAGAGAAGGGCTGTATTGAACATATTTTAGATAGACTTAGAAGTACGCGGTTTATCAGTAGCCTTGATTTAAAGAACGGCTATTGGCAGATCCCCATGGAGGAATATAGTAAACAGTATACCGCATTTGCGATACTTGGGCGAGGGCTATATCAGTGGAAAGTGATGCCATTTGGGCTACACTCTGCCCCAGCTACTTTCAAGAGCACTTGATCGTGTAATAGGTCCAGAGTTAGAGCCACATGCGTTTGCCTACCTGGATGACATTATTATTACAAGTGAAACATTAGAAAAACACATAAGACACCTCACGGAAGTTTTTCGGCGCCTAAGGCAAGCGAACCTTAAGATTAACCCCGAAAAGTGCGAATTTTTTAAGAAAAGTCTGAAGTACTTAGGCCACGTAGTTAGCGAAGAGGGCATCCACACAGACCCAGACAAAGTAGCGGCTATAAAAGAGCTCACACCCCCCAACAATATAAGAGAATTACGGCGTTTCCTAGGGATAGTGTCCTGGTATAGAAGGTTCGTCCCAGATTTTTCCAAAGTGGCAAACTCGTTGACAGCCATGCTTAAGAAGGGCTGCAAATGGAAATGGACCGAAGAGCAACAGGTAGCGTTTGAAGCGCTGAAGAATGCACTTATACAAGCACCCGTTTTAGCCTGCCCAGATTTTACCAAGAGATTTAGACTGCAGACAGATGCAAGTGATTTCGGCCTAGGCGCTGTACTAACACAAGGGTTAGACCAAGAAGAGCGGGTGATAGCTTATGCGAGTCGAAGATTGAACAAGGCAGAAATGAACTACTCACCAACAGAGAAAGAGTGTTTGGCAATAGTTTGGGCAATAAGGAAAGTGAGGCCATATCTAGAAGGGTACAGTTTCACCGTGATCACAGACCACTTAGCGTTGAAATGGCTGAATGCAAACGAGAGTCCATCAGGACGAATTGCTAGATGGGCATTAGAGCAACAGCAATATTCGTTTGATGTACAATACAGAAAAGGGAAGTTAAATGTCGTGGCAGACGCGCTATCGCGCCAACCGCTAGAAGAGCAATTGGGCAGCATGACCGCGCAACCAGACGACATTAACTGTAATTGATATTCCGCAAAGGTAGCAGAAATAACGAAGACACCCGAAAAGTTCCCAGATTATGTAATGCAAGAGGGGAAATTATACCGAAGAATAGTTGGCCAAGTAGATGGTGAAGATCACGTTCCCTGGAAATTATGCGTACCAACACCACAGAGGAAAGGAGTATTAAGCGAAATCCACGACACAGCAAGCGCCGGACATATGGGAATCCGCAAGAAAATTGCACGAGCAATGATACGTTATTATTGGCCGGGCATGTTCAGAGGCGTCAGAAAGTACGTTCAGCAGTGTCACGAATGCCAAATTTATAAGCCAAGCCAACAACAAGCGGCTGGTAAAATGCTGACACGTATCCCAGAGGAACCATGGGCAACAGTATGCGCGGATTTTGTAGGACCATTGCCGCACTCGAAACATGGCAACAGGATGGCGTTAGTTTTTGTAGATAGATTTTCAAAGTGGGTAGAAGTTGTAGCTATGAGAAAAGCAACATCAGACAATTTGATCAAAGGTTTAAGAGAACGTATTGTAGCGAGGTTTGGAGCACCAAAGGTGTTAATAACCGACAACGGAGCGCAATTTATTAGCAGAAGTTTTAAACGATTTTTACAAGAGCTTGGTATAAAACAATGGAGTGTGGTTGCTAAGTGACCTTGCTCAATCCCGACTCTTGCGTCCTGGGCAACGGGAGCTACCTAGGCTCGCGGCAGAAAGAGAGGGAGTCCCGGTGGGGCCACTCTGACATACTTGGTTTAAGGGCTCACCGAGGTTTTGCGTAGCGTCTGTTCACCATGAGGTGCGGCTGCAAGCGGGCGTCTGTCTTGAAGCAAGCGGCTCGCTATATAAATGTGTAAATATTTTCCAAAAACCCCGAAACGGGTTGTGCGCTGGGTTTGGGACCCGCCAAGTAAAAAACTTAATTCCAATGAAAATAAAATCAAAGCCTCGGATGAGAACCCCCTTTAATGTTGACGACCCGGCAAAACGAATAAGGCATAATGATTTGGATATTTGGTTGATGTCCTCGTAGGCGCAAAGGCCGACATCACCGCCCTGCAGGAAATGCGATGGACGGGGCAAGGAAAGACGACCATCGGTCCTTGTTACGTATACTACAGTGGCCAGACACGCGGCAAAGCGCGTGGTGTAGGATTCGTGGTGGGAAAGAGACTAAGCCGCCAAGTATTAGCGTTCACTCCTGTGGACGAGCGTCTCGCTGCGATCCGCATCAAGGCGAGGTTTTTCAACATAACATTTATCTGCGCCTATGCGCCGACTGAGGAGACGGACGACGCAGAGAAGGACTCCTTCTACGATAAACTTGAACAGACTTATGATCGCTGCCCCCAGCATGATATCAAAATCGTGCTCGGCGACTTTAATGCCAAGGTGGGCAAGGAAGGAGTCTTTGGTCCTACAGTTGGAAAATTCAGTCTCCACGATATAACATCCCCCAACGGCACTAGGTTGATTGCCTTCGCCGCTGCTCGCAATATGGTCATCAGTAGTACCAGGTTCCAGCATAAGCGAATACACCAAGCCACATGGCTGTCCCCTGATCAAAGAACTAGAAACCAGATTGATCATGTCTTGATTGACGGCAGACATAGCTCCACCGTTCTGGACGTGCGTACACTGCGTGGTCCCAATATGGACTCTGACCATTATCTTGTCGCAGCCAAGATACGCACACGCCTCTGTGCAACGAAGAAAGTGTGCACAGTAACGGAAAGAAAGTTTGACGTCGAGAAGTTGCGCGTGACACAGACAGCTGATAATTTCTCCACTCGACTCTCACACCTGCTAGCAGAGGGCAATCCCCGACCTAACGATGTAACCGAGCAATGGAAGCATATCTCTCACTCATTGCGTACCGCCGCTGAGGCCACTATAGGGTTCCAGCGAGCCCGCAAGAACAACTGGTACGATGAAGAATGCAAAACTGCCTCGAAAAAAAAGGACGCTGCCTACAAGGAGACGTTGCGAATGGGCGCAACCCGCAGTGTATGGCAACAATATCGTGAGGCAAAGAAGGAAGAGAGACGCCTTTTCAGAAAAAAGAAAAGTGAGGCCGAAAGGCGTGAGTGTGAGGAGCTTGAGATGCTGGCTGACAGGAATTCTATGAAAAGATCCGGCGGATGACGGAAGGTTTTAAGACCGGGGCAAGCTCCTGTAAGGACAATAATGGCGACCTGGTAACCGACGTACAAAGTGTACTTGAATTATGGAGGGAGCACTTCTCCTCACTGCTAAATTGCGAGGGAGATGTCGAACCCGATACCCCAATCCCTGACGATGGAAAAGTCGTCCCACCACCTGACTATGATGAAGTGAGGATAGCTATATCCCGGCTCAAAAACAACAAAGCGCCTGGAAAAGACGGACTACCCGCCGAGCTGTTCAAACACGGAGGCTAAGAGCTGGTAAAAAGCATGCATCAGCTCTTATGCAGAATATGGTCAGACGAATGCATGCCTCCGGATTGGAATTTAAGTGTGCTTTGCCCAATCCACAAGAAAGGCGATCCCGCTAACCGCACCAATTACCGCGGAATTAGTCTTCTTAATATTGCATATAAGGTTCTTTCTAGCGTGTTTTGTGAAAGGCTGAAGCCCATCGTAGACAAACTGATTGGACCTTATCAGTGTGGCTTTAGACCTGGTAAGTCTACCAAATCCTGGAGAAGACCCATGATAAAAGAATCGACACACACCATCTCTTTGTCGATTTCAAAGCCGCTTTTGACAGCGCAAAAAGGAGTTGCCTGTATGCCGCCATGTCTGAATTTGACTTCCCTGTAAAGCTTATACGGCTTTGCCAAATGACGTTGAGCAATACCAAGAGCTCCGTCAGAATCGGGAAGGACCTCTCTGAGCCATTTGAAACCAAACGAGATTTCTTCAATCTGATGCTGGATAAGATAATTCGAGCAGCAGAGCTAAACCGCAATGGTACAATCTTTTACAAGAGCGTGCAATTGCTGGCGTATGCCGATGATATTGATATCATTGGCCTTAACAACCGCGCCGTAAGCGCTGCCTTCTCTGGACTGGATAAGGAAGCGAAAAAAGTGGGTCTTGCCGTGAACGAGGACAAGACGAAGTATTTGCTGTCATCAAAGAAAGAATCGGCGCACCTGCGCCTTGGCAGCCATGTCACTGTTGATAGTTACAAATTTGAAACTGTGAGGGACTTCGTCTATTTGGGAACCAGTATCAACACCGAAAATAATATCAGTCTAGAAATCCAGCGGAGAATCACTCTTGCCAACAAGTGCTACTTTGGACTGAGTAGGCAATTGAGAAGCAAAGTCCTCTCTCGAAGAACAAAGATCACTCTATAAGTCTCTCATCATACCTGTCCTGATGTAGCGCTCAGATTCATGGACAATGTCAAGAGAAGATGAGATGGCCCTTGGAGTATTTGAGAGAAAAGTTCTCCGGAAGATTTATGGTCCTTCCCGTGATGCCAACGGCGAGTATCGAAGGAAATTTAACGATGAGCTGTACGAGCTCTACGCAGATCTGACCATAGTCCAGCGAATTAAAGCCCAAAGACTCCACTGGCTGGGCCATGTTATGCGAATGGACAAAGAAGCTCCAGCACAGAAGGTTTTCCTATCGTCGCCTGAATTCGGCAGCACAGGAAGGGGGAGGCCTCGACTGAGATGGAAACAACAGGAGGAGGATGACTTGAACTCCCTTGGGGTTTCCAATTGGCGTCAGTTATCGCTAAAAAGGAATGACCAAAATCGCTTAGGCGGTTAAGCACCAATAAATTATGATGATGATGGTATAAAACACCAGCTGACAGCACCATATACCCCACAGGAAAACCCGACAGAGAGGGCAAACCGAAATGTTAAGAGAATGATATCACAGTTTACCGGCAAGGATAAGAGGAATTGGGATGACTTCATACCAGAGATTTCGTTGGCACTAAACACGATTGTGTGTGAATCGACAGGATACAGTCCTGCGTATGTGGTACAAGGTCGAGAGCCGAGAATTCCGGGCTCCCTCTATGACGAGTAGACGTTTGGCACGGGCGAGGAAAAGGTCATCTTGAGCGAGAAAGAAGCAAAGATAAAGGAGGTATATGACATGGTACGGCGTAAGCAGCAGAAGGCATTGACGGAGAAGGCTTGACATTATAACTTGCGCAGGAGACAATGGCAACCGGCTATAGGCGACTTGGTATTGGTGAAAGAGCATTAGTTGTCCAAAGCAGTAGACGATTTTGCGGCGAAACTAGCACCCAAATACAGTGGCCCACACCGAGTGATGAATTTTGTGTCACCGGTAATCGTAGAGCTGGACAAGGTACACAAGGGAAAGAGAAGGACAGCACACTTAAGCGAGCTGAAGCCCTATCACGAGGCCGAGGAACAAAGAGAGGACGCGCAGGAGCAGAGTCCAGACCAGAGTGAAACACGCAGGCAGCAATCGAGTAGCAAAAACAGGCAAAGCACAACTCAGCGAAGAGTAAGGTTTAAAGAAACCACGAATACCAAAGATCCCGAGAAACCACAGACGCCGCAAGAGTCAGAGCAACCATCGACATCCAAAGTAGCAATGCAAATGCTAATAGTGCGACAGCAAAGAGACTGTAACAAAGTAGTGAGATGTGGCTCATTATCGATAAGGGAGATACCAACAAGTAGTCCACAAGTAGAATTCCCACCGGAAAACGAACAATTGATCGTCGAAGAGATACAGGGTGAAGCATCGACAATAGAAATTGGGATGCAAATGGCAGCGGAGTACGCCAATAACATGGCCAACCAACAAAACCGCGAAATAACCGATTATTTCAATTTAGGACGCGCACGAAAAACCCAAAAACACGTAACACGCCAATGATAAACACAACAAAGCAGCCCCTCAGACACAGGGCAATAGAGTTTTCGGCAATCTCCCAAGTATAATGTGATCCATACAATAACGATCACAAACGGGAACCTATGCACATAGCCCAACAAAATAACATTTTTCTCGAATTTTAAAGTAAATAATGAAATACAACCACTTTTATATTTTGCACATAGAATACTGTGCACATAACCAATTTTTTTAATAATACTGGAAATTTCAGCCTTAAATACGAAGGGCCCAGCGCCAACATGGAAGAATACGGTTACAATAAGCCTTATTTCAACTAATAATAAGTCTTACTGCGGTAGGTGAGGGGGGAGTGTGAGGACTCCAATCCGAAGGCTCAGGAGCCCTCACAACATTTACACATACGCTTCATAAGCTCAAATGAAGTATGAGCTGTTTTATGAACAATATTGAATTTTTAGTACTTTTACACATAAGCCGTTTTTCAAAAAACATCGAGTTACGTGGTTTTACACAAGGAAATACACTTAGATATTATACCTATCCATTTTTATGCAAAATATTGGAATTTGATACTTTTGCACATAAGCGATTTCTTAAATGAATTACATACGCGGTTATGCACAAACGCCATATACTTATACTTTCATATAGCCATTTATATGAAGAATAATGAATTTTTATATTTTTGCACATACGCCATTTTACACATCAAGCACATACACGCTTTTGCACAAAACCATATACTCATTCTTATATGTACATACAAACATACAATCTACATAATTTCATAATTTGCTAATGAAATCTAATTTGTAAAATATTAGGCACACCCTGATGTATGTTTGTAAAATAGAAGATTTTTACCGGAATATCAGCGGCCCAACATGAGAAAATATTCTTGTTGACAATAACCGAAATTTTACACAAACAAATTACCAGCATTCCAACTAGCAAAAGGGTCGGTCACCAACCCAAACAGCAGTGCTTGGCTACATACACCCGCATGCCTACATATTGGATCATCCGATGCAGCGGACATAGCATAAAGAAGAGAAGAAAATGCATTGCTAGCACGGCAATAACAATAGGCGTTGGGAATGCAGCAAAGTAAATAAGCAATTTATATATATTGATGGCGACATTTATGCCAACAGCAGGCCCAGCTGATCAAGGCAGTGCGAGCGAACAGCTGATGGAATGCAATAGGGGCATTCCAAGAGGAAGTAGTAGCAGTGCAAAACTGTTAAAACGTATGATACAAATTGTAAATATGTAAATGTCGCATATATACTTAAGGACGTAGGAATTAAGTTGGAAGATGCGCCGTTAAGTTAAGGGTATTAGTTTTAAGCATTTTTATTGGAATGTGGAAATCTGCCTGCGCGCAAAAATAGTATAAAAGGGCGATGATTTCAATAGAAAAGGGGAGTCGTTCGCGGCAAGCTAGGCATAGTAGTCGGGGTTCTCACCTCGGCGAATGTAAACCTGGGGTTCTCACCTCACGATTACTGAGATTTATATTCAGTGGTGGTTTTCACCTCCGCTGACTGTTGGGCCAAGCAGGGGTTTCACCTCAGCCGCCTTTATTCTAGACTAGGAGTTTTAAGATATATTCAGTGAGGGTTTTCACCTCCGCTGACCGAAGGTTTTCACCTCAGCCGTCTTTATTATTATAGTAAGCGGTGGTTTTCACCTCCGGCGAACGTCGGGTCGAGTAGGGGTTTTCACCTCTGCCGCCTGTATCGTAGTTAGTAAACTAAATCTAAGATTGTAGAAACATTTTGAGAAAAGAGGACAAGGATCCCAACAATAAACTAATGAAATTTGAATTCTAAACTTTAATCAGGGTCTTATCATTTGGAAGGAACCTTGTTAGGGGATTTTATTTTCAGAACCCTGGACGGACTGGGTCTACCTCAGCTTTAAAAGGAAAGTCCGTCACAAAGGTTGCAGGTTATTTGAGCTGAACATGGTAGATGTTTTATGTTTTCAGCCCTTTTTTAGAACAAAACTGGAAACTGGAAGGTAGTTTGCGAGGTTTTAAGGAAACCTTTCGAATGTGATCTTTGTTTAATTTGCTCGAAGAAAAAATTAAAGTTTCTTCTGAAGCAAAGATCTTAAGCCTGATTTACACGGGTCGAATTTCTATTAGACAATTTTGCTGGTCTTTAGCTTTGACAGCAAAGTTAGAAGTCCACGCAAATGAAAGCAGACCCTGCTAACCAAACCCAAGGAAAATCGTGGATAACTCCTAAGTCGCGCTACTCTAAATCGAGCATAGATAAATTGATAGTTTTGTATGGGCGGCGTGCAGATTGGACCCACTTTTACCCTCATTTAGAAGCGCCATAAGGAAAAGCCATAGCTGCACTCCGCTCACTAGAACATTTCCCAAAAAAAACTGACGGCAATGTTTGCATACTTTTAGGCGCTGCTAGGGCTGCCGTCCTACCCACTAGCATACAAATTTTCAAAATACCCGTAATATTTCCAATAAAATTCCAAAATATTTTCTCTTCAATATTTTTATTCAAAATGTATTTATAAGTTAAACAAATATAAACTTATGACATTTATCAAATAAAGGTTAGAGGTATAAACTATAAAAAAGAAAAAAAAAAGTAAAAAGAAAAGAACTGAACAGAATAAAATGAAATGAAACAGAATGAAGTGAAACAAAATGAAGTCAAAATAATAAAAATGAAACAAAAGTAAATTAAACGAAATGAAAAAAAAAATAAGCCGAAAACAAACAAAATGAATAGAAATAAAACATACTGACATGAAACAAAATAAAACCAAATTAAACGAAGCAAAACAAATTGAAAATAAATAAATATATGAAATGGATTTAAATAAAATTAAACTAAATAGATTGAAATAAAATAAAATGAAACATAAGGGATTGAAATGATATAAAATGAAATGAAGAGAAATTAATTTAAATAAAATGAGGTAAAATCAAATAAAGTGAAATGGAACAAAGTAAAATGGAATGAAATAAATAAAATATAATAAAAAAAAAACAGACTGAAATGAAACAGAATAAACTGAAATGAAACAAAAGGAAATGAAACGAAAAAAAATGAAATGAAATAAAACGGAATGAAATTAAGTAAAATCAAATGAAACGAAATAAAGGGAAATTGGATGAAATAAAGTAAAATGAAATAAATTTAAATGAAATGAAATTAAATTAAATAAGACGAAATGAAAGGAAATGAAATAAAAAAATAAAATGAGAGGAAACGAAATAAAATTAAAAAGTACCAGATTTGGGAACTGAAAAATTCGGCAACCCTGTCCATCTGCGACTGCTAGCCGCCCTAAAATGAGTTTAACACCTGATTGACATTGTGGTTAATAACATGTGTGATATCATAGGAAAATTTCAAAGTGAGTTAGTCACCTGTTTTTAATTTCCTTTTTTATCTCACCTCTTTCCATCTCTTTCTACCATTCGGTAAAAGATAGGAGACCGCCATGATGATGTGTGCAGGATGTTAAACAACGCCATTGTTTTTCTGTTATTCGGTGTTGGCGACATAAGTGCAGGATGTTAACAAGCCGACATTTTAATATGTGTTGTCAAAAGAGGAGTTCACACTTGTACTGATGCACAATGACTGCCACCTTTACTGTACACTGCTAAAACAAGACGCGTTATTATTTATATTACTAAATTAATGGTACTTACCCTTTCTTTCAATTAAAAAAAAAAAAAATTTAACAAAAATTTCAAATATTTTCTTTTTCACTTGACAGAAAACTTAATTTATGAGAACAGCTGTTTAATTTCCCTTTGTTTTGTTTTGTTTTTGTTTCAATTAATCAAAATCATGCTGTTTCAATCACGCTCATAGGAGATTGAAAAATATGCGTTGGTGTTAGTGTTCTTATCGAAAAAATAGAGATGGTGTTGGGATACGATAAGAAAAAATCGATTGCTGGGTAGCCATGGTTGGCAGGGAAGATACTTCGACTTCAAAATCACAGTCAACAAAAACTGAACTTTGTAGGACTTTGACATCATGTTTGCTATGACATTGAAATCTATTTTGAGTTGAGTGAATAATTTCAAGAAAAAAGTTTCTAAGTAATATAAACATATTTAAAACAAAATGGAAGAGAAAATAATGAACTCAAAATAGTTGAATCAGAATTCAATGACTGTGACACGTATACAAAGTTTTATGTGTGCTCGACTACTCCATAAGGTGCTATTTTTTGCCTTAAAGCTGATTTACACGGGTCGATTTCCTAGTCATTTTTTGTGGTGCTATTTCCGGAGGTGACCGCAATTGATACTACTACTAAGAAGGACGATGTCTTCGTAATAAGCAAACACGAAAAATTTAAAATTTACAACAGAATTACATATATGAAGCCATAAAAAACTTGCTTTCGTACCACTTATTTCAAATTAACATTATGTGTAGTAGTCTAGCAGTCTTCTTTCAGAAAAATTAAAATTCGAAACTCTTTTATGATGTTTTTGCAGAATGAAAAAAAGTCCCAAACTAATTTTCAAAAACTCCCAAAATAAAATTTTACCAATGTGGCAATTTTTCTCCAAAATGTTTACGAAAAATACAATAAATGAAACTTAAGCAAAATTCAATAGCCGTCAAAAATTTGAAGTGAAATTACCTTCTGAATTTTTATACCATGGCTATAACTAACAGCCCGTCTTAAATAAGCGTGCCAGCGTCAAGTAGGTGTCAAAAATCCTCATGCCCATACAATTTGTATGAGCCCATCACAAACAGCGCGGCGTCAACTGTAGCATTACATAAACACATCGCCCTTTTACTTTAATTGTCATGTGCTCACAAATAATGTATAAAAAAATATGAATGAACACAAACAACATTCTACCCAAATTAGTTACATTGAACTCAGCGGGAGTTTATACAAAGACTGCACATGCCGCGCATAGCGAGGATCTTGTTACACTTGTGCGGACGGTCAAATACAACGGCGCGAGAGTTATATGAATGGGCTCAGATTGACAGTCAAATTTCGAAGATCTCCGTTATTCATAAGAGTGAAAAAGATTACGAACAAATGGCTACATTTTTGGAAGATCGATTCAATAATTGTGCAACGATTTCTGGTACGCAAAAGTTTCACTACGTTGCGCCAGAACAAATTGTGAACTAAGAGTGAAAACCTTCTCTTTATGCACACAATCCACTGTCGTAAGCTTTCAAAAGAAATAACGCAAGCGCGTCAATAAAAATAAAAATACCAAGGGCTAAATAAGATGTGGAATTTCACAAAGATAGATGTTACAAATTGATTAAACATTATTATATTCCTGGTCCCTTGCTTTATCACATTACCTATTAGTTTTATAGTAATGTATCGCTCTAAATTACTGTAACTCGTATTCTTATAATTTATTCCTCTAATTTAAAAAATTAGTTTTTCAACTAACGTTGTTGTAAAGAATTAAAAAAGTATACCATTTGAAGAAATATGTGCTGTGAAAACTGAATTAAAGTTTGCACTCTCGGTGCATAGGCCGTAGCACCAAGCATGGAGCATACTCGTCTCCACATTTTTAATAATATCTCAAAAACCACTAAAATGACCACTTTGAAACTTTGCACAGATCTTAACTATGTAATTTGAAATAATTGTATGATGAAAAATTTTTTTCGTTAGGTCCTTTTTGTGCAATTTCCATTTGTTTAAAATAATTACATTAGGGTTAGGTTCAAGTGGCTGCCGCAGAGGCACACTTAGGCCAGTTTTGAAAGGCCCGTTGTGACACCACCAACACAAGGAAAGTCCGTCCCGGGACCCAGCCATATGGAAAATCCCTGAGTTGTTGGGATTTTCCACATAGCAGAATCCCGGGACTGACACTCCTAAACCGACATCGTTACTCCTCCTCGAACCACTTAGATGACTTTATGAAGCCCATCAAGTCCTTTATGTCCAGTTCCGCGATCTAGCTTAGGCTATCCAGGAATGGAACCAAAAAGCGCGTTCTCGCGCCGCTTAAAGCCGGACAGTTGCAGATGAGGTGCTCCACTGTTTCCTCCTCCTCATCATCTTTGCAACTCCTGCAGCATCGTCGGTAGGGCACACCTAGCCTTTCTGCATGCCTACCAATGAGGTAGTGACCGGTTAATACCCCTATCAATATGCAGATTTCCCTCCTAGTTAGGGCATAAATGCGTCTAGACCTTTTAAGATCCCATTTTGGCCAGGTTTGTTTCGATATCCGACACCCTGGGGATTGCAGCCATCTTTCGTTGACTTGACGGAGTGTGTGCTCCTTCAGCATTAGTTTGCAATTGGCAAACGGCATACCTAAGCTCTCTTTATCCTGAAGAACCTGCTTGGTCGTGCCCTGTCTGGAGGGCTCGTCTGCCTTACAGTTTCACTCAATGTCCCTATGTCCCGGGATTCATATGAGGTTTACGCGGTTCTGTTGGGCCATCTCCTGAAGAGATCGACGACAGCTGAGCGTCAGTTCAGAGTTGAACGTGCATGAGCCAAGGGATTTGATGGCCGCTTGGCTATCGCTGAAAATAGCGATATTTTCTCCGATAACACGTTTGCTTAACCAGGCCGCGGCGTCCAGGATTGCCGAGACTTCCGCCTAGAAGACGCTACAATGATCAGGTAGTCTGAAGGAGAGCTCAAGGTCCAAATCCCTTGAATAAACCCCTCCTCCAACTCTTCCGGCCAACTTCGAGCCGACGGTGTATATGGAAGTGCCAACATTTGTTTCGGGACACCAATCCGTCCTCTCCCAGTCTTCTCTGCTGGGAATGTTTATTTTGAAACAGCTATCCCCGACTGTAGTGGTCGCACAACGATCTGTGCTTAGAGGGAGAAAGCTGTAAGATTCCAGAATACTGGAGTGTCCAATAGTACCAGCAGCCCAACTGGAGGTTTCTCTTAGGCGCAGAGCTTATGCCGCCGCTGACCGAAACCCTTCCAGATCAAGTGGCAAAATGCCCAGAATGACCTGGAGGGCTTCGGTGGGCGTTGTCCTTAGCGCACCGCTTATACAGATCATATTGGATCTATGGACTTTCCGCAACAGATTCAGGTATGTTGCCTTGCTCAGCGCAGGCCACTATACGACGACTCCATACAGCATGATTGGGCGAATGATGGCCGTGTAGATCCAACTGCATACTCTATGGCTGAGCCCCCATTTTTTGCCAATGGCTCTTTTGCATGTGTAAAGAGCGATGCAAGCTTTCTTCTGGCGCTGAAGAACATTCTCCTTCCAATTCAATTTCCTGTCCAGAACTATGCCTAGAAACTTGGCCTTATCCGACAAGCCCAGGCGCGTGCCATCTAGTTCTGGTAGGCTTAGTGGCGGTATTTTGTACCGGTTGGTGAAGAGGACAAGTTCCACTTTCCCCGGGTTGATACTAAGTCCGCAGACCACGTCGAACCTTCTCGCAGTGCTACTTGCATCAGGTCACACAGAGTTTGTGGGAAATTGCCTCTGAATGCAATAGTTGAATGTGAGGTTCCATAAAAGCGGGGAAAGAACACCACCCTGGGGTGTTCCCCTTGTGACATAACGTGATAACTCAACCGTACCAAGTGAAGAAGCCCCCTCAATGTCTAGGAGGGATTTCTCAATGACAGATACTAGGCTGTGCAGAGCGGTTTCTGTTGGTATACCCTTGGTGTATGCATGCTGATAGCTAGAGATAAGGTTGCTATCAATAGTCATTGAGAGGTAGGTGCTTAGTATCCTCTCAAAGGTTTTTAGTACAAAGGACGAGAGACTGATCGGTCTGTAGTCTTTTGGCTCGTAGTGGGATGCCTTCCCAGCCTTAGGGATAAACACTACCGTGGCGCTTCTCCAGGAGCCCGGAATGTGGTTGAGAGTCAGGCAAGCTGTGAAGAGAAATACCACCCATTTAGCTGATGTCTCCATCGTGTTTATAAGTTGCGCGGGGATAATCCCGTCCGGCCCGGCAGCCTTATACGGTTCAAAGCTCTTAACTGCCCACCTTACTCTTTCCTCAGAGACGGGTATATTTACTGCCAGGTTTGTTGCAGGTGCTAGTGGTGCGTCATGCAGATTCCCCGGAAAATGTGTATTCAAGAGCAGCTCAAGGGTTTCCTCTTCCGTGCTGGTCCAGGATCCGTCAGGTTTTCGCAAATAGCTGAGGGCTGTTTGAATTTTCGAGAGGACTCGTCTACGTCTCTCTGTGTCGTCGACCTTTTCGACGCCAGTGCAGAAATTTCTCCACGAGGTTTTCTTCGCCTGTCTCAGAGCTTTTTTGTAGGCCCTTAGTTTAGCTTTATATTCGTGCCAATGAGGCTCAGAGCCGAGGCTCTTGGCCTTGTTAAATTGTTTCCGGCATGATTTGCGGAGCGAGTCCAAATCGTAGGACCACCAATGTGGCCTGTGTTTACCGCGTGGTTTTGGCACTGGACAAGCCTGTCCTAGAGCATATGAGAGCGCCGATGTAAATGTAGTAACAAGATCCTCCAGCTCCTCTACTGATGAGGGGGCTTGTGAGGGCAGTACTGGTAGGTCTCTGTCTAATATTTCATTGTGTAACTGCCAATTAGTGTTACGTGGATTGCGCTTCATGATTGGTTGTTCTACAATAAAGTCTAAAACCATTTATATGTAACGGTGGTCGGAGAATGAATGTTCTTCCAGAACCCGCCATTGACCCACTGACCCACTCATAAGCGCCTTCACTACAAATAGTGAGGTCTATGACCTCCCTGCGGGTCTTAGTGATAAAAGTAGGCTCATTACCCAGAGGTAATCAAACAGAGACTCTCCCCTGGCATTGATGTCGGAGCTCCCCCTTTGGACATGGTGAGCATTAGCGTCCGCTCCAATAATAAGATTACCCGTGCAGAAATTTGACACCAGGTCTTTCACCTCCGTTTGTGGTGGGAGTTCTTCGGCGTCGTAGGGCATATAGACTGACGCCACCGTCAGGCGGGTGCTGTCGACCGTTGGACTGATAGCGGTAATATCACCATTGGAGTAGGTAGGTAGGAGAAAGGAGTTCAACTCAGACTTGATCAAAATAAACGTTCTGACTTTGCTCTCCTCGCTGGCTCGAATGAGCTTGAAGCCCTTAGTCCCCAATCCGCAGATTCTCGAGCTATTGACCCAGGGTTCTTGGATGAGGACCACATCCATGTCGCCTTTAGAAAGACGACTACTTAAAGTAGCCGAAGCCACTTTAGATTTGTGCAGATTAATTACATTAATAATTAATAAAATTAACAAAAAAAAGCTCAACCAGTCATAGGTTAAAAGACAAAATGATACCGAAATCAGTCAAAAAGAATCGCTTCTTCACCTCTCGTCTTCTTCAAACTGTGAATTTTTGAAAAAATTTGGATTTTCTTGATTTTTTACACAACAAATTTGTTTCTCGAAAATAAAACATGCTATTGCAAAAACAAAAAAATACGTGTCGTTTTATTTTTAATTTTAACATAAAAAGCTTTATTTCAGGCGATTTAAGTTTTTAGTGGTAAATTTTGCATGGAATGGGCCATATATAAAAATGAAATGGTGTTCAGTCGTCACGCTAAAACTCGAAAACGGCTGAACCAAATCATATACTTCCTTTGGGGAGTTTTTTTGTTATTACCACGCGCAGGTCATGTTATAAAATCAGAATAAAATATTGGGGGTGCGTGGCATCTCCCATACAAACTTTTTTCTTCAAGGTGGAAATTGTGAAATTTTGTGGAAATGCTATTTCATTACAGGATATCGCATTGTTAATTTAATGAAGAATGATAGTCATCCAATAAGTAATTATGAGGATTTTGTTACTTCTGCTGTGCCGAAATTCGACTGAAGAATGTTACTTTGGAAAATGTCAAAACTGCCCAAAAGACAATAGTCTGAAGAGCGTAATGTGTGAAATTTTTAAAAAGCCCAAATTTGAGAAATCCGTTTCAAACAGTGGATTTCAACCCCGCAAACTAAATTACAAAGTGTGACTGTCCCAACTAAAGTATTTATAACAGATTTCTGTATATCAGCGCAAACATTCATTAATCGCGAAAAAAAAACAAGCGTTCTGTTACAAACAAGTAAACAAAAACCTGCAAAGTGACCAATTTCCTGTTTGTATGTGATTTCGCGGAAAATTATGCATTTCTTATTCAAAATTCCGTTCCTGGTTTTTCCTGGAACAACAATCAAGCAACTGTTTTTCCAATAGTTTTTTATTATAATGACAATGGGTCTATTGAACACAAAACTTTAGTATGTATTTCTGATAGTAAGAAACATGATGCGGAAAAGGCCCATGTGCCGGAGCTGGTGGGGCTTTTAAAGGGAAAGCTCGCAAAGCTAGTCTTCAAATGACTGCACACATAACAACGGCGCGAGAGTTATATGAATGGGCTCAGATTGACAGTCAAATTTCGAAGATCTCCGTTATTTATAAAAGTGAAAAAGATTACGAACAAATGGCTACATTTTTGGAAGATCGATTCAATAATTGTGCAAGGATTTCTGGTACGCAAAAGTTTCAGTACGTTGCGCCAGAACAAAATTGTGAACTGAGAGTGAAAACCTTCTCTTTATGCACACAATCCACTGTCGTAAGCTTTCAAAAGAAAGAACGCAAGCGCTTCAATAAAAATAAAAATACCAACAGGGCTAAATAAGATGTGGAATTACACAAAGATAGATGTTACAAATTGATTAAACGTTATTATATTCCTGGTCCCTTGCTTTATCACATTATTAGTTTTATAGTAATGTATCTCTCTAAATTACTGTAACTCGTATTCTTATCATTTATTCCTGTAATTTAAAAAATTAGTTTTTCAACTAACGTTGTTGTAAAGAATTAAAAAAGTATACCATTTGAAGAAATATGTGCTGTGAAAACTGAATTAAAGTTTGCACTCTCGGTGCATATGCCGTAGCACCAAGCATGGGGCATACTCGTCTCCACATTTTTAATAATATCTCAAAAACCACTAAAATGACCACTTTGAAACTTTGCACAGATCTTAACTATGTAATTTGAAATAATTGTATGATGAAAAATTTTTTTTCGTTAGGTCCTTTTTGGGCAATTTCCATTTGTTTAAAATAATTACATTAATAATTAATAAAATTAACAAAAAAAACGGTCAACCATTCATAGGTTAAAAGACAAAATGATACCGAAATCAGTCAAAAAGAATTGCTTCTTCACCTCTCGTCTTCTTCAAAGTATGAATTTTTGAAAAAATTTGGATTTTCTTGATTTTTTACACAACAAATTTGTTTCTTGAAAATAAAACAGGCAAAAACAAAAAAAAATACGTGTCGTTTTATTTTTAATTTTAAACATAAAAAGCTTTATTTCTGGCGATTTAAATTTTTAGTGGTAAATTTTGCATGGAATGGGCCATATATAAAAATGAAATGGTGTTCAGTCGTCACGCTAAAACTCGAAAACGGCTGAACCACATCATATACTTCCTTTGGGGAGTTTTTTTGTTATTACCACGCGCAGGTAATGTTATAAAATCAGAATAAAATATTGGGGGGGCGTGGCATCTCCCATACAAACTTTTTTCTTCAAGGTCAATATCTCTAAAAGGGTTTAAGGTAGGGACCTGGAAATTGGTACCGAACTATAGGATAACAACACCATTCTCACTAGGGCTGATGATTCTACCCGGGTACCCGGGTAATACCCGGGCATCATATGGCAAACTTCTACTGTAAGCATGCTTGGTTTATAACAAATATTCAATTCAGTGTACCAGGCGCACAGAATTTATATGTAAGCAAATAAAAAAAGCTGAAATGAAAATTCAGTTTATACAGTTTTAGGCAAAATATAAGAATCATGAGCGGAAGTTTATGAAATTTCTTTCATATGAATTTTTCCTTTAAGAATAATATAATAGTAAGAGCATAAAAATGACATTTTGAAAATATCTCAAAAGTTTTGCGTTTCATTTAAAAGAGATACTCGCTGTGATTTTTTCAACCCTTTTGTATATTGAATGGTATCTACATGAAACTTGGGTTCTATCTGCTGTTCTTTGTCGCTACCTCTAAACATAATTCTACATTTTAGTCCCTATAAAGGTTTTAGTCAAAATCATCAGGAAAACTAAGTCCCGAAAATCCTATGTATATTTTACAAAATTTACATGAAATAATAATAGGTTGCTACAAAAACAAAAATTCAATTGAAATAAAAATTTCTGCCTCAAACTGGTGTGTACAGAAGGGGGCGTAAGTGGGTCTACTGCCCCTATCCACTCAACCTACTATTACATTGCATCGGTATTTTTGTTGTACTATTATTTTTAGTGTTAAAAATAAAGATTTTCCAACAGTCATATAACACATAAAAATACTTTGGAAACTTTCGTTGAGAAACGTAGTGAACTTCGGCTGTGGTCATGAAATTCGCGAAGTGTGTATCGGTCATAAAATATTCTCAGAAAAAAAATGTAACTGCCCAGCAGGTTGCGCTCGCAATTACCACCTTTTATCTCTTACGATAACACATTTTAGTCTTGGGGTTTGGCGGCTGTTGCAGCAACCACATGATGGGTAAGTTTTGGAACAGTCTTCCGATGTAGGGTAATCTTCAACTCTTTCTTCGACGAAACCATATGTTCGCTATAATAATGTTTTTATAAATTTTTAAGAGAAAACCATAAACTTTTTAAATGGTTTAAAAAATGAGTACCAGCTTTTTTTCAATCCTACAATCCTCAACGGGAATTTTTTATAAACAAATTTTAACTTTTTTTTATTTGGGACGCTACGGAAATAATTTTTTCATTTTTGAGAAATTTACACATCGGAATTTTTTTTTTTTTAATCCAAAATTATATGTGACGCTACTGGAATAATTTTTTAAATTTTTGGGAAATGGCAACTAGATTTTTTTTTTGTTTTCAATTATAAAATCAAACGAAATTGATCTCATACATACATATACACACCACGAACTAATTATAAGACCAATAATTTTTCGTGTACAATAAACTGAACTTCAAGTTGTTTGTTGAAATGGATGATTCTGATTGTGCTAAATATTTTGATGTTCTTTGTAAAACGAAAACCTTTTAGTTTGTTCGCCAAGAACCAAAAGTGAATAATAACTAACTAGTTTGCTTCGTGTTACAAAAGGTAAACAGACATGTAGTACATATTTTAGTATGACCCGGAAACTACACTGATGTGTATGAGTCGTTTTCTAATTTTTTTTTGCCCTAGCAACTGGAGTACCATACTACAATACCGCGCTAGAAGCCATTGAAATTAAGTGGCGCTTGAGAAAAGAAAAGAAATGAAAACGAATTGCAAAGTTTCCTATCAAGGAAAGGAGAGAATGTGTGAATATAATGTACATGTTTACTCCATTTCGATATATTAAGTTAACCGGTTAATTTGATTAAAAGCTCATGACTTTGTGAGCTTTCATTCAAATATGATTCTGCTTATTAAAAACACCAAACATTTTAACTTGATTTTGTTATATATAAACTTGTCTTGTCTTATAATTATTTTGTGGAGTGTATATAGTGTATGTCTTCCTTGACACAATTAAACCAAGTAAGTTGCTCTCCCGTGACAAATGCAAAACCAAGAAAGTAGTTGAGAAAATAACTGAGATTTACCTGGTTTTGCATTTGTCACGGGAGAACTACTTACTTGATTTTGTTGTATCACGGGAGATGTAGTGTTTTGCCTATAAATTCTATTAATAAACCCTGTAAGGAATTCAGTTAATTTCAAGTCAACTATTAGGTCTTCTTCCGTTTCATCGCTGCGCCATTTTAATTAAAACATTTTGTATGTAGCTTTGAAACCAGAACAATGTTACCATCTTGAAATTTTTTAATTAAATCAAATCTAACATGAAAAGACATAATTAATTTAATAGACAAATATTTTTTATTCGAGTCAAGATTTTAAAGAAAATTATTAATTTGAACAATGAGTTGATTAGAAAGTTTAAACATGAAAATTCTATCTGTTGCGCCAAGCAATAGCAGTCAAACCTCTGATAGGGCGAAAATAAGCTGTAAACAGCATCGTGCTTTCCAATCAAAAATCTACTATGACAACAATTTATATCGCTTTTGTTCAAAAATTTTACCATTTACAAGGTATTTTATCTTTCAATTAGTGCCTCGTGTACATATGTATATCCTTCTTCAAAAATTATTTACACTCTTTTACCATCATTGGATACCTCTCATTATAAATGTATTTTTTTTTTTAAATATTTTCATTTATCAATATATACGTTAAAAACGATACTAGCCTGTTTTAAATTGCTTTCGAAATTATTACACACTGAGGAGATATTTTAGGTACAGCCAGGATAGAAGTTTTACACACGCATATATAATTAGATGACTAAAAGTTAGCTTTTATTGTAGTCGACCACAGTATTCCCTACAGGGAACATTGTTGAACTGAAATGTAAAAAAAATATGTATGTGGTGAAAAATGTAAAACATAATTCCAGCAGCGTCCGTAGAAAGAAGGGAGATTTTCTTTAAAATTTTTAATTGAAACTAACGTATAGTTCTCGCCGAAGCGCGAGTAAAGATTTAACCTATATCTGTAGCTTGAACCAAAAATCACCCATGTTTTCGCTGTTGTAGCCACCGAAACTCTTCGTGAAAGTTTTGGTTGCCTTAAGAAGGCCCTATGCTCCAATAGAAGTTAAGAAAAATGATAACGATGATGACGATACATTTTGTTGTCGATTCCGGGGTCCACTTACTGGCCAGTTTTCTGTTTTCTGCGAAGATTTTCATAACAAAAAAAATACACTTCCCGGACACTGTGACCACAGGCGAGACTTTAAACATATTTTACTATTGAAAAACTGTATTATAGATGCTACTTTTAAGTGGAATGTAATAGTAAGTTGAGTGGATAGGGGTAGTACCCCACTTACGCCCCCTTCTGTACACACCAGTTTGCAGCAGAAATTTTATTTCCAATTGAGTTTTTGATTTTGTAGCAACCTACTATTATTTCATTTAAATTTTGTGCGCCTGATACAAAACTTGAACAAAACTTTGTTTCGAAAAAGTATCAGCTGCACTGACAAATACGCCAGCAGCCTTTTTTTAAGTTTTAATACTACAGCAAGGTGTAAAACATTGGGACCATATATAAAAATTATAGCTATTTTAACTTCGAGGTATAGCTTTAAATCCAAAAAGGATGGAAAAATGTTAAGATATAGGTTGGCTCTTTTACCTCACTTAGAAAGCTTGTACTTTTTGGGGTGAAAGCAATCAATTATCCTTTGCTACAGAGCAAACAACTGGTTACCGGCTATCCCGGGCCATATTTTACCACTTTTTTGATCTGACATAAATTTTTTATTTTTTGGGCTGACTTGGTCGTTTTAATGATTTGCTCATTTTTTCAGCGAGTATATATATGTATATCTGCTTTTCCCCAAGCCTATAAATCATTCTTTTTGCAATGAATCTTATATTTTTGAGTACTTGCAGTCATTTTATGAGTTGCATCTGCGATAAAAAAAAAATTACCATATGACAGTATAACCAGACAGATCTTTTTTCGATAGCTTCTAAACTAGAAACACGCAGAACTGTCGGGAATTGACCGTGTTAAATAAGTATGAAATAAAAATGTTTAAGAAAAAAATAGTTATCTGCTTTTGCAGACGCAGCGACGATATGTACATAAGATTTTCGGGAAAAATGTTCATGTAAAATCAACACTTTTCCGGTTATTTTTTTCAACACTATCGCTCATGTTAAAAAACTTGACTTTGTGTTAAATTCACATGAATTGCTATAAAATTTACATGCATTTCTTTCAACACATCATGCCTTCCTGTTAAAACAACACAATCTGCCTCATTATCTCATGCAAATTCAACAGGACCTTTCTTGTTAGTTTAACATGGTTCATGTTGTCAAAAAAATCAATCTGTGTGTATAGACTTCTTAATATTCTCCTAATTTGTATGTTCTTAGTATTACACTTATTATTATTATTGTATAAATTTCCGTTTACGATTCTTATGTTTTGCTCAAAACTGTATTAACTGAATTTTCATTTCAGCTTTTTTTATTTGCTTACATATAAATTCTGTGCGCCTGGTACACTGAATTGAATATTTGAAAAAAACCAAGCATGCTTACAGTAGAAATTTGCCATATGATGCCCGGGTATTACCCGGGTAATGCCCGGGTAATAGCCTGCCCGGGTACCCCGAAAGGCCCGGGTATCATCAGCTCTAATTCTCACCCATAAAACTGGGGGTTAACCAAAATGGGATGTGGCACCTCCCATACGAATAAAATACTTCATAGTCCATATCTCTGGAAGTATTTAGGTTAGACCACTGAAATTTGGGAAGGGGTTTTATGAGATCGATTCCCACCACCTCCAAAACTGGGGAAAACGAAAAAGGGAGCGAGGCACCTCCCATACAAATGAAATACTTCATAGTCGATATCTCTGGAAGTATTCATGTTAGACCACTGAAATTTGATAAGGGGTTATATGGGATCGATCCCTAGCACCTCCAAAAAAACTGGTGATAACGAAAAAGGGGGCGTAGCACCTCCCATACGAATGAAATACTTCATAGTCCATATCTCTGGAAGTATTTAGGTTAGACCACTGAAATTTCATGAAGAGTTAAATAAGATTAATCTCTATCATCTCAAAAAAAAACTAGAGATAAAGAAAAAGGGAGCGTGGCACCTCCCAAACGATGGAAACATTTCATAGTCCATATCAGTAGTATGGATAAGTATGTTCTGGCTCACAATTTGAATTTCCCATATGTCCGGGAGCAGTTTTGTAAATTCGGACCACGCTAATTCATTGATTTTTTAACATGTGTTTGTGTGTATTTTATTATTTGTAGTACATGTTTGTATGTATTTTATAAATCCGAGGAATATTTTTGAAGGAAGACACCCCAATGCTTGCTTTTGTATATACCCAGCAAAAAAAAAATCAAGTGACTGATCTGTAAAGAGAGTGATCCGTGACTCATTCCTTTCGTCTATAGTAGGACTGTTCTCGACTAGTACATTTCGAGTATAGTAGTGCTTAATCTATGAAAAGAGTAGTCCGCGACTCACCCCTTTTGTCTATAGTATTACTGATCTCGACTAGTATATTTGGAGTATAGTAGTACTTCCAAATAGTATAGTAGTGACTGATCTATGAAGAGAGTGATCTATGTAGGACTGATCTCGACTAGTATATTTGGAGTATAGTAGTAATTGATCTATGAAGATATAATTTTACAACTCATCGCATTTGCTTCAGGGTAAATTTATAAAACCTGAAATTTAATTGTTTGTGTTAGTGTAGTCTCAGAATGAGCTCTCTGATTGGTAGTTGTTTGCGGTGGTTGTGTTGGCGTTAACGTGAAAGAAAAGGCAATGTGTTGTATGTGTAGGTTTGTAGTGTATTTATGTGTTGATCATAAAATTTTTATCACGTTTTCCCCAATAAAAGAACTCTAAAGGAAACCCTTAAATTAGATCGAGGTTTTTTAATGTTTATGTGTAGATCATTAAATTTTTATCACGTTTTCCCCAAAGCGTTTTCCCCAAATCCGTTTCCCCATTAAAACTATGATGGAAACCCTAAGATTAGATCGAGGTTTTTTAATGTTTATGTGTTGATCATTAAATTTTTATCACGTTTTCCCCAAATCGTTTTCCCCATTAAAACTATGATGGAAACCCTAAGATTAGATCGAGGTTTTTTAATATTTTATGTGTTGATCATTAAATTTTTATCACGTTTTCCCCAAATCGTTTTCCCCATTAAAACTATGATGGAAACCCTAAGATTAAATCGAGGTTTTTTAATGTTTATGTGTTGATCATTAAATTTTGATCACGTTTTCCCCAAATCGTTTTCCCCATTAAAACTATGATGGAAACCCTAAGATTAGATCGAGGTTTTTTAATGTTTATGTGTTGATCTCTAAATTTTTATCACGTTTTCCCCATTAAAACTCTTATGCATGTGGGTAGAGTTACTCAAAGCTTAAAATTTAATCACTTAAGATTCCTCAATTAATACATTTACATATGAGTATGTATACAATGAACTTTCCTAAACTAAAAAAAAAATGCATGTCTAAACATGTATACATGTGTTAGTATACAATTTTTTTTTATGGCTGATTCAGGTTTTATTAATGTGTATTACTATTGTTATTCTTATGAGAAAGAACTTTCTCTACAACCTAAAAAAAATTTTGTATAAAAGCACAACTTAAAAATTATTCATTTCATTCGTCAAGATATACACTTCCAGAAACTTAAAATAGACACACGGACACTCGAAAGTTTTCAGTGAACAAAAAAAAAAACAATATTTAAATTAAACATAATATGATGAATATTAGTAAAAACGTAGCTGAAGAGTGGCTAAAGGTATCAAACCAAAATTCATTTAAAAAAAAAATCCTTTCGCTAAAGGAATATCCTATCGAGACTGCCTTGAAAATTATAATGGGAGAGCGTAAAAATACCAAATATGGTGAAAAAATTTTATTAGAATTGGAAAAAAATAAAGTTTTTCTGCCAGAAAGATTTAATAAAATAAGCGTTGAGGCTCTAGAAGATCTTAAATCTGGTAGATATAAGTTAAAAAAAGCTAGCTTACTCGGAAGCAATAAACAAACTTTCCAATTTCAAGTGATTTGCTAACAATAACAATTAAAATAACTAAAAAAGAAAGGACAAAAAAAAATGAACAATGGCTAATTTTTTATGTGAGTATTGTGGAAACATATTTAATCTAATCGTTAATCTTAAACGTCACATCCGAATCCATCATAAAACTGAATTCAAGTGTAATTTATGCAATCTAAAATTTAATGAACTTACGAAATTAATCAAACATAAAAGGTTAAGCCACATTAACAATGAACAAACAAGTGTATATTGTGAAATATGTGAAAAAAATATAAACAGTAATCAATGGAGTTTTCATTTGAGAACAAATAGCCATAAAAAGAATTGTGGTGAAAGAATTTAACGTGTCAATCATCATCTTTCAAAAATCGTATTGAAACTTTTCGTTATACAAATTCCAATAAAAATGATTTGTTAGTTGAAAACTTTTTTAAATTAGCGAAAGATGAAGTGCTAGAAATTTTAAAAAACTCTGTTGAAAAACATGTAAACATAAAAGCAAATTTTGAACTTTTTTGTGAATATCTGTTGATTAAAAATAATGAATCATGTGAAATAGACCTTAAATCACATCAAACTAAAATGGATATTTTACAATCAACAATAACAATGAACACTCTTAATGATTTTTATGAAAATCAATGTAATATTCTAAAAAAAAAAATGAGTGAGTTTCAGGAGAGAGATAGTGAACGGACATTAATTGAAATATCTTTCCTTGAAATTAATATAAATAGTTACAAACCATTAAAAGGAAGTCAATACATTCCTTTACCAAAAACAATAGAGCAAAAAAAGGCATGCATCAATGTTAATAATAGTGATATATTTTGTTTTAAATGGGCAGTCATATCTGCATTATCTCCAGTTGATAAAAATGGAAGCAGATGCTCATCATACAAAATTAGAGACATTACGAGTGATGAAATATTGCTACAAAATAATATCAGAATAAAGTTTAACAATTTAAGCTTTCCATTACAAATAAATAAAATTAAAGACTTTGAATTAATAAACTCCGAAGAAACGAAAAAATATTAATAATAGGACCGTTTTATAAGTCCGCTCAAGAAAAGGAGAAACACATAAATTTATTGTTTGTGGAAGCAGAAAATCGATTTCACTATGTTTGGATTAAAAATATTTCCAGGTAAAAAAAAAAAACTAATAATAATAAAAAAAAATTGTTTATATAATTCTTATTTGTTCTTCCTTTTTATAAGCTTTTATTTAGTTTCACCTGACGGCTGTCTGTTAACAAATCTTGCAAGCTAAATTTGATACACTTCCCGGTGTCCGATTGATCTGAAATTCTGCACCCATGTATAACCCCGATGACAATGCAATATTATAAAAAAAAAATTTCGATAGATGGCGCGCGGGTCGCTATATTTTCAAAATTCGCATTTATGGTCCGATTTAGCTGAAATTCGTAACATGTATTACTACCATGAAAAGAAATATTTTTGTAAAAAAAAATTCCGCTAGGTGGGGCTGAGATAGCGGTAATAAAAACTCAAAATCGTAATTATGGACCGATTTGGCTGATATTTTACGTGTGTGTTACTTAATTAATTTCTAAATGTTAAAAAAAAATTGGACCAGCTAGGTGGCGCGTGAGTCGCTTTATTTGAGAATTACGAAGGTCTGTTTTCAGTGTCGATTAATTCGTTTTTCAACGAACTTCCCGTTGAGGTAGGATCTTGAAATTTTCATCATCGTTTAGTTTTATACCCCAATGCACTATAATAAAAAAATAATTCCGATAGGCGGCGCATGGGTAGAGATATTTGAAAAATTTAATTTACAGAGATTTTGCCTTCGATTTTGAACTAACTCCCCGTTGAGCTGGGGTTTTGAAATTTTCACCATCTATCAGGTTTTACTGACAATGCATTATACAAAAAAAAAAATCTAAAATATTGCTTTATTTGCAAAAATCCAATCATCACCCAAGTTTAGTCGTTTTTCCCTATTGCCATAGAAAGAAGATTGGAATTCGGCGCGTGGTGTATTCCAAAAGTACCTTTACTTACCCGCGGTGAATTCCTTTACCAAGTTTAGTCGTTTTTCCCTATTGCCATAGAAAGAAGATTGGAATTCGGCGCGTGGTGTATTCCAAAAGTACCTTTACTTACCCGCGGTGAATTCCTTTACTCTTATGAGCATTGTCTATTGATATGCAGATGGCACTAAGCATTACATGTATATTGATATGCAGATGGCACTAAGCATTATATGTATATTGATATGCAGATGGCGCTGAAGAATAAAACATTCGGCTAATTCCTTCACTCTTTTGAGCAATTATGCATAAAAAGTTGGCTCTGCTGATTTTGAATTATTAAATTGAAGAAAAAAGGAAACAGCTAATTATTATTGAAACGCAGTTCTAATTAATTTATTAGATTTTACTGATTGTGTTTTCATTTGCGTGATTCAAATGCTAGAATTAAGTGTTAATGTAATATGAGAAATAAAATTAAAGAAAAAAAAACTTTTTTATAAGCTTTTATTTAGTTTCACCTGACGGCTGTCTGTAATCAAATCTAAACACTTAAATATAAGAGCCGCGTGACAACCAAGTTTCGCATGTACATGCATTTAACGCAAACTTATGCGTCACAGCAACAGCGGCACAATCAACTATATGAGAGCCAAGTGTAAAATTCTTCTTCTTATGCTTTTCATGCATACAAAGTTGAAAGTTGCCAACTTTTGCATGTCAGATGTCGCTCGTGATGCGCGATGTGTCGTTCTCTACCTATATACCCACGTTCAACTCATCTGTCAATACATAATGCTGCGGCAAACATTGATTGTGACGCCGCTATAAGAGAACACCAAAATAAAGCAATATAAATGCTGAAAACCACGTCAACTGAATATTTATTCACAGAATATTTCCTTTTGCACGTGCTTTTTCCATACGTCAAAATTTACTTATACAAAATATTTTCTACGTTCTCTGTTGCCCCAATAACCCTGCAAAAATCGTTGGATTATGTGTTCCAATTTTCTAATATTGGAGTACTCCAATAGTAATCCTTTGTCTACATAATCGGACCACCTTCAGCTTTTTGAAAGCCGATCATTGCTCCTGCCTTATCGACGAAAATCACGACACTATCGCTCTGACAATATATACTCCAAGGAGTGACAACATTGGAGTACATTGCAAAGTACTCTGACAGTAGGTACTCCATGGAGTAGCAGAAACAAAGCGAAGGTTGGAGTAGGTGGTCCAGTCCTAGGACATCGCAATGTTAATTGGAGCACAATTTTTATATGAAAAAGTATTACATTTGGAGTACTCTGATGCTCCAATTGGAGTATTCTTTGGATAGGAAATAGGGTACTCTCGATTTTTGCAGGGCCCTGCTGCTGGTCAAGCTTATGTGGCTTTAAGCCGTGTTAAGTCTTTAGAAGGTCTTCGAATCGAAGAACTTGACTGTTCAAAGTTGACTTCAAAGAAGCCGTGTAATGTTGATGCATTAAAAGAAATGGATCGGATGAGGAATGTTAAAATAACTAAGTAAAGATTGCATAACTAATTTAAACAATATTTTATATTTAAAATAAATTCAAGAAAAAAGATGTTCTAAGCACAAGCCGAACTAAAAAGTAAAAAATAAAATTAAAGAAAAAAAAACTTTTTTAAAAATAAGCTTTTATTATTGGTTTATAAAATTAACTAAAAAGTAAAAAATAAATTCACTGTAAAGGAATATAACACTTTATAAGTTCATTGTAACGTTTAAAGATAATTTGGCTTCTTCGTCTGCCACAAAATAATTCCATATTGTACATAATTATATATTTCTAACATTAAAACTTTGCACCTAAATTATTAAATCTTCCAGTATATATCACATTCCTAATTTTATTAATAATAAAAGCGTGTTAAATTTCAATAGCAAGAAAAGAAGGTCCTGAATGTTCTTAATTATACCATCAAATAGAAAAGAAGGTCCTAAATGTTCTTAATTATACAATCAAAATTTAACACCTGAATGTTCTCTTAATTATACCATCAAAATTTAACACGCTTTTATTACACTGGTTTACAGCCAAAATGCACCAGAGACGCCATAGTGAAATTTCTATGTAAAATCACCTCCTAATTCCGAAAATCAAGGTTATTTTTACTTGAATGGTACCGTTTTTGAGATATTTACGATTTACCGTTATTTCAAAAAACAAAAAAGATGGCTCCACTTAATCGTGTATATCTCAAGAACAAACTGAGCTCTTCCAAAACGGTTTGAAAAATTTGAAAGCTAATAAAATTTTCATAGTTTTGATTTTTTTGCTGGCTCGAGGTCAGATTCAATTTGTAGAAAAATAAAACACAAGATTTTCCACTTTTTTTTATCGATATACTTCCGTTACTCAACGGTAACCGTCTTCAGGACAACTGGGTATAAAAAAGAAAATAAACAATTTTACATAAACAACAACAAACAATAATCACAAACTGTTTCATACATACATTGTTCAACACGTCTGTTTAGCTTGGCGTGTAGCTTTGTACTGTTGATCTGTTCGTGAGTAAATGACGGAACAGGTGAGCAACACCATCGGTATCAGTTTGGTAGTTAAGTCTTGTTGTTCAAAACACCCCAAAAAGATGATAATAAATACAGCAATGGGCTGTATACGACGCATGTTGGAAATATCGGACGAAGTTTACCACAAAGAGGTTGAAAATGAGATAATGACACTACTAAAGAATAATGATTTCCCAGAAAAAATAATCAAAACCTTAATAAAAAAAACCAAATCTAAAAATAAACCACAAAAAGAAAACAACCCTACATTTTTCAAATCTCTAACCTATGTACCTCAGTTGTCTGAACGTTTAACAAATTCTGATTGCTACAATAAAGAAATAATAAAAATAGCTCATAAGCCCACAAGCACTTTAAGAAATTTATTTAATAAAACTAAGTCGAAGATAGCCACAGTTGATAAAAGTAATGTCGTCTACAAAATACCGTGTAGTGGCAATGAACACGAATCATGCCAAAATGTATATGTCGGAACAACCAAATCCAAAGTAAAAACCAGAATAGCACAACACAAATCCGACTTTAAACAATGCAATTATTCTAGCAACCACAAAACAGCACTTATGGCCCACTGTGCTAATACCGGCCACACTCCTAACTTTGAAGGGGTATCTATTTTACAACAAGAACAACACTACAATAAACGCCTAACAATGGAAATGTTACATATTATAAATACCCCACCAACAACAAGACTTAACTACCGAACTGATACCGATGGTGTTGCTCACCTGTTCCGTCATTTACTCACGAACAGATCAACAGTACAAAGCTACACGCCAAGCTAAACAGACGTGTTGAACAATGTATGTATGAAACCGTTTGTGATTATTGTTTGTTGTTGTTTATGTAAAATTGTTTATTTTCTTTTTTATACCCAGTTGTCCTGAAGACGGTTACCGTTGAGTAACCGAAATATATCGATAAAAAAAAGTGGAAAATCTTGTGTTTTATTTTTCTACAAATTGAATATACGCGATTAAGTGGAGCCATCTTTTTTGTTTTTTGAAATAACGGTAAATCGTAAATATCTCAAAAACGGTACCATTCAAGTAAAAATAACCTTGATTTTCGGAATTAGGAGGTGATTTTACATAGGAATTTCACTATGGCGTCTCTGGTGCATTTTGGCTGTAAACCAGTGTAATAAAAGCGTGTTAAATTTTGATGGTATAATTAAGAGAACATTTAGGTGTTAAATTTTGATTGTATAATTAAGAACATTTAGGACCTTCTTTTCTATTTGATGGTATAATTAAGAACATTCAGGACCTTCTTTTCTTGCTATTGAAATGTAACACGCTTTTATTATTAATAAAATTAGGAATGTGATATATACTGGAAGATTTAATAATTTAGGTGTAAAGTTTTAATGTTAGAAATATATAATTATGTACAATATGGAATTATTTTGTGGCAGACGAAGAAGCCAAATTATCTTTAAACGTTACAATGAACTTATAAAGTGTTATATTCCTTTACAGTGAATTTATTTTTTACTTTTTAGTTAATTTTATAAACCAATAATAAAAGCTTATTTTTAAAAAAGTTTTTTTTTCTTTAATTTTATTTCTTTTCTGTTTTCTTTTAAATTATAGATTAATTAGAAGCCAGCAAACCAAACATACCAATCAAATCATTGTGTGCAAAACTTGCTTGCAATACTTCTCTACACAAAATAAACTTACATCGCACAAAGAGGAATGTAACAAGGTTGTTACACATATGCCGACAGAGGTAGACAAAACCATTATGTTTAAAAACTATAACAAACAGGTACCGGTTCCATTCGCAATTTATGCAGATTTCGAATGTATTCTTCAGGAAATAGACATTCAAAATTCTACAAACGTAAGATCAATTCAAAAACACAAACCCGTTGCATATAGCTATTACATCAAATGCTCTTTTGATGAAAGCTTAAATATATTAAGAATTTACAACGGTGAAGATTGTACACAAAAATTTATTCAAAATTTAGTTGAAGATGCTTTAGCAATATATAGAGAATATTTAAGTAAAGTCAAACAAATGAATAATTTAACTTCAGATGAGGAAATAGAGCAAAGGGAAAGTAACATTTGTCATATTTGTAAAGGTTATTTATCTAATGAAGATAAAGTTACTGATCGTTGTCACTTAACTGGAAATTATAGAGGTCCAGCACATAATAAGTGCAATTTAAATTATCAATTTCCCACATTCATTCCTATATTTTTTCACAATATGTCAGCATATGATAGTCATTTATTTGTAAAAGAACTATCAACAATTCCAGGAGATATAAACATAATTCCAATAAATAAGGAATTATATATGTATTTCTATTTCGAAAAGAATTTTTGTTACACAAGAAAATAGTATTGAACTTCGTTTTCTTGATTCATATACATAGATTCATGCCTTCAAGTTTACAAAACTTAGCTAAGTATTTATCTAACGATGATTTGAAAGTTGTTAAATCAGTATATACTGATGATAATGAATTCAGTTTGATGAAAAGGAAAGGTGTATTTCCCTATGATTATATGAATTCTGAGGAACGTCTTCAGGAAACTCAACTTCCTGCACAATCTCTATTTTTCAATAAATTAAATAATGAAGCATGTAATGATGCAGATTATAATCATGCTCAAAATGTATGGAATACTTTTCAATGTGAAAATTTGTTGAACTATCTTTTGCTATATTTGAAAGTTGATGTACTATTATTATGTGATATATTTGAAAATTTTAGAAAAGTTTGTATAAGTATTTATAATTTATGCCCTGCGGGTTGGGCTCTAGAATATGCCCGCGGTAGATATGCCTGTCGTAAAAGGCGACTAAAATCCCAAGAGAGGACAACTCAATAAAACCCGTAATCCCGAGTGTGATCCGCACCGTGCTCATGGGATGAATGGCACTACGTAAGTGTGTCTTATAACGGTGGCCTCCAGATACCTGGCGCCCTCTGGTTGTAAGCAGTCATACTGGGATATCGGGGGCTATGTCCCAGCTGACCTACTTTCCCCTACACTCGTGGGAATTATATGGACCAATTGAATTTAAAAAATAATAATATAAATCAATCTGGAGCTGAACTGCTCTTAAATGATCAGGCCAATTCTGGCCTTTCGGTTGATACCGAATCAAAAACTGAAGCCTCAGACATGGCGGGGAAGAACAAGCCCCCCCCTCATGGTACTGAAAATGCTATAAAACCCAAGGGGTTGAATGGTGCCACCCGTAAGCGTCTTAAAAGACTCTTGGCTAAGGGTTTGAATTACGAAAGCGCTTTAGCAATCGCCAAAAAGCCTCAAGGGCCGGCGCAAAGGGAGGCGACCAATAAAAGGGGACGATCCAACAGTACGACCCCACCATATTTCCAAAAGAGGACACGGCAGTTGACTCCTCTTCAAGGCGATGCAGCCAAACAGTCAGGATCTTCTAAAGATACCCTGGTCACTGGAGCCAGTGCCTTAGTAGCCGCGGGCCATCCTGATGGTGTGGCAGCAAAACCGTCAGAATCTTTTAGAGATGCCCTGACCACTGTCAAGCTGGGCATAATCCCGCAGGATTATCCTATTACCATCTGGTCTTCAGAGCAAGTGAAGATCATAAGGAAGGCCATTCTGAATGAAGTGTGGAAACTTCAAGTTGGCGCTATCAGTCCCTGGTTTACGGGATGCCTGATTCGCCAAGGATGGCTTTCGATTGTCTGCGAGGATTCTAATACCGCAGAGTGGATAAAAGACATCGTCCCAAAACTAACTCCATGGGAGGGCGCGAAACTAAAGGTAGTCTCGGACGCCGAAGTACCACGTCGAATTATCTTTGTCGGGTATTTCAAGGAGGAAGATTGCCCCTCAAACGAACATCTTCTGAGGATTTTTGCTGTTCAGAATGCGGCCCTGGACACCAGGAATTGGAGGATACTCAATCGTATAAGTAGGGCCACAGTGGCGGAAATCACAATAGCTGTAGATCCGTTGTCCGCAGAAACGATCCGCCAGCTAAATAACAACATCTATTTTGGGTATGCCAAGGTCAAACTGAGGGCTAAAACCAAACCATCTCTGCCCCGGGTAGATGATAAAGCCAGCGTTAAAGATGGAAATACTATGGCAGAACAGAAGGCAAAAGACCAGGCAGCCGGCGACTCAGAGTCATTACCGGTGGAGCAGGTATCTACTGTTAAACAAACTGCAATGCATCAAGAATGCATGGAGGATGCACCAACCAAATTTGAGCTGAAATCAACAGCAACGGCTATGGTAGTCGAGACTCCGCTAAAGGCTTCAACGGGAGCTATCCACAAGCCCTCTCAAAACCTACAAACGAAAAGTGGTGAGAACCACAGATCTGAAAAAGGAAAAGCCGAGGGCCAAGATCAAGCATCTGGAGGCGATGCTTTGCTGAACAGCAGCCGACTTAAAGAGAGGGCGGACTCAGTCCGCAAAAACTCTTTATAATGTCTCCCCTCCCAAAAAACAATCTTAGCTCGAGGCGTCTTAAATGCCTCCAAGTGAATCTTCATCATGCCAAGGCAGCTTCGGATGTCCTTAGAAGAAGATTCAACAGAGAAGGTCTGGGGATCGCTTTCATTCAAGAACCGTTGATTCTACATGGTTCTGTGAAAGGTCTTAATAGTGCTGATGGTAAATTAATCCATGCCACCGGTTCCCGTCCCAGGGCGGCGATGATTCTAAGCAAAAAACTGTCGTTTATTCCACTTTTACAGTTCATGACAGCTGATTTGGTTGCAGTTTGGGCGAAAATTCCAACCCCAAGAGGTGAAAAAGAGGCCATTTTAGCCTCTGCTTACTTTCCGGGTGAGGAGGTAACAGCCCCAACTGCTGAATCCAAATCCCTCATTGAGTACTGCCAACAGAAGGCTATCCCTTGGATCATCTGCTGTGACGCAAACTCCCACCACACAGCGTGGGGTAGTACCAACATAAATAACAGGGGGGAGCACCTCCTGGAGTTTATTAGTAGTCACAATATCAGTGTAATGAACCGTGGTAATGAACCAACTTTTGTTAATGCTATCAGAGGAGAGGTTCTTGACCTCACTCTATGTAGCCAAAACATGGCTTTCACTGTCACAAACTGCCACGTCTCGGGGGAGGAATCAATGTCGGACCACAAACACATTGTATTCGACATGGGTCACTTCTCTGATCATGAGCTCGTTTTCAGGAACCCCAGGAAAACGAATTGGGAACAATTTCGTTTTACCATGGAAGAAAGTGGCAATTGCCTACACCAACCGATAACTACGGTGCAGGAGATTGAGACAGAAGCTGAACAATTTCAATCAGATATTATAACGGCTTTCAACGAGAGTTGTCCCCAGGCTAAAAAACGTGTACAACGGGATGTGCCTTGGTGGAACAAAACGCTTGCACAGTTAAGATGTCAAGCAAGAAGGTTGTTTAATACAGCTAAAGACACGGGAGACTGGGTATCCTATAGGAATGCTCTAACTTCCTATAATAAAGAACTTATGAAATCTAAGCCATGATTAGTAAGGACGTAAGCCCAATGATCACTCGCTGGGTGCTGGCCATGCTAAAGCAGAGAAAAATCAGCTTTGAGCTAGGTGGGAGTGCTGGCTCAATCGTGGCCACAAGAGGATGCCCTCAAGGAGGTGTACTTTCTCCTCTACTGTGGACCCTAGTCATAGACGAGCTTCTTCACCTTCTGAAGGGCAATGGCTTTGACGTACAGGGCTATGCAGATGACTTAGCAGTCTGCGTGACAGGAATGCATGAGGATACAATATCCGATCGCATGCAACAAGCCCTGCGCATCATTGAAAGATGGTGTGCTAACAAAGGGTTATCTATTAACCCAAATAAAACAGTCTTGGTGCCTTTTACGCGGCGAAGGAAGCTGTCTATGTTAGAGCCGTCCCTAGGGGGCTGCCGTATAAGTTTTTCGATGGAAGCAAAATACCTAAGAGTAGACAAAACCCTCACATGGAATGCTCATTTGGAAGCTACCATAAATAAAGCAACGAGGGCCTATTTCGCATGCACTAGACTGTATGGCAAAACATGGGGGCTGTCTCCAAAAATGACGTATTGGTCATTTAATACAGTTGTGAAGCCAATAGTTACCTACGCTTCCCTAGTCTGGTGGCCGAAGTCTGCCCAAAGAACAGCGGCAATTAAATTAAGTAAGCTGCATCGGCTAGTCTGTGTAGGCATAACAGGTGCAATGAGAACGTGCCCTGCTGATGCTTTAAGTGCCCTTGTGGGAATACCTCCCTTCCCAATTCTGATAGAGAAGGAAGCAAAACTTGCCGCATTAAGACTTCAGAAACTTTCTGATCTAAAAATCGGAAATATGACAGGACATATGAAGATAGTCAAGAAGTTCATGAATAGTCCTATATTGCAAGTAAGTGATGCAATAACTCCTACGCTCAGGATCATGCGAAACTTTGAAGTTTCAATCGTAGATCGAGTGCTCTGGGAAACAGGGAACCCATATGCTGAATCCGATTCGGAGATTTGGTATACCGATGGATCCAAGCTGGAAGATGGTAAAACGGGAGCTGGAATCTATGGACCGAATTACAAAAAATCGGTACCAATGGGTAACTACCCCACTATCTTTCAAGCGGAAATCCATGCAATAGAGGTGTGTGGCAGGGAGTGCCTCCGTAGAAGACTATCCTCTAAGCGAATCTACATTATGTCGGACAGTCAGGCCGCCCTACGTGCCTTGCAGTCTTACACTACAACTTCAAAGCTTGTTGATGAGTGTGTCGCAGTCCTTAATGACCTGGGAGCCAAAAACAAAGTTTTGTTAGGTTGGGTCCCAGGACATGAAGGGCATGACGGCAACGAAGAAGCAGATCATCTTGCAAAACAAGGCGCTCTAACAGCAATTTATGGTCCGGAACCCTTTTGCGGGCTCACCAAGGCCCACGTAAGGGAGACCATAAGCAACTGGGAAAACAAACAGTTTAGGCAGCATTGGCTTAGCAGCCTAGGACAGAGGCAGGCCAAACTCTTTATAGAACCCTCTCAAAGAGCATCGGCCAGGCTCATTAATCTAAGAAGGGTGGATCTAAGAACCCTCACTGGGTATTATACGGGGCATTGCGGCCTGCGTTATCACCTGAGTACGCTGAATCTGTCAGATACAACAATTTGTCGGTTTTGCGAACTGGACGATGAAACGCCGGTTCATATACTCTGCGAATGCAGTGCATTAGCAAGAAAGAGAGCTTGCTACCTAGGTGGGATCACTCTCAATCCGTTCGTGATATGGAATAAAAAGCCTGAGGAGGTGCTCAAATTTATAAAGAGCCTCCGCATACAGCAATAAGCTGAAAGGTCCCACAATAGATCATGTAAATGGTCGCGGTGTAATAAGGCCTTATAATAATAATAATAATAATAATTTATAATTTAGATCCCGGTCAATACTATACTACACCTGGATTGTCTTGGGATGCAATGTTAAAGACCACTGATATAAAATTAGAATTATTAACAGATATTGATCAATATAATTTTGCTTTAGAGGAGGTATTGTTCAATGTAGCAATCGTTATACAGTTGCTAATAATAAATATATGGATGATTTTGATTCTACAAAAGAATCAAACTATCTAGTTTATTTAGATGTTAATAATTTATATGGATATGCTATGTCTCAATATCTCCCGTATGGAAATTTTAGATGGATGAACAGTTTTGATAATTTTGATTTAAATGATATAGAAAAGAGCTCTTTAACTGGTTATATATTAGAAGTAGATATAGAATATCCTTCTACATTACATGATTGGCATAAAGATTTACCTTTTTGCGCAGAAAATAAAAAAAATAACAATATGAAACAAAGTAACCTGATTACAGATTTAACTAATAAGGAAAAATATATTATACATTATAGAGTTTTACAACAGTGTATTAGTAATGGTTTAATTTTAAAGAAAATACACAGAATTCTTCAATTCGATCAATCAGATTGGTTAAAAAAATATATTGATATAAACAACCAACATCGAACTACAGCAAAGAATGTGTTTGAACATCTTTTTAAGCTCCTAAATAATGCCGTCTATGGTAAAACCATGGAAAATGTAGATAAAAGAAAAAATGTAAAAATAGTATGCGAGCGGTAGAAGATTGGGAGCTAGAGCTCTTATAGCAAAACCAAATTTCCACAGCATACTTAAATTCACCAGTAATATGGTTGCAATACAAATGCAAACAGTTTCAACCGTTTATAATAAACCAATTTATATAGGGTTCACAGTTTTAGAGCTCTCTAAATTAAAAATGTATGATTTTCATTATAATTATATGAAACCTAAATATAAGGATAATGTAAGCATGAACTATATGGATACAGATTCATTTATTTATAATATAAAAACTATTGATTTCTATGATGATATTCGTAATGATATTCCATTACAAATCCTTATGATTTCCCTTTACTAAATAAAAAAGTTTTAGGTATGATGAAGGATGAGTGTAATGGTAAAATTATGAAGGAGTTTATTGGTTTAAGAGCGAAAATGTATTCATATAAGACAGTTGGGAATGAAGACGAAATAAAAAAAGTTAAAGGTTTTAAGAAAGCTGTTGTATCGAAACTTTCTTGTCATGATTTTAGAAATTGTTTAATGGAAAAAATATTGTATTACGATTCAATGTATATTTTTAAATCAAATTTACATGATCTGTATACTCAACATATAACTAAATTAGTGTTAAGTTATTTAGATTATAAGAGATATATAAGAGAAAATGGAATAGAAACCTTTGCATGGGGTCATTATAAAATACCATAAATTGAAATATAAAAATAAATAAACTATATCAATTAAAATGTTAAATTAAAAAAAAAAATGTCAGTATGTTATGAGTTTGTGGTCATTAATTTGAGAATCTTTGAAACTTTGGTGGACTTTTGACCGTTTGGGAATAATTTTTCTTAAATTATTCTATGTTTTTATTATTAGTGAACAAGATGGAAAAGTAACAACAATTACAAGCTACCATGATTACGTAATTTCGGCCTTGCTCAAGGGCACTTATCAAATGGCTTTGTGTTTAGAAATTTTTCATCACCTTTTGTTGGTCATCGAACCAAGAACCAAGGGGATTAGGAATTTCTAAGCCCGCAGTGTGTACCTCTTACACCAAGCTGCGTTGAAATTATTGCCAGCTTATATCCATCATGTTCACTTAGTATGTATTCATTTTATTCGTTTTTTGTTTTTTATACTACCTTATCGACAACTAGAGCGACATCAATCGGCCGCCATTTATACTAGCAGTGTCAAGGATTTTAGTGCACCCTGTGATCATTTTACTGACAGCTGCAGCTTATTTTCACAGTGTGGCTTTTTCCGCTGTGTCCTGCGATTAATATGTAAGTATGTTATGAGTTTGTGGTCATTAATTTGAGAATCTTTGAAACTTTGGTGGACTTTTGCCCGTTTGGGAATAATTTTTCTTAAATTATTCTGTGTTTATATTATTAGTGAACAAGATGGAAAAGCAACAACAATTACAAGCTACCATGATTACGTAATTTCGGCCTTGCTCAAGGGCGCTTATCAAATGGCTTTGTGTTTAGAAATTTTTCATCACCTTTTGTTGGTCATCGAACCAAGAACCAAGGGGATTAGGAATTTCTAAGCCCGCAGTGTGTACCTCTTACACCAAGCTGCGTTGAGATTATTGCCAGCTTATATCCATCATGTTCACTTAGTATGTATTCATTTTATTCGTTTTTTTGTTTTTTATACTACCTTATCGACAACTAGAGCGACATCAATCGGCCGCCATTTATACTAGCAGTGTCAAGGATTTTAGTGCACCCTGTGATCATTTTACTGACAGCTGCAAAGTTTCAAAGATTCTCAAATTAATGACCACAAACTCATAACATACTTACATATTAATCGCAGGACACAGCGGAAAAAGCCACCCTGGGAAAATAAGCTGCAGTTGGGGTGCGGCTTGTCTAGCTAATCCCCAATGAGCTACAATATGTTCATTTGGGTTCTTAAAAGGATATCCGGTTTTTATTTCCCTGCCTGCCACCTACTAATAGCCGTTAATAGCAAAAAAAAAACATACCTACAGCTTTTCCTGCCACCTGTCGGCTGATAGCTCATTTACATAAAATTATTTCAGGGCGTGATGACCATAATTGGATTCCGGCAAATGCCAAAAAACAGCTGGTACGATGATAGAGAGTGCAAAGGCGCAATGAAAAGAAGGGACGACGCCTATAAGGCACCTTTAAAAGCGAATGCAACGAGGAGCGTGTGTGAACACTACCGCGAGGTGAAGAAGGTAGCGAGACGGCTTTTCCGGGCGAAGAAAAGGGAAGCGGAAAAGCGTGAAATCGAAGAGCTTGAAATGCTAGCCAGCAGAAGCAACGCCCGAAAATTTTATCAAAGAATTCGACGAATGACGGAAGGTTTTAACCCCGGGCAAACTCCTATAAAAATGACAACGGCGACCTGGTGACAGATATTCAGAGAGTACTAGGGTTATGGAGGGATCACTTCTCTGCCCTTCTAAACGGAGGAACGGAGCAACATTCCAGAGAAGAGGACGAACCCGACCCCACAATCGAAGACGATGGAATCGAAGTTCCACAACCCGACTATAACGAGGTGCGAATAGCTATATCACGGCTAAAAAACAATAAAGCGGCGGGTGCTGATGGCCTGCCCGCTGAGCTATTAAGGTGCATGCACCAGCTCTTGTGCAGAATATGGTCGGATGAATGCAGGCGGAGGAAGAGGGAGACCACCACTGCGAGCACGCGGTGTCTCTAAATGGCGCCACTTGGCTCAACTAAGAACCGACTGGCGTAACATGTTGGACGGCCAAAATCGCCTAGGCGGTTAAAGGCTATTTTAAGTAAGTAAGATGGCCATCTCTTACTTACTTACTTAAAACAGCCTTAAACCGCCTTGGCAATGATGGCCATCTCGCTTTTACTTATTGGCTTTTACCGGGCTTTCAAAACCAGTACGAATCTGTGTGCTGAAGCAATTGTTTGTTTTTTTTTTAATTTGGAAGTAATTTTATATGAAACTTGAAGCAAGCTTCTGGCTGGTGTTACCATACGCGATAAATACCAAACTTACGATAAAACGCAAATGAAATTTGTTTATGTATGTATCTACAATTTTAACGTGCAAAGCGCTCTACTCAAAAATTATTGGCGCACATTTTAAAGTAGAAAAAAAGAATTCAATAGTGGTAGGTGCTGTAATTTTTTTATTAGCTAGGCACTATAAAATTTAAAAAAGATTTTAAAGGTTTCTTAGCTTCTGCATTGTACCTAAATGGGAAAAAGTGCGAAGAAAACGTTTCCCTTGGATTGGAAAAGCTTAAAAAATCTGCAAACAATAACGTGCCTATTAGCGGAACCTAAAAGTTTAAGTTTTTTCCCGTCTGCAAAAGTCGATAAATATCCTGAACTCTTCTTTGTCTGAAATGTTCTCTGGCAGCAGTATGTGCTTTCGTTGGGGTTATAAAGTCTGGGGCTTGCCTTGATTGATACACGTAGGCACGCCACTGTCATTTATCTAAACACGTTACGTTACACGTTGTTTTTCGCAAAAAATCAAAATTTTGACGACAGACCAGAAAATAGAGATGAAAATGTGAGCGAAGTATTTAGCAACATATGTAGTGCAGTGCAGTTGCAAGTTTTGCCTATTCGCGGTGCTTTCAGGGTTCGCAAAAACAACAAACATAATGCACCTATTGTTGTTAAACTTGCGTCGCCAAGTGACAGGTCTCTTAAAGCGAAGAAAAGAGGTGTTTCTCTTAGAGACATTGGCCATGACTCAGATAAACGTATCTATATGCACAAGTTCCTTTCAAAGCGCAATCGTGAGCTACTCAAATTTGCATTGCAGCTAAAAAAGAGAAATAGGCTGGTGTCAGTATTCTCACTAAGGGGAAGGGTGTATGTTCGTGCTCGCGAAGAAGTAAGAGTTTCAACTGAAGATGAGATAAAGCGCCTAACAACTTTATGACTGTCTGTTTTTTTATGAGTTTATGTTATGTTTTTTAAATCATGTTTGTTATATTAAGTTAAGTCACACTTCTATTTTCTGTTTATATTCTATTTTCTTGTCTTCTTCTACTCTCGTCTTAACCTTTGCTTTTTTCTTGGGTTTTAGTACATATGCCAACTTGTTCTGTTTTGGAATGTGCTATTATGACCAAGATGATGGGTTCTAATCAAACTAGCGTTAATGAAAATCATAAGGTGATGGTTGATATCTTGTGCAAACAAAACAAAGGTTTCAATGTAGTGCATTTTAATGCACGTAGTCTCAATGCTGAAAAACAAGATTATGCCCGAAACATTTTTGCTGATTCTACTGTTGATGTTGTATGTGTTTCGGAGACTTGGTTCAGTGCTGACGTTCCCAATCTGTCATATAATATTCCCAACTATAACTTGCTTAGGTTTGATGGAAGTCTTAAAAGGGGTGGAGGAGTGGCGATATATTGCAGGACCAATCTTAAAATAAATAAAATTAAAGAAAAAAAACTTTTTTAAAAATAAGCTTTTATTATTGGTTTATAAAATTAACTAAAAAGTAAAAAATAAATTCACTGTAAAGGAGTATAACACTTTATAAGTTCATTGTAACCTTTAAAGATAATATGGCTTCTTCGTCTGCCACAAAATAATTCCATATTGTACATAATTATATATTTCTAACATTAAAACTTTGCACCTAAATCATTAAATCTTCCAGTATATATCACATTCCTAATTTTATTAATAATAAAAGCGTGTTACATTTCAATAGCAAGAAAAGAAGGTCCTGAATGTTCTTAATTATACCATCAAATAGAAAAGAAGGTCCTAAATGTTCTTAATTATACAATCAAAATTTAACACCTAAATGTTCTCTTAATTATACCATCAAAATTTAACACGCTTTTATTACACTGGTTTACAGCCAAAATGCACCAGAGACGCCATAGTGAAATTCCTATGTAAAATCACCTCCTAATTCCGAAAATCAAGGTTATTTTTACTTGAATGGTACCGTTTTTGAGATATTTACGATTTACCGTTATTTCAAAAAACAAAAAAGATGGCTCCACTTAATCGCGTATATTCAATTTGTAGAAAAATAAAACACAAGATTTTCCACTTTTTTTTATCGATATATTTCGGTTACTCAACGGTAACCGTCTTCAGGACAACTGGGTATAAAAAAGAAAATAAACAATTTTACATAAACAACAACAAACAATAATCACAAACGGTTTCATACATACATTGTTCAACACGTCTGTTTAGCTTGGCGTGTAGCTTTGTACTGTTGATCTGTTCGTGAGTAAATGACGGAACAGGTGAGCAACACCATCGGTATCAGTTCGGTAGTTAAGTCTTGTTGTTGGTGGGGTATTTATAATATGTAACATTTCCATTGTTAGGCGTTTATTGTAGTGTTGTTCTTGTTGTAAAATAGATACCCCTTCAAAGTTAGGAGTGTGGCCGGTATTAGCACAGTGGGCCATAAGTGCTGTTTTGTGGTTGCTAGAATAATTGCATTGTTTAAAGTCGGATTTGTGTTGTGCTATTCTGGTTTTTACTTTGGATTTGGTTGTTCCGACATATACATTTTGGCATGATTCGTGTTCATTGCCACTACACGGTATTTTGTAGACGACATTACTTTTATCAACTGTGGCTATCTTCGACTTAGTTTTATTAAATAAATTTCTTAAAGTGCTTGTGGGCTTATGAGCTATTTTTATTATTTCTTTATTGTAGCAATCAGAATTTGTTAAACGTTCAGACAACTGAGGTACATAGGTTAGAGATTTGAAAAATGTAGGGTTGTTTTCTTTTTGTGGTTTATTTTTAGATTTGGTTTTTTTTATTAAGGTTTTGATTATTTTTTCTGGGAAATCATTATTCTTTAGTAGTGTCATTATCTCATTTTCAACCTCTTTGTGGTAAACTTCGTCCGATATTTCCAACATGCGTCGTATACAGCCCATTGCTGTATTTATTATCATCTTTTTGGGGTGTTTTGAACAACAAGACTTAACTACCAAACTGATACCGATGGTGTTGCTCACCTGTTCCGTCATTTACTCACGAACAGATCAACAGTACAAAGCTACACGCCAAGCTAAACAGACGTGTTGAACCATAGTACAACTGTACAAGTAAGATATGAATCAGCTGGTCGACTTACAGCTGTGCTCACCTGATCGGGTTCCCCTTATTGGAAGCCACTCAACGAAGGGTGTCATTCGTTAGGACCGAAATAAAAGTAGTAGTAGCTTGTGACAAATGTTTAATAACTTCATAAATAATAGAAACTATTTGCCGAAAATTATTTATTATAGCAACTAATTTGTTCTGGAAATGTTTGTACAAAGATTTTACTTGTTTAGCGAAAATTTTTTGATATTTTCTAAAACTTTCTAAAACTTTTAGCACTACGCAGAAAAGCAATCCTGTGGTTGATATTTCCATGACAACTCTCTTGTTCTTCTTTGTTTACATAAAACGCAACTTGCTAATTGTATAAATTTCTGTGAATATTTTTAATAAACAACCATTTTTCTTACTTACAGCATATATTAGTAAAGTGCCCCACCATTTAAATGTGTTTTTTCATAGATGCCTGTGCTTATTTTCTTTTTGTACTTTGTGTGTGCGTGGCGTGCATATAAGGGAGTGTTCACATGCTGCTACAAAGTTGCTTATATGGCGTTTCCACCAAACATACACAGCATCCTTTGGGTTTGGAATAATTGTCAACTGTTTCTGATGCGTGTTCCTCCTCGTTGCTCGGGCGTGATAGATCGCGTAGCTTTGTTATGAATAATCATAGCAATTAAATAATTATTATTATTACCTTGCATTAAACTCGAGGAAAAGCGACAACATAGACGACGTATTGCACCCTCGCTGTTAATGTTGAGATTTATCACCAAATTTTCCATTAAATAATGAATAAACAGACATATTTGTATAAAAAATCATTGTTTATTTAAATAAATAAATAAAGAAAATAAGTGAGTCCCATAACTCAAACATAAAAAAGTTACTATAATTGGACACAGTGCACTAAATCATTATTCTCACACATTCTTAATAGTAATATATTAAAAATTTAAGATTAGTGAGCTTTTTCACAAAGGGTTTCTTTAAAAAACAAAGCAGCTTGTTTAGTTCACTGATATATATGTACATACATACATTCTTTGTGTGGGAATATAACAATATGCAACAACAGCTAAAATGGACATAACCCTGTAAAACTGTCATTGATGGTTGGAGCAGGTCAAGCAGCTATGCTAACTACCTGCTCGCGTTCTTGTAGGAAAATAACGAAAATATCTATTGAAACAAGCGATTACCGCGTAAGTGGTTATTGCTGTAATGACAGTTTTGGTTTTTTAGGTAGAGTTAAAGTGTTGTTGGCATGAAACATAATCGAAAACAAAAATATAAATTATAAAAAAGTAAAAAAAAAACCAAAAGTGTTTGGTAAATTAAAAAGAATTTTTTTTTTATATAATAAAAAAGCATTTTAAAATAAAAGGAAAACGGCGTTGTAAATTAAACAAAAAAACATTGCGTTGTAAAATAAAATGTATATAAGATCAAAAATAAAAAGCAGGAATCTTCACCAATAAACACACATTTTTTATAATACCCGTTTTGGTCCGTTAGGGATACAATTTTTTCTGAAAAGAAATATTTAAAAAATATTAAGTATACATGTACAACATTTCTTAAATAGCTTTTTGCTTTAATTTACACCATATAAACTTAAATGGTTAAATAACAATACTTAAAAATAAATGGGTTTATATGTATACATATATATTTTTTTACTAAACTCAAACTGTATAAAGCTAAGAAATTATAAATGCCATAATATCTAATATCTGAATTTATGCACAATAATTGCCCATAAAGAACTTAACAAGAATTATTGAAAGAATACTTTCTCATATTTAAAACTTAGTCACTTTATACACTCACCTTGGCATTTCTGTTTCTGCAGGAAAAGGGTATCGCGGGACTCCTAAAACAATAAATTTTATCCAAATCACAAAATTTGTTTAGTTCATAGGCATACATTTTGTTCTACATTTCCATACTAAATTGCTTTAAAAATATACCTACACAGCAACCCTGTATGGAGATTTCACTCCATTTCTTCTTGGAAATTTCAACCCTGGGCCTCGGGTTGCTGTGTTAGTTAAGCTAGTTTGACACTGTCTACAGTGTCAAAATTGGGTGTATTAGAAAGAGAGAGAAATAAGGATAACTTACTTGTAGACCTGTACAATGTGTTGAACAATGTATGTATGAAACAGTTTGTGATTATTGTTTGTTGTTGTTTATGTAAAATTGTTTATTTTCTTTTTTATACCCAGTTGTCCTGAAGACGGTTACCGTTGAGTAACCGAAATATATCGATAAAAAAAGTGGAAAATCTTGTGTTTTATTTTTCTACAAATTGAATCTGACCTCGAGCCAGCAAAAAAATCAAAAATATTTATAATCAAAAGGTCGCTAAAAATTTAATTTTAATAAAATTTACTATAATCAGTACATACAACACTTTTTGCTAGGTCCTGCAGATTCAAACATATTGAACAATCATTACGGATATTTAAATTTTTTTTTGTAAAAATATAAAAAAAATTTGTACTTTGCGAGGAAGCATCTCGAAAACTTTTTGTTTTTTAGCAGATATAAATTTGGTAAAAAGCATACTAGTATCATTGGGAGTATACCTGATGAAGCTGGATAAAATCGCCCTCCAACCACGCCCACTTTCGATATCGAAAACTTCGAAAATCACCTAAAGTGACATAATTCGGTAACGGAAACGGCTAACATGATATAGTTTGGTAAGATGAATCCCCTAGTCATTCTATTATAATTTTTTGATACATTTTTAAAAGTAGGCGTTGCACCGCCCACTTTTCAGGGAGGCATATTTGAAAATTTCACGGGTCATAATTTTTAAACTGATTACGGTAGAACGATGAAACTGGTACGAGGTTTACTAGCATACAGACCTGTTAACAATTGATTACTAATCGGTAATGATTAGCAGTTTCATTGATTATTTTTTGAGAAGCCACCTAATGATTGATTACCATTACTTTCACTTTTTAATGATTATTTTTTAATTGATTAAAAAAAAAATAAAAAAATTAAAAAAATTAAAAATTCAAATATAATCAAAAATAACCAAACGTAATGATTAATTTTGATTATTTTTTATTTTTTTTTATTTTTTTCCAATACTGTTGTAGAAAAATATGTGCATACATAAATATTCACTTGCACAAACATACAAATGTATAGGTGAAGCAAAAAGTTCTTTTATATAAATGCATCCATTCATGCACAAAAATATCCCTGGAGGAAAAATGTCGAGACCTTTCGTACTAGTTCGTCATCAAGTGGTCGAACTACAACCTAAACAGAAGACTGGCGCCTTTGCACATTCAGTCTATTATTTAAAAAAAAAAAAATAGCCAAAAAAAAATATAAAAATCAAAAATTATTTAAAAAATCCAGAAAAATCATTACGGCTTTTTTGATTATTCCTTGATTTTTTAATTTTTTTTTATTTTTTCTAATCGTAATCAATTATTAATTGCTTTTTCTTAAAAGCAATTAAAATAGCCACTACTAATTAAAAAAAACCTTTTAATCAATCAATTACTAATTACTAATCAAAATTAACAGCTCTGCTAGCATAACAGGGAGGGGACGAAATCGCTTCCCAACCACACTCACTTCCGAAATGGAAAATTTCGAAAATCATATGAAAACTACTGCTGGGTATTTAATGTTCGGTTTACCCGAACTTAGACATCCTTACTTGTTTTTAAATTTATTTATTCAAGTGCACTTTTATTTAGTGATTTTGTGGTGGCTGTTTTGCAAAAAAAAACTATTGGTGGTTGTTATTGTTGTAGCGCGCTTTATCTCAGCAAACATTTAGGTTAGAGAACGATTAGAAGACGATTCTTATTCTAATGACCTTCTCTAGGGTAGAGGGTTAGAGGGGGATTAGAGAAACTGTTGAGGACTATAGCTTTGTCGACAAAAAAGGTTTCTTAGTTCTCGATATCCCAAAAAACACAGTCTCTAACGTTAGATAACTGTTCGTCTTTACGTTATGCTATGGATACACACACGGAGATTATCTCCAATAAATCTTCTTTAATCAGATCCAAATTTTACCCTGATACACACAAAAATGAAGATTAACAGCATTGAGAATTACTACTTTGGTTGTTAAGTATATCACTATATTCTTACCTACCTCAGCGACATCTAGTTGTCGAAAGTCGGATCTTAGAAACCAGCGCGACGCCTATCTGTCAGCTACCCTTAATTTCCTAGTGTTTCTTGGTGTTGTTGTCTATTTATGTACAGAGTGTTGCCAGTGCAAATTTTTTAAAACTGCTCAAATCTTCTTAATTTTTGGGAGTTTATAATGAAGATTATGCTCAAGTTAACTCCCAAAAGCTCAGTTAATTCGGAATTTGCGCTAATGTATCAGCCGTATTAGATAACTAGGGTAATTCTCTAACGATTCGAAGGCAACAGTAGAGAGCTACATTAACAACAACAACAACAACAACAACAACAACAACACACTAAAACTCAGTTAATTCGAGACAAGTTAGAGCACTAGCCAAAAGACGAGCATTTTGCACCATTTGCAAATTCACATTAGAATCCCATTAGAAAATGGCATTAGAATTGGACTCGAAAACATAGTTTTCTCGATTTGAGAATTATGTCCCATTTTGTTAGAGAACGCTGTGATTCTCGAGTGTTTCCCGACTCGTCCTCTAACGTTAGAGATAGGAGAATGTGGCTAGTTCTCGAATGTACCTCCAATCGAAATTAAGCTTCATGGTTTTTTGGGATAGAGAAAAAGGCTAGATTTCTAATGAATTAGTTCTGTAATCGTTCACGAGTCGAAAACTAGTGTAGTTTTCTAACAATTTTCGCGACTCGAGAACTACACCACTAAAACTAAAATTTCTCTAACGTTAGATTGTGTATGCTGGGATAGCGTTTTTGTTGATGGTTGGTATTGTGGCAGCAGGCCTATACGATATACGAGGCGGTCCCACTGCTGTTGTTGTTGCTGGTTATTGCAGTGGGACTATAACAGCCCCTGCTGTTTGCAGGGCTGGTTGTTGTTGTTGTTGCGCTCTTGCTGCTAGAGCTTGTAGTTGCTCTAGTTAGATGGTATTGTTGCAGCGAGCCGATTTTGTTGTTGCTACGCACTTGTAGTTGTTGTTGTAGCGCGTTTATGCTACAGCTCTGTTTTTGTTGGTGCTATTGCAGTTGCAAGCGCTGTTGTTGCCGGAAGCGCTGTTGCTGTGGTTACCACTATTTTTGGTTGTTGGTGCAGTGCGTCTTTAAGACTGCGTCTTTTCGCAGTTGTTGTTGTCCGCGCTGGTGTTCCTTGTCCGTTGTTGTTGGTACAGCGTTTCCACAGCGCTTCATGTTTGGGGTTGCACGGCTGATGTTGCTGCTACTGGCATTGTAGGCGGTCTGTTGAATTTTATTGTTTTCTATTTATTTCAATTTATTTCCTTTTTTAAATTTTTTTGTTTTTCCACAAGCAGAAAAAATCTTTTTATTTGTCAATATTTATTTGTATATGACAGAAAATGGAGGATTTTTGACACGAATAATTGGTAGCATGAAATGTCATGATCTCCTTAAATGTCAGGTGGCGAGCAACAACAACGAATTTTTGACAGTGGCATTACCTTCTTATTTGTACTATGATCCAGCCTAAGAAAATTATATACTAATGTGTCACTTATGTATTTTTCTAATTTACTTTTTTATTTTCTTTCAGGAGTAAATATGTCTTTAAAAATTCATTTCTTACACTCCCACTTAAATTTTTTCCCGCAAAATCTTGGCGACGAAAGTGACGAGCATGGCCAAAGAGAATATATCAACAAGAGCCACCACTCGTTATGAAAGCAACGAACAAGATGGATGCCGTTTTCTTTCAGGGTTTCGGTAATTTCGATATAAATATGTTATTGTCTAATCGAAACAAAATGTGTAAAAGAAAATAGACGAGAACTGAAATAACACAAGAGTCGAAACAAAAATTTAGCAGCTGTCGAATTTACAAAACTGAGGAAAACAAAATTACCGAAACCCTGAAAGAAAACGGCATCCATCTTTTTCCTTGCATTTATAACGAGTGACGGCTCTTGTTGATATATTCTCTTTGGCATGGCGAAAGGTTTCACCAGCAAATGAAAGTGATTGAAAGTCGGTATCAAGGATTCTGGGATGTCGCTATGATGGGCGACTACTGTTGGTTTCTCATAAGAGAAACCGATCCTAATCTAAATAAGCGTCAAAACAAGACACATAACTTTTTCAATTATAAAACAAGATCATAGAGTTAAGACAGAACCATATGTACATATGCTATTATTTGTAGGGTACTTAACCCTTAAGCCACTGAAATAGAAATACGTAGAAGTTAACCCTTAAGCCACTAACACCGTCTACAGACGGTCATCATTAAAATCAAAATAAAAATCGAATGTAAGTAAATGGGCATTTTATGCGCTTGAGCGTTGACTCTGCATGAAATGAGCTTTCAAATAAAGCTTTTTTGAAAGCTCTTAAATCACTTTTGTGGCAGTGACAGCTATTTGTTTGAAAACATTTGAAGATTTAAAAAAAAAATTTCGCTCAAGCTCCTAAGACCGTCTACAGACGGCCTTCACAAACCGCTCACTAACTCAGAAAAGTCAACACCATAAATTAAAAAAATATGCACAATATTAAAGCAAATAACATAACTACTTACCAGAAAATTATTCAGAACGATTAAGTTGTCAGAAATGATTTTTTTTTTTAGTTTGAATCATCATTCATCATTTATTGGCGCTTAACCACCTAAGCGGTTTTGGCCGTCGCCTATCAAAGCACGCCAGTCATTCCTTTTTAGCGATAACTGACGCCAATTGGAAACCCCAAGGGAGTTCAAGTCATCCTCCACCTGTTGTTTCCATCTCAGTCGAGGCCTCCCCCTTCCTCTGCTGCCGAATTCGGGTGACGATTGGAAAACCTTCTGGGCTGGAGCTTCTTTGTCCATTCGCATGACGTGACCCAGCCAGCGGAGCCTTTGGGCTTTAATTCGCTGGACTATGGTCAGATCTGCGTAAAGCTCGAATGCGCACCAAATTTTCAAGTAATTTCCGCGTTACAATCTTCAAATTTTTTCAAACAAATAGCTGTCACTACCACAAAAGTGATTTAAGAGCTTTCAAAAAAGCTTTATTTGAAAGCTCATTTCATGCAGAGTCTACGCTCAAGCGCATAAAATGGCAATTACATTACATTCGATTTTTATTTTGATTTGAGTGATGACCGTCTGTAGACGGTGTTAGTGGCTTAAGGGTTAAGTATTAAATGGATATATTTACTTGAATGCTTATAACTTTTGTATTAGTTCATCGATTTTGTTCACTGATAGCTTGTTTTTTTTGTAATAAAACAGAGCTTAGAGGGGGGGGGAATATCTGCTAAAAAACAAAAAGTTTTCGAGATGCTTCCTCGCAAAGTACAAATTTTTTTATATTTTTACAAAAAAAATTTAAAAAATCCGTAATGATTGTTCACTATGTTTGAATCTGCAGGACCTAGCAAAAAGTGTTGTATGTACTGATTATAGTAAATTTTATAAGCTTTCAAATTTTTCAAACCGTTTTCGAATAGCTCAATTTGTTCTTGAGATATACACGATTAAGTGGAGCCATCTTTTTTGTTTTTTGAAATAACGGTAAATCGTAAATATCTCAAAAACGGTACCATTCAAGTAAAAATAACTTTGATTTTCGGAATTAGGAGGTGATTTTACATAGGAATTTCACTATGGCGTCTCTGGTGCAGAAAAAAAGTTGGAATTTGTGATCCAGTGTTATTAATAAAATTAGGAATGTGATATATACTGGAAGATTTAATAATTTAGGTGTAAAGTTTTAATGTTAGAAATATATAATTATGTACAATATGGAATTATTTTGTGGCAGACGAAGAAGCCAAATTATCTTTAAAGGTTACAATGAACTTATAAAGTGTTATACTCCTTTACAGTGAATTTATTTTTTACTTTTAGTTAATTTTATAAACCAATAATAAAAGCTTATTTTTAAAAAAGTTTTTTTTTCTTTAATTTTATTTTTTACTTTTTAGTTCGGTTTATCAACAAGAGGCAATAATGTCGCAGCGACATCAATCGGCTGCTAGCAGCAACAGAAACCATAGAATCTTTTACAATAAAGCCGCGTGGTTAATAAAGTTACTTTTGGGATATTGGAATAAAGACTAAACTAAACGATAAATGGGATTTTTGAAATTAAGCTAATTTTTTTATTTACTGTTAGCGAAGCCTGAACGATGATGAAAATTTGCAAAATCCCATCTTAACTGCAAGTTAGTACAATATCAAAAGCAAAATTTCCTGGAATGAAAACTTTCGAATATCTCTACTCGTGAGCCACCTATCGGAATTATTTTTTTGTTATTTTGCGTGGAGGCAGAAAAATAAACGATGATGAAAGATCCTACCTCAACGGGAAGTTCGTTGAAAAACGAATTAATCGACACTGAAAACAGACCTTCGTAATTCTCAAATAAAGCGACTCACGCGCCACCTAGCGGGTCCAATTTTTTTTTAACATTTAGAAATTGATTAAGTAACACACACGTAAAATATCAGCCAAATCGGTCCATAATTACGATTTTGAGTTTTTATTACCGCTATCTCAGCCCCACGTAGCGGAATTTTTTTATACAAAAATATTTCTTTTCATGGTACATGTTACGAATTTCAGCTAAATCGGACCATAAATGCGAATTTTGAAAATATAGCGACCCACGCGCCACCTATCGATTTTTTTTTTTTATAATATTGCATTGTCATCGGGGTTATACATGGGTGCAGAATTTCGGACACCGGGAAGTGTATGAAATTTAGCTTGCAAGATTTGATTACAGACAGCCGTCAGGTGAAACTAAATAAAAGCTTATAATTAATTAGAACTGCGTTTCAATAATAATTAGCTGTTTCCTTTTTTCTTCAATTTAATAATTCAAAATCAGCAGAGCCAACTTTTTATGCATAATTGCTCAAAAGAGTGAAGGAATTTGCCGATTGTTGCATTCTTCAGCCCCATCTGCATATCAATAGACAATGCTCATAAGAGTAAAGGAATTCGCCGCGTGGTAAGTAAAGGTACTTTTGGAATACACCACGCGGCGAATTCCAATCTTCTTTCTATGGCAATAGGGAAAAACGACTAAACTTGGGTGATGATTGGATTTTTGCAAATAAAGCAATATTTTAGATTTTTTTTGTATAATGCATTGTCAGTAAAACCTGATCGATGGTGAAAATTTCAAAACCCCAGCTCAACGGGGAGTTAGTTCAAAATCGAAAGCAAAATCTCTGTAAATTAAATTTTTCAAATATCTCTACCCATGCGCCACCTACCGGAATTATTTTTTTATTATAGTGCTTTGGGGTATAAAACTAAGCGATGATGAAAATTTCAAGATCCTACCTCAACGGGAAGTTCGTTGAAAAACAAATTAATCGACACTGAAAACAGACCTTCGTAATTCTCAAATAAATCGACTCACGCGCCACCTAGCGGGTCCAATTTTTGTTTAACATTTAGAAATTAATTAAGTAACACACACGTAAAATATCAGCCAAATCGGTCCATAATTACGATTTTGAGTTTTTATTACCGCTATCTCAGCCCCACCTAGCGGAATTTTTTTTTTACAAAAATATTTCTTTTCATGGTAGTAATACATGTTACGAATTTCAGCTAAATCGGACCATAAATGCGAATTTTGAAAATATAGCGACCCACGCGCCACCTATCGAAATTTTTTTTATAATATTGCATTGTCATCAGGGTTATACATGGGTGCAGAATTTCAAATCAATCGGACACCGGGAAGTGTATCAAATTTAGCTTGCAAGATTTGATAACATACAGCCGTCAGGTGAAACTAAATAAAAGCTTATAAAATATTGTCAGAGTCCAAAAACTCCGAAACTGAATTCCTAATATGCGAAATTTCCGATGGTGTTAGTAAAGTGTTATTAACGTGTGTGTATAATCCGAGTAAGTCCTGCTTGTTAGATGTTTTTTTTGAAGAGTTGTCAGTGTTTTTACTTGATTATGAACATTATGTAGTTTGTGGAGATTTTAATGTTAATTTACTTGTTGACGACACGTATACCAGAAAACTACTTGACCATGTATCGACAGCAGGCCTTGTTATCGTTAACAAGTCTGTACCTACTAGGTATGCGGAAAATTGCAATCCTAGCCTTTTAGATATCTTTATAACATCTGACCATATAAATGTTAAATTTGACCAACTATTTTTTTATTTCTGACCATGATCTCATATTTTGTTCTTTAGATATAGCTCTTAATCGTTCTGTCATTGATGTTGGTTTTTCGTTTCGTGATTTTAAGTCCCTAAATGTTGATGCTTTGTTTTGTGATTTATCTAATATTTGTTGGGACGATTGCTGGTTTTATGATACCGTTGATAAAAAGCTTGAATTTTTAAATAAAAACCTCTTAGCACTTTTTGATGTCCATGTTCCTGTTCGTTATGTTCGTCCAGTGAGTCGATCATGTCCGTGGTACACTAAAAAGGTCTGTTTGACAATTAAAAAGCGTAATAAGATGTATGCGAAGTGGAGAAGGACGTTGAGTGACAGTTGTTGGACCCAATATAAGGTTGCGCGAAATGAAGCGACGCTGGTCATTAGAAGCGAAGAGTTGGTATTGTCGCAACAAACTCAATGCAAGGCAGCCATCTAGAGATTTGTGGCGCAACCTTAAACAATTAAGTGTTCATGGAAAGAATGCTACAGAGTGTGAACTGGACCCGGATGTGCTGAACACCTATTTTGCTAGTGCAAGTAGTGGCCTTAATCTTCCGCCGAGTTATGGGGGTGTGCCAGCTGTAAATGGTCTTGTAAGTAGGTTCCAGTTTACGGCCGTGAGTGAAAATGATGTTCTGCAGGCCCTGACGGGAATAAAATCAAATGCAATAGGGGAAGATGGAGTTTCACTCAGGTTTGTAAAAATTGCTTTACCATGGATCCTCGGAACTATCACTCATGTGATCAATCACTGCTTCGCAAGTTCATGTTTCCCTTCTGAGTGGAAAAAGGCCATTATACGTCCAATAGCGAAAAAATCAAATGCTACTAGCCCATGTGATTACCGCCCAGTGAGTATACTACCAGCTCTTTCAAAAGTATGTGAGTCACTGATGGCCTCTCAGATTTCGTTTTATCTACAGGAAAGAAGACTATTATCACCACTTCAGTCTGGATTTAGAGCCCATCACAGCTGTTCCACTGCAATGGCTAAGATATTAGATGATATAAGGGTCCCATATGATAGTGGTGACTTGACTCTTCTTTGCCTGCTAGACTTTTCGAAGGCCTTCGATCTGGTGAACCACAATCTCTTGTGTAAAAAACTTAGAAATCTGTTTGGCTTTTCAGATAGCTTATGTCTAGTTACCTTGAGGGACGATCTCAAAAGGTAAGAGTTAAGGATCTTTCATCTCTTGAATGTTATACTTCATCCGGCGTTCCACAACGGTCTGTTCTTTAACCGTTATTGTTAAGTATATTTGTAAATGATGTTTTTACTGTGTGCCAATATGTGAACGTACATGCATATGCTGATGATATTCAGCTATACTTGACCGGTCGTATTGGTCTTGTCGAAGATCTGTGTTGTAGAATTAATAGTGATTTGTCAGCGATATCGATGTGGGCTAATGATAACTGTTTGTGTCTAAATGCTCTAAAGTCGTTTGTCCTACCTATTAGCAACAGCGTTATTAATCTGACCGACATTCCCGAACTTGTCGTCGGCAACACTGCTTTGTCAATTACCGAGAAAATAAAAAATCTTGGCTTTGTTATTAATTCCAAGTTGAACTGTCGGGATCATATAAACAAAGTTGTAGCAAATGTATATGCAGTGTTACGCCGTCTTAGGACTTCCGCGTCTTTTACACCACAAGATACCAGACTCAAATTAGCCAAGCAACTCATTTTACCACTTATAACATACTCTGCGATTGTCTATAGCAAGCATCGGCGCCACATAGATCTTAAGATCAGTCAAACAAGTTGGATTCATCACACAGACACGTTGTGCTCTTTGTTTACCAAATGACTTAGTCGTCGCTGTGCAAGGGGCGAAACCACATCGCGTGGGGGTGTCGCTTGTTTGGTAAGCGAATGTTAAAAATATAGTGCGGACGATCACAGCACGTGTATAAGCGTTCTCACTTATACACCTGCATTTACAAATCCGCCGACCCATGGTCTATAGTAATATCGACTCCATATCGTCCCATAAAATTAATGTCGTGTTCAACAATGTTACTCGTTATGTGTATGGAATAAAAAAGTTTGATCACATTTCCTTGTGGAGAGATAAAATTTTAGGGTGTAGTATTGAAAAGTATCTTGACGCAAGAAGTTGTATTTTTTTATTTAAGCTGATTCAGACGCAATCTCCGAGATATTTGTACGAAAAGCTCCAACACAGCAGGTCCAATAGGCATCATAACTTAATTATTCCTAGATACACGTATTTGACATCATCTAGATTGTTTTTCATTAACGCAGTGAGGCTTTGGAACTCGATTCCAAATATGATTAAAACAAAATTAAACGCAAGAAATTACGAAACAGAAATATATAAATTTTTTGGTACTATATAAGATTACATATTTTATCAAGATTTTCATTTAGATATTTATTTTTCCTTCTTCTATATACACTACTGTCCTTCTTTCGATTTTCTACTCCTAATTTTCCTTTTCTGCATTTTCCTTCACACTATTCCCGTTTTCTCCCTTTCTTTATTCAAAATATTTGATGTTATTAGTTATAGTTTTAAAATAATCTACCTAAGTTGAGATATTGTGTAAACATATATTACTTTTGATGCGCTGTGAAAAGACATATATAGTCTTATAAGTGTAACTCATTGTTTTTAAAGAAACAAGTCGACCATATACAGCATTTTTGACGCCAGATGGTCTCTTCGAGCACAAAGTAATGCCGTTTGGGCTTGTGAACGCCCCGATAGTGTTCCAAGAGATGGTGATCAACCTGATAAGAGATTTAGAGCATCGCGACAAAATTATTAACTACGTGGACGAAGTGATCATTGCCACGGCAACCGAACGTGAAGGCCTCGTGGTATTAGACGAATTTTTGAGAGCAGTGCGAACGGCCGGGTTAACATTACGACCGTCCAAATGTACATTCATGTCAACGAATGTGATCTTCCTGGGGCACAGCATAAGTAGCGAGGGCATAAAACCTGGACGCGACAAAGACCAATGCGTGGAGGAATTTCCGATGCCAACTACAGCAACAAATGTACGACAATTTCTTGGCTTAACTGGATTCTTCCGACGATTTATTCCAGAGTATAGCCATATATCGCACCATTGACAAAATTACTCAAGAAGGATGAGGTCTTCAATTGGGGCACAGAGCAGCAAACTTCCTTTGATGTGTTAAAAAGGGCATTGACCAGGGATCCAGTTCTGACCAGGGATCCAGTTCTAGCGATATTCAACAACGACAACGAACATGCCATAACCGCAACTAAAGTAACGACGCCTTTACAACCACGAGTAGCTAGATGGTGGCTTAAACTACAAGAGTTTGATTTCAAGTGTGAGCATCGCGCTGGTACGCGAATGGCCCATGTAGACGGGTTAAGTCGAGCGCCAGTTCAACCGGAAAGTGAGGTAACCACAGTCGCTGAACGGGTTATGAGAGTGATGTCGGCTGTAGAGAGCCATGATTGGTTATACGCGATGCAGATTCAGGACGACAAGGTGCGAGAGATCTCCGAGGTGCTACAACGGGATAGTCCCTCGGAAAATGATGTTGAAAAACAAATGCAGGCTGATTATCAATTGCAAGATGGGCGTGTATATCGAAAAGTCAACCAAAAATTTAAACTGGTGATTCCTCAGGCAATGAGGTGGCGCATTACCAAGGCGTGTCACGATGATTTCGGTCATTTTGCATTGAAAAAGACGATTGAACGAATCGGGAAACATTTCTGGTTTCCTCGTATTCGAAGGTACGTAAAAACATACATTAATGCTTGCGAGGAATGTTGTCTCTTTAAGGTCAAGGGTGGTAAGCCGGAAGGTGAACTACATCTTGGTGAGGTTTTACCCATCCCGTTCCGGAGCATACACGTCGATCACTTGGGCCCATTCCCCAAGAGCAAACGAGGCAATGTCCATATTCTTGTAATCGTATGCAGCTTCAGCAAGTACATCATCTTGAAACCGACACGTAATACCAAATCAGAACCAGTGGTCAAGGCGTTGGAAGAGGCAATGGCAATATTTGGGCAACCGCTAAGAATTGTGTCCGACCGAGGCACTGCCTTCACTTCCAAGATTTTCCAAGATTTCATCAGCAAGTATGGCATCCAACACGTAAAGACGGCCGTAAGAACCCCTCGTGCCAATGGCCAGGCAGAGCGGGTCAACAAGACCATACTCAGCGCAATCAAATGTAGTGCAAAGACAGAAAAGGATTGGGACTTGACTTTACCTACAGTCCAATGGGCAGTTAACTCTCAATGCCATAGCGTAACCAAGTTCTGTCCAAATGAGCTTATTTTCAACTTTAACCCGAGAGATGTTTCCACGAATCGGGTAATACAAGCGATACATGATAATCTCGAGTCCAGCAACACCGATGTCAACGAAAAACGCGAGATAGCAGTAGAGAACATCAACAAAGAGCGTAGTCGTTGGAAAGAGCGGTATGATGAGAAACATTCGAAACCGCATGAGTATACCGTGGGTGATTTGGTGTACATTGATTATGTGCCCACCGCGACGGGTGTGTCCCACAAGCTCGATCCAGCATTCAAGGGCCCGTATATAATAACGAAGGTTCTTAACTACGATAGATATGTGGTAGAAGATCTACCAGACAGTACTGTAACGCATCGAAAATATTGCAACGTGGTGAGTAGCGATCACATGAGACCTTGGCGAGTCCTGGGTCCTGAACTTGACAATTGTGATGAAGGTGGCCAGGCAAAGAAAAAAGTTAGAAAATCCTCAAACTTTTTTTGACCTAACCAGAATTTGCAATTTACACCCACTAAAAAGTTTTAAAAACACGCCACGTATAATAAATTTCTATAAATAGAACTCATATTTCTGCAAAATGAACCTTTCAATCTTTCACTCAACAAGCTCCTCCTATTATTAGAGAAATTAGGTCATAAATATACAGTACCTGGGTGAGCGAGCTTGCTCGGTGCTATCAATTTAGCGCTAACTTTACTTACCCAAAATGACCCCAAAATGGCCGTAAAATAGTCCAAAAAACCCAAAAACGACCCCAAAAAGACCCTTAAATGTTCCCAAAATGATCCGAAATTGAACCCAAAATGACCCAAAAATAAACCCAAAAAGACCCTTAAATGTACCCAATGATCCGAAAATGACCAAAAAATTATGCAAAAATGATCGCAAAATGACCCCAAAATAATCCCAAAATAATACTAAAATAATCCTAAAACGAACCCAAAACGACCCTAAAATCTTCCAAAAATGATCCAAAATTTACCGCAAAATGACCCAAAATATGTCCCAAAATGACTCGAAAATGACCCCAAAATTTAACCCAAAATGATGTCAAAATAGCCCCAAAATGATCCTAAAGTAACCCCTAAATGATCCTAAAGTAACCCCTAAATGATTCTAAAATAATCCAAATATGATCCCAAAAAATACAATACGGTAAAATGGTGACCCTGGGTGGCAATCCTACTTGGAAATATTTTAGATGGTATTTCGGCCAAAATACCTTTAATTTGATACCCATATTGGCATATCTCGCTCCATAATTTTGTATAAATTGAAATAGGTGGCAACCCTGTAAACCACCCCAAGTGGCAACCCCTAAGTGGATAGTTTTATAATCAGTCATGTCGTCTAAATGCCAAAATCGGTCAAGCTGTTCCCGAGATAGTACCGGATATACAAATATACTGTGGTAAGGTGGCAACCCTACTTGAAAATATTTTAGTAGGCATGTGGCTGAAAATATCTTTCATTTGATATGAAGATATTGGCATATCTTGCTTAAAAAAACTTGAGATATGCGGCAACCCTGTAAAGCGCCCCAGGTGGCAACCACCAAGTGGATAGTCTTAGAATCAATCATACTCTCTATATGCAAAATTGTATCCAAATCGGTCAAGCGGTTCCCGAGATATCCCGGATATACAAATATACTGCGGTAAAGTGGCAACCCCACCTGAAAATATGTTAGTTGGCATGTCGCTGAAAATACCTTTCAAAATTTAAAAAATTTGAGACATGTGGAAACCCTGTAAACCGCCCCAGGTGGCAACCCCCAAGTGGATAGCCTTAGAATCAATCGTACTATCTATATTCAAAATTTTATCCAAATCGGACAAGCGGTTCCCGAGATATCCCGGATATACAAATATAAAAGTTTACCTCATTATTATTATTATAAGTCCTTAGTACCAACTGGCAGCTACACAATGAAATTTTAGCCAGAGACCTACCACTACAACCCCCACAAGCCCCCTCATCGGTTGAGGAGCTGGAGGACCTGGTAACGACATACACCACGGCGCTCTCAAATGCCCTAGAACGAGCTTGTCCAGTGCCTAACCCACGCGGTAAACGTAGGCCACATTGGTGGACCTACGACCTGGACTCGCTCCGTAAACCTGCAGGAAGCAATTTAATAAGGCTAAACACCTTCACACGGAGCCTCAATGGCTCGAATACAAAGTTAAACTAAGGGCCTACAAAAAGCCCTGAGACAGGCAAAGAGAACTTCGTGGAGGAATTTCTGCACTGGGGTCGAAAAGGTCGACGACACATCGAGACTTAGACGAGTTCTCTCGAAAACTCAAACAGCCATTAGCTTTTTGCAGAAGCCTGACGGATCCTGGACCAGCACGGAAGGGGAAACTCTTGAGATGATCTTGAACACACATTTTCCGGGTAACTTGCATAATGCACCGTCAGCAACTCATTAACACGCTGGAGACATCAGCCAAATGGGTAGCATTTCTCTATACAGCCTGCCTGGCTCTCCACTACATTCCATGCTCCTGGAGACACGCCACCGTAGTGTTTATTCCTAAGGCTGGGAAGGCCTCCCACTGCTCATGTATATAAGATTACATATTTTATCAAGATTTTCATTTAGATATTTATTTTTCCTTCTTCTATATACACTACTGTCCTTCTTTCGATTTTCTACTCCTAATTTTCCTTTTCTGCATTTTCCTTCACACTATTCCCGTTTTCTCCCTTTCTTTATTCAAAATATTTGATGTTATTAGTTATAGTTTTAAAATAATCTACCTAAGTTGAGATATTGTGTAAACATATATTACTTTTGATGCGCTGTGAAAAGACATATATAGTCTTATAAGTGTAACTCATTGTTTTTAAAGAAACAAGTCGACCATATACAGCATTTTTGACGCCAGATGGTCTCTTCGAGCACAAAGTAATGCCGTTTGGGCTTGTGAACGCCCCGATGGTGTTCCAAGAGATGGTGATCAACCTGATAAGAGATTTAGAGCATCGCGACAAAATTATTAACTACGTGGACGAAGTGATCATTGCCACGGCAACCGAACGTGAAGGCCTCGTGGTATTAGACGAATTTTTGAGAGCAGTGCGAACGGCCGGAGCAGTACGACCGTCCAAATGTACATTCATGTCAACGAATGTGATCTTCCTGGGGCACAGCATAAGTAGCGAGGGCATAAAACCTGGACGCGACAAAGACCAATGCGTGGAGGAATTTCCGATGCCAACTACAGCAACAAATGTACGACAATTTCTTGGCTTAACTGGATTCTTCCGACGATTTATTCCAGAGTATAGCCATATATCGCGACCATTGACAAAATTACTCAAGAAGGATGAGGTCTTCAATTGGGGCACAGAGCAGCAAACTTCCTTTGATGTGTTAAAAAGGGCATTGACCAGGGATCCAGTTCTGACCAGGGATCCAGTTCTAGCGATATTCAACAACGACAACGAACATGAAGTGCATACAGATGCTAGTAGTCATGGCCTATCGGGTGTGTTGCTACAGCGTGACGATGGTGGGCTAAGGCCGGTTCAGTATTTTAGTCGCCAGGGCAGCGCAGCCGAGTCCAAGTACGCGAGCCATGAGCTCGAAGTGCTGGCCATCGTCGAAACTCTCGAGCGGTTTAGAATCTACCTTCTTGGAAGGCCATTTGTTGTGGTAACCGATTGCCATGCCATAACCGCAACTAAAGTAACGACGCCTTTACAACCACGAGTAGCTAGATGGTGGCTTAAACTACAAGAGTTTGATTTCAAGTGTGAGCATCGCGCTGGTACGCGAATGGCCCATGTAGACGGGTTAAGTCGAGCGCCAGTTCAACCGGAAAGTGAGGTAACCAAAGTCGCTGAACGGGTTATGAGAGTGATGTCGGCTGTAGAGACCTCGGGTTGATGTGGATCTTAGTCTACTCCTACAACAGGCATGCCTCTCACGGATATATTATAAACCCCTAAACCGAAGAGAATTTTTTACCGTCGACAAATAACGAATTGGCTGATATGTATTTTTCGGAAAGTCAGTCACAAAGTTCAACGTCTTTGCTCCGTAATCTCCTCAGCTCAATAGAAGTATCTCCCTCCGATGAAAGGTCGGAAGATGAACCCCAGGATACTGAGCTATTAACAGCAATTTCGGAAATTGAAAGCTATGCCCCAAAACAGTTAGACTTGGATGCTAATATAATGAAGTATTGGAAAACAAAGCAATATACGCATCCATATTTGTGGTCACTAGCACAAATAGTGCATAGCACCCCAGCTACGCAAGTTAGTGTAGAACGCTCTTTTTCAGGATTAAGACTAATTCTCAGTGACTTGCGGTGCAAATTGTCTCCCGATAATTTAGAAAAGATTCTCTTTTTAAAAATAAATAACTAAAAGTTAAAGTTAAAGTTTTCATTCAGCCATGTTTCCACGAATACGAAGATGTCATAATCCAACTGCTCACTAAACTTGTACACCAGGTCAGCTTTGGTTCTCATGCCAGACAGATTATGAAAATAAATTTTCAGTCCACTCATATTATTAATAGGGGCGAAATCACGCCTAACTAACTCCGTAGAGGCTTCCGTTGAGCCCTTCGAAAAAAACTGAAGCGGCTTTACCATAACGTTCACCGGCCATAGATTCGGGCATAGAAACTTCTCATACGAGGACGCGGAACCCCCAACTTGAAACTGACTCGAGTCAAAGTTGATAGCGAAACATCTTTTTTAACCAGCTTGGTACATGATAATAAATTTTCTTCGATCGTCGTTTGCCTGGCCACATAATCTTTAACATTATCCTCCGACGCAGATGGCGCAAAAGAGGATATATGAAGAAATTTAAAGCGATATGCAACATCAAGATCAGTGCAGTCATTCGTTCCAATAATGCGAGCTTGGTTGTCATTATTATTAGCTCTGCGCCCCTTACGTCGTACCTGCATCCACTGACCATTACCAGTTTCAACATCAGTATCAACAATTTCAAGACCATCAGCAAGGGATACACGAGATGAATTATTATTATTGGATGGTTGGGTTGGTCTAATGTTAACATTCACCATGCCTGCATTGTTACAATTTTTAGCATTATCATTATTCGGCACTGCACTTGTGCCAGCTTCATCCAATTGATTGTTGTTTTTATTGGTATTTTTCCTGTTACACCTTCCTTTATTTTGCACAGGTTTCCAATCAGCTGGATTACCGACAACTGCAGGTGAAACACCAACAGCATCCGAAACGGGCGGCGTAAGTTGAGAAACAGTGCCATCAGGAATTGGCGTCGCAGTAGAAGTGGTAGCAGCACCAACATCATTAGGCACAGTAATCGGCAGTAAATGAGCATTTGAAGCAGTATCATTCATGTTGGTAGTGGCATATGCAGACGATTTAGCTATTGTATATAGGGGCAAATTCCCACAAACCCTGTGCGACTTGATGCAAGTAGCACTACGAGAGGTTTCCTCATGGTGCTCGCGCTGCGGACTGTGCATCAACCCGGGAAAAGTAGAACTGGTCCTTTTCACCAACCGCTATAAGATACCACGTGCGCCTGAACTTGGCTGACAAAGCCTAGTTCTTAGGCACAGTTCTGGATAGAAAACTAACCTGGAAGGAGAATGTTCTTCAGTCCCAAAAGAAAGGGTGTATTGCCCTCTATACGTGCAAAAAGCCATTGGAAAAAAATTGGGCTCAGCCAGAAAATCTGCAAATGGATCTACACTGCAATCATTCGACCAATCCTACTCTATGGAGTTGTGGTATGGTGGCCTGTGCTGAGCAAGGCCACAAACCTTAATCTGTTAGGTAAAGTACAAAGATCTTGTATGATCTGTATAAGCGGCGCGTTAAGAACAACGCCCAACGAAGCACTCCAGGCCATTCGAAGTTAGACGGCAGAGTTGGAGGAGGGGTTTTTTTCATATAGAACTATTTGTACAAAAGTTTCACTTGTTTAGCGACACTTTTTTGATATTTTCTAAAAGTTGATATTTCCATGACAATTATCTTGTTCTTCTTTGTTTACATAAAATGTAACGTGCTAATTATATCAATTTCCGTGAATATTTTACTTACTTACAGCATATCTTAATAAAGTTCCCCATCATTTAAATGTGTTTTTCCATTGATGCCTATGATCATTTCCATTTTGAACTTTGTGTGTGCATAGCGTCTATATAAGGGAGTGTTCACATACTGCTTCAAAGTTGCTTATGTGGCGTTTTCACCAAACATACACAGCATGCTTTGGATTTGGAATAATTATCAATTGTTTCTGATGCGTGTTGCCTTTAATTACATTTACCATTAAATAGCAAACAAACAGACATACATTTGTGCTAAAATCATTGGCCGTGCTTTTATTTATTTTGTATGGAGATATAAGCGCTCAACCCTTATTATCCATACAAAATTTAAGCGCAAACGCATATGGCGTGTAAATAAAAATACGGCCATTGTTTATTTGAATAAATAAATAAAGAAAATAAGTAAGTCCATAACTAAAACATAAAAAGTTACCATAATTGGGCACAGTACACTAAACTTTGAAAAGTAATAATTTAAAAATTTAAGATTGGTGAGCTGTATCTATTTATGAAAGTGGTCATTGCCATTGTCACACCACTCTAGAGGCATATTTTCACCAATATACGCAGTAATTACATAAAAACGTAACATCTAACATTAATTTATAACGTAAAAAAAAAACAAAAATCAAACTTCTTCATAAAAATATAATAATTGCATTTCAAAATTCAGGTACAATAACTAAAAATAAATATAAAAAACCTAATAGCTAAAAAAATTATTTAAATAAAAAATTCAAATGAAATTAGAAAAATTAACTTTAATTGGACTAAATTCGATCTCGGAAACTGTGTTGGTTCGCTTTCTTATCAGGGACCGTAACTGTTAAGAGTTTTAATATAAAAATCCACATTTAATCATTATTTTCAGATTTTTTTCATAAAAATCAACAATAGCAGTTATTTTAAATTTTTATTTTTTTGATCAAAAATAAAAGTTATTTTTTGATTTTTATTTTTTTGATCAAACATAAAAGTTATTTTTTGATTTTTATTTTTTTTGATCAAAAATAAAAGTTATTTTTGATTTTTATTTTTTTAATCAAAAATAAAAGTTATTTCTTGAGCGATATTTTATCCCTCAAGAATAAAAATTAAGTTTTGAGTTTTAACTTTTTTCGCGGATTGAAAAACTCAAATAACCGCAGCGCCTTTCTGGCAGGTTGTTGATCATAATTATTAGATGATATATCCTTGTCAGCATAAGTGCTCAATAATTTGAAACATATTTATATGTATACACATTGATATTGTATGTATGGGGCAAAATTCACCAAGTGTACCAGGTGAAAAAATGTATGTACATAAATATAAACTATCTTATTTCCCCATTATGGTGATCAGACGCCCACAGTGCATTGTTGAGATAGGTCAGCGGTATGGGATTCAGCCTCTCACATCAAAAAATTTTGCTTCGTTGACTCAAAAGAAAAACAAAATAACTAATACAAAGAGTTCAGCTGGTTAACATTTCATGCCTATGCATAAACATCATAGATGGGCAGTTTGCATTGCCATTAAAAATTTATTAAGTATACAATTTTAGAAATAAATTTTAATGTATTTTAGAATTAGATTTTCCATTATGAGTAATATTAGACTTTTTCTGCACTTATATGTTTGAAGAATATGATTTAAATTCCGAAAAGCATATTGGACAGGTAAGGGGGGCCATGGGGAGCAGTCATGAGTTGAGCTCTTATGACGGGAGCACGTGAATTAAAATAAAATATGAAACTCTTAACACTCTATTACTCAGAATAAGTTTGAAATTGTGGTTGACAAAATTTTTATTTGTTTGTTAGTGCAGGCTGACCACCTATGACTTAAATGCACACCCATCTACCACATGTTGAAGTGTATATATAAGGGATATCAATCCCGAAATCGGAGGATCTGTTGATTTCGGTTCTTTTGAAATAAAATAAAACGGGATTAGCGAAATTTTATCACATGATTATTAAAACAGCGGAAACGATTTTCTTCACTCCACCAACCCTCGGGTTGATGTGGATCTTAGTCTACTCCTACAACAGGCATGCCTCTCACGGATATATTATAAACCCCTAAACCGAAGAGAATTTTTTACCGTCGACAAATAACGAATTGGCTGATATGTATTTTTCGGAAAGTCAGTCACAAAGTTCAACGTCTTTGCTCCGTAATCTGCTCAGCTCAATAGAAGTATCTCCCTCCGATGAAAGGTCGGAAGATGAACCCCAGGATACTGAGCTATTAACAGCAATTTCGGAAATTGAAAGCTATGCCCCAAAACAGTTAGACTTGGATGCTAATATAATGAAGTATTGGAAAACAAAGCAATATACGCATCCATATTTGTGGTCACTAGCACAAATAGTGCATAGCACCCCAGCTACGCAAGTTAGTGTAGAACGCTCTTTTTCAGGATTAAGACTAATTCTCAGTGACTTGCGGTGCAAATTGTCTCCCGATAATTTAGAAAAGATTCTCTTTTTAAAAATAAATAACTAAAAGTTAAAGTTACAACAAGTTTCCTGGAAAAACACCCATGTTGGTAAGTACAATCTAATGCCTGAATGTGGACACACATATGTAAATATGTTTCTAGTTATTGAGTACATACATATGTATGTATATTGACAAGGATATACCAAATAAATGCAATTCCGATGGCAAAAGTTAAGCTTTTTTGGTGAGGCACCCTAATGTACATATATTCATATTTTTGTACAATATGAATGTGTATACAAATAAATATGTTTTAAATTATTGAGCACATATCGTCGCTCCCAACGAAGACTAACATGTTTCGTTATTCGCGTGGAAGACTAACATATTTCAGCCAAATTTTTTTTATTAGATATTCTAGATTTTTTTGGAGAATGCAGTTTTGTAGCTCATTGAATTCTAGTCTAAGAAGATGGTAATCTCAAGCTTGTAAAAAATTGCGCTGATTTTTGGCGAATTTTTTTTTCCACGACTTTAATTGTTTTCTTTCATATAAAAAGTTAATATTATGAATGTATACGGACTTCCTTCTAGAATTCAATGAGCTACAAAACTGCATACTCCAAAAAATTCTAGAAATTCTAATCAAAAAAATTTGGCTTAAATATGTTAGTCTTCCACGCGAACAACGAAACATGTCTTCGTTGGCAGCGACGATATGTTGATGAGGATATACGACCCAATAATTATGATTTATTACTTGCCAAAAAGGCACAGCGGCGTTTTGAGTTTTTCAATCCGCGAAAAAAGTTAAAACTCAAAACTTAATTTTTATTCTTGAGGGGTAAAATATCGCTCAAGAAATAACTTTTATTTTTGATCAAAAAAATAAAAATCAAAAATAACTATTATGTTTGATCAAAAAAATAAAAATCAAAAAATAACTTTTATGTTTGATCGAAAAAATAAAAATAAAAAAATAACTTTTATGTTTGACCAAAAAAATAAAAATCAAAAATAATGATTATTTGTAATTTATATGGATTTCCCTCAAATTTTTTTAGTTTATAGAAGCTTTTTGTTGAGCATGAAGAGACGTGCATATTCATATACTTGAAACGGATCTGCGATATTGGGAAGTCTTCCATTTTTGATGCTAAAAATACAAAAATAATCGTTACGGGGGGTCCCTGTTTCTTATTAAAATGATTTACCAAGAAGTATGTTCTAAATCTTATAAAAACAGCTTTAAAAAAGTCTGGTTTGCAATTCTCGCAACAAAAGTAGGGCACCACGTCTACCACTTTATCATACAGTATTTGGGAAAATCCAACTTTATGACAGGTGGAATCGAAATTATCCGAATAAGGTTTTTCAATACTTGAAATAAAATCAAACCATCAAATTTGGTAATTGTCTACTTTAGCTGTCAACCGCTAATAAATTAGCTAAAATTATTGGAGAAAAGGAGGGGTTTTGGCCTCAGGATCACGAATCCGAAACCGTTTTTTTTCATAATATTTTGCTTCTCTGAAGAGAATTTTGCAACTTGCAAGTTTTCATGTGGTTGTTGTAATTACATTAGACCACCTGGACTTGGCATGGTGTAGCCCAGAGTTATTTTTTATAAGCACGGCCGATGGCCGCCAACGCAGAAAGGTGTTCTGCAAATAAATACCATAGATTCCGCCCCATGACCATAACTTGTCACTGAGACAAAAAATTAAAAAATACGTTTCCGGATTCGTGATACTGAGGCCCAACCCCGTCTTTTGAGCTCTCTTCCATAATTTTATCTAATTTATTAGCAGTTGACAGCTAAAGTAGACAATTACCTCAAATCTGGGTAAAGGCATTAAACAGTTATGCATTTTAAAATATTTGAAATATAAATAAAATAAATTTTGCCTAGCAGTACATTTTGTTCTACATTTTCATACTAAATTGGTTTAAAAATTTACCTACACAGCAACCCTGTATAGAGATTTCACTCCAATTTTGCTTCAAAATTTCAGCCCTGGCCCGATTCGGGTTGCTGTGTTTGCAGTGTCAATACCGTGACCATCCGTTCTGTTTTTGGCAGAACAGTTCTGTTTTTAAGGAGCTTGTTCTGCGTATTTTTTTTCTAAGGAAAATAACAGAAATGTTCTGTTTTTAAGCAAATGTTCTGCTTTTTTGTGCCGGCAACCTTTTTTTACAAATGTAATGAGTAGCTCTGTAAAGTTAGTTTGTTCAATAATTTCAAAACATTATGAAAAATTTAAAATCTTTCAAAATATTTTAAAAATAATTTAGTTTATGTGAAGGGTGGACACCTTGCCGCGGTACGAGGGCTTAAGTCGATAGCCACAGGGCTACGTTGCCCTTGTGATCATAGCGCCACCGGTACTACATCACGAGAGAAGCCAAGCCTCTCTGGCGCGACGACTAAGATCTTCCCCCTCCCAATCCTGTGTGTTATGCGACCACGTGCCCATTGGACGTTTGCAGCCGGGAGGCAAATCGTGGCTGTAATCGAACGGAGCCTCTCTGATACCGGGCCGCCTCGGAGAGTAACTATGGCCTTACCGCGCTATGGGGCTCTGCCGCGGCGGACGACACATTCCCCCTACTCTTCCCTTGACCCTAAACTGGCCTTGCCCGGCGAGGGGTCGTACGAACAAGATGATAAATAATAACAAAAACCCTAAAACTAAAGATACAACTATGTATACTGCACAGCATTTCCTTATCAGCCGAGAGATCGACAGCGATGGCAACTACGGGTCGATTAGCTCTGGATAACAAGGGGGCAATCCCCAAAGTAAGTACCGGTACAAACACAGTGAAGCCAACAACGGCTGATGGTACAGTCCTAGTAAGTGCCGGTACCGAAACTAAGTCTTTAACGTCTGTGGCAGTGGTCTCAAGACCTGGCCCCAGAGATCCAAATAAGGGAACGACCTCGATGGCAACTACGGGTCGAAATTTACCCCAAAAGATATCTCCCAGTCGCTCTGAGTACTTGGAAAAAAGAGCGGGCGCGAGGATCCTGAAGAAATACGAGGGTATTTCACAAGAGACGCTATCGCCGAATGCTAGAAAGACGGTGAAGATGGCTGAAGCTATCTTACCGAACTTCCAAAGCGATTACGCGCCAAAGAAGGTTAATGGAGATCCCTTCAAACGCCAGAGATCGGACGTGGATTTAAAACCTCACCCGAAGCGGCAGCAACACGCCCCCGTAGTGGGTAAACTCAGCTTTGCTGAAGTAACTAAGGATAGGATCCTCATAGGCGTCATTGACCGAGGTAACGAAAGCTGGGCCATCCCTAGGGACCAGTGGCGGTACTGCCGGAACGCTATCGGTAATGCCCTTCTCGACATTATGGATGAGTCTCCGGGTGCCACGCCGATGGGTTCTGATGCGGGATTGCACCAGGGCCGAATCAAGGTATTCGCTTGCGAGGATGCAAAAACTGTTGCACTGTACAAGGCAGCAGCTGCAAGACTGGGTGAGATCTACCAAAGGGCAAGAATCGAGGTTGTCGACTGGAAGGACATCCCGGCTCGGCCAAGGGCAAGAGCGTGGATTCCTGCTATCCCTGCTGAACCTGAGAGAATTCTCAGGATGCTGAGGATCATGAACCCGTCTCTCCCGACGCAGGACTGGGGTGTCAATCTGGTCGAGGATGCGGTAGGGCCTGACAGGCAAGTGGTCTTCACCTTGACTAAGGAAGCACTCGAGCCCCTTAAACGGTGCAATGGACGAGTGCACTACGGCATGGGTCAGATCGTGATCCACGTATACCGCGGCGATGCACAGCGCGCTGCTATTTCGGCTGCACCGGAGGGCTCGGACATCGCAGTGCCGGTAGAGGAGTCGGAGATGTCCGACTCGGAAAGTATGGTATCTGCCACGTCAAATAGCGAAGGAGCAGTGAACAGCTCGGAGATGGGGGACAGCCTGCTGGACGGGGAGGACCTCAACGTCACAGTAATACCAGCTAGTCCTCAGCGCACCAATGTCAATACTACCACAGTTAGTAGGATCTCGGCTACGCCAAATCGTGGTCTGAACAAATCGTCGTTGAAAGATAAGCCTCCAGACGAGGTGGAACTCGACGATACGGCGGTGGCAGGGAAGTCTGAGCGCTCTCATGTTGGTGGTGATTCAGATAAACCTGCACAAATCTAAAGCAGCCTCGGCTGCTTTAATCAGTCGTCTCTATAAAGGCGACATAGATGTGGTCCTCATCCAAGAACCCTGGGTCAACAGCTCAAGGATTTGCGGTTTGGGGATTAAGGGGTTTAAGCTAATCCAAGCCAGCGAGGGTGGCAGGGTTAGAGCCTGTATTCTGGTTAAGTCTGAGCTGAATGCTTTTCTCTTGCCCAACTATACCAATGGTGACGTTACAGCTGCCAGTTTAACAGTCGACAGTACCAGTCTCACGATGGCATCGGTCTATATGCCCTACGACGCCGAAGAACCTCCGCCACAGAGGGAGGTAAAAGACCTGGTGGCAAATTTTTCCATGGGTCATCTTATTATCGGAACCGACGCCAATGCTCCTCACGTCCAGTGGGGAAGCTCCGATATCAATGCTAGAGGAGAGTCGTTGTTTGCTTATTTGTTAACAACTAACCTGGTAGTTTGCAACGTGGGTAACGAACCTACGTTTATTATTAAAACCCGTAGGGAGGTCATAGATCTTACTATTTGCAGCGAAGGCGCTTATGAGTGGGTCAGAAAATGGCGCGTTCTCGATGAACACTCATTCTCCGACCACCGGTACGTAGAATTAGTTCTAGACTTTTCTGTTGAGCAGCCGGTTATGAAACGCAACCCACGTAACAGTAACTGGCAGCTACACAATAAAATACTATCTAGGGACTTGCCAGCACTGCCCCCACAAGTCCCCTCATCAGTAGGGGAGTTGGAGGATCTGGTAAAGACCTTTACAACGGCGCTCTCGAATGCCCTAGAACAGGCTTGCCCAGTGCCACAACTACGCGGTAAACATAGGCCGCATTGGTGATCCTACGACCTGGACACGCTCCGTAAATCATGTAGGACACAATTCAATAAGGCCAAGAGCCTTGGCACGGAGAATCAATGGCTCGAATATAAAGTTAAACTCAGGGCCTCCAAAAAAAGCTCTGAGGCAGGCGAAGAGAGTATCGTGGAGAAATTTCTGCACTGGGGTCGAAAATGTCGACGATACAGCGAGACTTAGACGAGTGCTCTCAAAAACTCAAACAGCCACAAGCTATTTGCGCAAACCTGACGGATCCTGGACCAGCACGGAGAGGGAAACCCTAGAGCTGCTCTTGAATACGCACTTCCCAGGGAACTTGCATGAGGAACCCCTAGCACCTACAACAAACCTGGCTGTACACATACCCATCACGGAGGAAAAGGTTAGGTGGGCGGTTAAAAGCTTCGAACCGTTCAAGGCTGCCGGGCCAGACGGGATTATTCCCGCACAACTCATAAACACGCTGGAGACATCAGCCAAATGGCTGGTATTTCTCTATACAGCCTGCCTGGCTCTTAGCTACATTCCGTGCTCCTGGAGAAGTGCCACGGTAGTGTTTATTCCTAAGGCGGGGAAGGCGTCTCATTACGAGCCCAAGGACTATAGCCCGATCAGTCTCTCATCCTTTGTGCTCAAGACCTTCGAGAGGATAATAAATGACTACCTCTCCTCTACTATTGATAGCAACCTGATCTGTAGCTTTCAGCATGCATACACCAAAGGGAAATCTACAGAAACTGCGCTTCACAGCCTAGTTTCTGTTATTGAAAAATCGCTGTATGAAAAGGAGTACTGTCTTGTGGCCTTTTTAGATATTGAAGGAGCCTTCAACAACAAAAGCCCTGATGCTATAAACACCGCTTTTACAAGTCTGGGCATAAGCAGGTCTCTTATTGGACATATTGATCAACTGCTAAGGGGTAGACGAATAGTTTCATCACTGGGCTCGGTTGACTTATCACGCTATGTCACAAGGGGAACGCCTCAGGGTGGTGTTCTCTCCCCGCTTCTATGGAACCTCACTGTCAACTCGATGCTGCGAGACACAAGCTGGGGGGGCGGGAAGGTAGTGGCATATGCAGATGACTTAGCTATAGTATACAGGGGCAAATTCCCACAAACCCTGTGCGACTTGATGCAAGTAGCACTGAGAGAGGTTTCCTCATGGTGCTCGCGCTGCGGACTGAGCATCAACCCGGGAAAAGTGGAACTGGTCCTTTTCACCAACCGCTATAAGATACCACCGCTAATACTACCAAAACTGAATAACGTGCACCTGAACTTGGCTGACAAAGCCAAGTTCTTGGGCACAGTTCTGGATAGGAAACTAACCTGGAAGGAGAATGTTCTTCAGCGCCAGAAGAAAGCGTGTATTGCACTCTACACGTGCAAAAGAGCCATTGGAAAGAAATGGGGGCTTAGCCCCAAAATATGCAAATGGATCTACACTGCAATCATTCGACCAATCATGCTCTATGGAGTTGTGGTATGGTGGCCTGCGCTGAGCAAGGCAGCAAACCTTAATCTGCTAGGTAAAGTACACAGATCTTGCATGATCTGTATAAGCGGTGCGTTAAGAACAACGCCCAATGAAGCACTCCAGGCCATTCTTGGCATTTTGCCACTCGATCTGGAAGGGCACCGAGTAGCAGCAGCATCGGCTCTGCGTCTAAGGGAAACGTCCGGCTGGGGCGCAAGCACTACTGGACACGCCTGTATTTTGGGATCCTATAGCTTTCTTCCGCTGAGCACAGATCGTTGTGCGACCACAACAGTCGGAGATAGCGGTTTTAAAATCAACATTCCCAGCAGGGAAGAATGGGAGAGCACGGATCGGAGTCCCGTCACTCATGGCGGCACTTCCATTTATACTGATGGCTCGAAGTTAGACGGCAGAGTTGGGGGAGGGGTTTATTCAAAGGATCTGAACCTTGAGCTCTCCTTCAGACTACCTGATCACTGCAGTGTCTTCCAGGCTGAAGTATCAGCAATCATGGACGCCGCGGCTTGGATAGGCCAACACACTATCAGACAGGACATTTTTATATTCAGCGACAGCCAGGCGGCCATCAAATCCCTTGGCTCTTACTCGTTCAACTCTGAACTGACGCTCAGCTCTCGTCGATCTCTACAAGAGATGGCCCAACAGAATCGCGTTAACCTCACATGGGTCCCGGGGCATAGGGACATTGAGGGAAATTGTAGGGCAGACGAACTTGCGAGGCAGGGCACGACCAAGCAGGTTCTTCGCGATAAAGAGCGCTTAGGTATGCCGTTTGCCACATGCAAGCTTATGCTGAAGGAATACACACTCCGCCAAGCCAACGAAAGATGGCTGCAATCTCCAGGATGCCGGATATCCAAAGAAACCTGGCCGAAATGGGATCATAAAAGATCAAGACAAATTTATGCCCCAAGGAGAAGAGAAATCTCCATATTAATAGGCGTATTAACTGGGCACTGCCTCATTGGTAGGCACGCAGAAAGACTTGGTGTGCCCTACCGACGATGCTGTAGGAGTTGTAAGGATGATGAGGAGGAGGAAACGGTGGAGCACCTCATCTGCAACTGCCCGGTTTTAAGTGGCGCGAGAATGCGCTTTTTGGGAGTTCCCTTCCTGGTCAGCCTACGCCAGGTCACGGAGCTGGACATAAAGGACCTGATGGCCTTCATGAAGTCATCTAAATGGTTCGAGGAGGAGTAACGGTGTCGGTATAGGAAGGTCAGTCCCGGGATTCTGCTATGTGGAGAAATTTTTTAATACCGGGAGTTTCCATATGGCAGGGTCCCTGAAATGACTTTCCTAGTGTTGGTGGTATCACAACGGGCCTTTTAATACTGGCCTAGGTGTGCCTCTACGGCAGCCACTTGAACCTAACCTAGCCTAGTTTATGCTTAACGCGGTCAAGTGCTTCAGCGAAATCAAAAAGTGAGTACGTTAAAATGGCAATAACGTACCAAATTTGGAAGTTACGTACCCGGAAAAAAGTTCGTACCAAAAATGGTACATTTCGGCCAAAACCGCAACCGTGGTTATGGTAGGTTTTAAATTAACAAGAAAATGTCTCTCACCATCAAGAAATACTATTCACAAGACGGAAAAATATACTTAAAAAATGACTTTCAATTGATGCACTCTGGTTGAAATTATTTGAGATCGCAATTTCAATGTTTCACAGACGTTGGCAACATTTTTTACTGCAAAGAGATGATTACGCCATGAAAAACACTTTTTTATTCCAAATATTGAGAGTGTAACCCCAAATAGTTTTTAGCCAGGTAGCGAAATTTTCACGTGAAGGCCATACCAAGCCTTAAGTAAAAAGAGTTCTGTTTTTCAAAACAAATTTATGGTCACCGTATGTATATAGGACTTCACTAATGGCGTTTTCTTTTCTAGAAAAAGTGTTGCCCTGTAGATTTTTCTCAGCTCCCTCTAAGACTTTTAGGTTCATTTCACAAAATAATACCTCATAAGTAGGCAGAAGGACACTACTATCTACAAATTAAGCCATTTTGATAGGCTCTAAATTGCCGAGGGCAACATTTTGTCGAGAAAAGAAAACGCCAATAGGTAACCTCACTACACTTGCCATATTGCCTTCACCGCGAATCGAACTAACCATTATTAACTGCTGAACGGAGAGGTCTACCATTAAGCTGCCATTACCGATACTTAGCATAGACTTGACTTGACTTGAGAACTGTCACTTAGCACTTAGAAAAATAACAACAGAGCACACTTACCAGTTTAAAATAAGCGTAAAATTGTCCCCTCTCGAATTGCTTTCTAAAAGTAAGTATGTGATTTTTTACATACATATAGCTCTGTAAAAAGTACCAACACGCATTTTAGTGGCATTAGGATTCAATGCCCAAACAAAACTATAAAGAATTTTTGGAAGAAAAAAATTTTTTTTTTGGTTGGCCTAATTTGAATTTAATTTATTTGACACTTAGTTTTGAGGCTGCCATATGAATAATATACATCCCAAAATTCTTATCTCTAAAGAATATTTAGAGGATTTTATTCAAACTGTGTAAAAAAAAGGTATGGCATTACGCAGTTCTCTCACGGCGCTCACTAAACTTAGAATTTACGTAGAAAATCAAAACTCATCAGATTTCTAAGTCAAGTAGTAATAGTCAAGGGTAATCGATTACATGCAAACTTCATATAACAGAACGCTAAGTGGCAGGTTCCCAAGTCAAGTGAAGTCTGTGCTAAGTATCGCTAATGGCTGCTTTAGGCTATCGTGCACTTATGCTTGCCGGCGTCTAATTATATCTTTCTTCTAAATGGGAGCGACGAACCGCTTTTAAGGATTTACACCAGAGTTTTTCACTTTACACAATTTTAGTGTAGCAAAAGAACGTTGACACCAAAATAGTGTTAGTTTTATTCCAAAAAAGTGTAAACTTTGCACTTTTTTTGCGTGAAAGTTGTAACAAAAAAAATAAATGTGGTCACCCTGGCATGTTTTCTCGTCGGAGAGAGCGATATATAGTGGGCCACCCTTAATGTTGCTAACCATAATAAAACAAATAAGTTGTGTTGTTACCTAGCTTAACTTGACATCTAAACATCTAAGTTTGAAGACAGTTGGTTTATGTATTTTTTCCGCGTTCACGGCACGGTGTGGCGTACTAAAAATTGAAAAAAAAAATACAATTGTACATCACTGCTATGAATAGCTTTGTTTCTTGAAATCTCCAGTAAAGAACTGTCAGCAGAAGAGAGTCTTGTAAAAAGCTGTCAAAATCTCATTTCTGCTAGTTTTATCTCTGTTCTGCTAGTTTTTCGCCGAACAGGAGCCAGCAGAAATTCTCAAGCAGATCAGCTGTTCTGACAATTGAAAAATGAAAATAAATTTTTTCCGCAGCACATGAAATTGGGAATTTTTCAGTCTTTGGACAATTTCTGCGTATATATCGACGTAAACCACGTAAATCTTACAAAATATTAAGAAAATTGAAGGCTTTATATACCTTCAGTATTTCCGATTCCTGTAACTGTGTCTGCAGGATTATATTGGTCTCCTAAACGAGCCACATTACGTTGGTCTAACGGACATTGGGCTTCGGCGCATTGCTATTCAAAGATACGGAATTATTGAAGATTTGGTATTTATTGTATGTACTTACTTCATTTGCTGGTAAATAACTCTCAGTTTTCAAAATATTCGTAATAAATTTTAAATTTCATAAAAATATGCAATCAATTTTGATTTCGCCATATGTCACAATCAGCTGTTTGTTACTTGATAGTTTTTGCTGGACGAAAAATCCCCAGCAGCAACTTGCAGCGAATTGCAACTTTCTCTCTCAATTAAATGTCCAAAAGCTGCTGAATTCGCTGCTAATTTTTTCAAAGAACACTTTTTTAGGAATAATTATTCATAATTAGCAGGAAAGAAACAAAGCTAATATGTGAAAATAAATTGTTTAGCGACTTGAAGAGTTTTTTAGCTCGATTCAAAGAAAACGCACTTGTAGATAAGGAAGCAAAAGTGATGAGTTAAGAAATCTAAATCAAAGTCTTGCTTTAAGTATAAAGTTCGGTAATGTAGCTAGAGCTCGTTGTTTGACTGTAGAATAACAATCTTATTATAAATAAATAATTATTACACTCATTATGATATCGAGCGATTGGTTTAGTGAGCAGCAAGATGATTTATGGCCGGGTCAAGCTTTGTCTCTGAAAGTTATTAAGTTTGTCCATGAGGAGAAATCAAAATACCAAAACATTAAAATCCTGGAAACGTAAGTGCGCAGATTTTTAAACTGGGTCCAGATAACTTTCCACGATCGACAGCGAACTTTTAAATTACAAAAGCACAAAAATCTTAAGGGCTGATGTACAAAAGATATCGAAATCGGAATCGTGTAAAATTTCTTTACATATTTTAAAGACCAAAATTGTGGGTTCTTTTTATTTAATTACAAATTATCCGCATGCACAATGAAATGTAAACTTTGTATTTGGGTTTTTCTTTTATACAGCATACAGCGCTTTAAGCTAGGTACTAAATTCGCGTTTCACGTGAAACAGCTGTTAAAATCCATACAAAATTTCTTGTACTTCACGGCAATGTAGGATATAGTACAAGGCTGTGTGTCAATTGAAAACATTTTCTGCCAGAGTGAATTTTGACGTTTGAAAAAAGCACGTGCAAAAGCAAATATACTGTGAATAAATTTGCAATTTACATGGTTTTCAGCCTTTATATTGCTTTTTTTTGGCATTCTCTTATATTGACCTAGCCTCCTGGGCTAGGGTAAATTCTGACGTTCATATTCACCACGATAACTGTCAGAATTTACCATCGCTATGTCAAAATTTGCTTTTTTCAACCAATTGGCACATAGCCTAAGCTCACGACCTGAAAATATTGCGCCAGCATTTTTTCACGACTTTTTTAATTGTCCATGTCGTTTAAAACAGTGCTAAAAGTGACATTTGTTGAAATGGACCCTGGAAACTGGAACAATAACAGACGGGAGATAAATGGAGTGTGGTTGCTAAGTGACCTTGCTCAATCCCGACTCTTGCGTCCTCGTTCGTGCACTCTGGGCAACGGGAGCTACCTAGGCTCGCGGCAGAAAGAGAGGGAGCCCCGGTGGGGCCACTCTGACATACTTGGTTTAAGGGCTCACCGAGGTTTTTGCGTAGCGTCTGTTCACCATGAGGTGCGGCTGCAAGCGGGCGTCTGTCTTGAAGCAAGCGGCTCGCTATATAAATGTGTAAATATTTTCCAAAAACCCCGAAACGGGTTGTGCGCTGGGTTTGGGACCCGCCACGTAAAAAATTTAATTCCAATGAAAACAAAATCAAAGCCTCGGATGAGAACCCCCTTTAATGTTGACGACCCGGCAAAACGAATAAGGCATAGTGATTTGGATATTAGGGCATGTACCGAGAATATCCGGACCCTTTCAAGGGACGGTGCCGCTGCCCGACTGGTTGATGTCCTCGTAGGCGCAAAGGCCGACATCACCGCCCTGCAGGAAATGCGATGGACTGGGCAAGGAAAGACGACCATCGGTCCTTGTGACGTATACTACAGTGGCCAGACACGCGGCAAAGCGCGTGGTGTAGGATTCGTGGTGGGAAAGAGATTTCGCCGCCAAGTATTAGCGTTCACTCCTGTGGACGAGCGTCTCGCTGCGATCCGCATCAAGGCGAGGTTTTTCAACATAACATTTATCTGCGACTATGCGCCGACTGAGGAGACGGACGACGCAGAGAAGGACTCCTTCTACGATAATCTTGAACAGACTTATGATCGCTGCCCCCAGCATGATATCAAAATCGTGCTCGGCGACTTTAATGCCAAGGTGGGCAAGGAAGGAGTCTTTGGTCCTACAGTTGGAAAGTTCAGTCTCCACGATATAACATCCCCCAACGGCACTAGGTTGATTGACTTCGCCGCTGCTCGCAATATGGTCATCAGTAGTACCAGGTTCCAGCATAAGCGAATACACAAAGCCACATGGCTGTCCCCTGATCAAAGAACTAGAAACCAGATTGATCATGTCTTGATTGACGGCAGACATAGCTCCACCGTTCTGGACGTGCGTACACTACGTGGTCCCAATATTGACTCTGACCATTATCTTGTCGCAGCCAAGATACGCACACGCCTCTGTGCAACGAAGAAAGTGCGCACAGTAACGGAAGGAAAGTTTGACGTCGAGAAGCTGCGCATGACACAGACAGCTGATAATTTCACAAGTCGACTCCAACACCTGCTAGCAGAGGGCAACCCCCGACCCAACGATGTAACCGGGCAATGGAAGCATATCTCTTACTCATTGCGTACCGCCGCTGAGGCCACTATAGGGTTCCAGCGAGCCCGCAAGAACAACTGGTACGATGAGGAACGCAAAACTGCCTCGAAAAAAAGGACGCTGCCTACAAGGAGACGTTGCGAACGGGCGCAACCCGCAGTGTATGGCAACAATATCGTGAGGCAAAGAAGGAAGAGAGACGCCTTTTCAGAAAAAAGAAAAGTGAGGCCGAAAGGCGTGAGTGTGAGGAGCTTGAGATGCTGGCTGACAGGAATGATGCCCGAAAATTCTATGAAAAGATCCGGCGGATGACGGAAGGTTTTTAAGACCGGGGCAAGCTCCTGTAAGGACAATAATGGCGACCTGGTAACCGACGTATAAAGTGTACTTAAATTTTGGAGGGAGCACTTATCCTCACTGCTAAATTGCGAGGGAGACGTCGAACCCGATACCCCAATCCCTGACGATGGAAAAGTCGTCCCACCACCTGACTATGATGAAGTGAGGATAGCTATATCTAGGCTCAAAAACAACAAAGCGCCTGGAAAAGACGGACTACCCGCCGAGCTGTTCAAACACGGAGGCGAAGAGCTGGTAAAAAGCATGCATCAGCTCTTATGCAGAATATGGTCAGACGAATGCATGCCTTCGGATTGGAATTTAAGTGTGCTTTGCCCAATCCACAAGAAAGGCGATCCCGCTAACCGCACCAACTACCGCGGAATTAGTCTTCTTAATATTGCATATAAGGTTCTTTCTAGCGTGTTGTGTGAAAGGCTGAAGCCCATTGTAGACAAACTGATTGGACCTTATCAGTGTGGCTTTAGACCTGATAAGTCTACCATCGACCAGATTTTCACGCTACGCCAAACCCTGGAGAAGACCCATGACAAAAGAATCGACACACACCATCTCTTTGTCGATTTCAAAGCCGCTTTTGACAGCGCAAAAAGGAGTTGCCTGTATGCCGCCATGCCTGAATTTGACTTCCCTGCAAAGCTTATACGGCTTTGCCATATGACGTTGAGCAATACCAACAGCTCCGTCAGAATCGGGAAGGACCTCTCTGAGCCATTTTAAACCAAACGAGGCTTCAGACAGGGCGGACTCCCTTTCGTGCGATTTCTTCAATCTGATGCTGGAGAAGATAATTCGATCAGCAGAGCTAAACCGCAATGGTACAATCTTTTACAAGAGCGTGCAATTGCTGGCGTATGCCGTTGATATTGATATCATTGGCCTTAACAACCGCGCCGTAAGCGCTGCCTTCTCTGGACTGGATAGGTTAGGTTGCGAGGGCAGGACAGAGTGCAGGACCCTGCCCACCACTTAGGCCAGTCAAGTTGGCCCATTGTGATACCCTATGCGGTCTTAAGACCCACCCCATATCCGAGAGACAAACATCAACACTCTCACATTCTCACACTTGGATTAGAGGATCAAACCAGCTCGTGGAATCAATGAATTTCGATAGAGCCCTAATATCCATTTTTGAAACCTCCGTGAGGTCATCGATGAACGGTTGGCCGAGAATAGCCAATCGTCTTCTGCTGAGTGCAGGACAATGACACAGCAGATGTTGAACACTCTCCTCCTCTTCAATACATCTGCAACTGCGACAGTAATCGTGAGTTATTACGCCCATCCTAGCACCATGTGTGCCTATTAAGCAGTGCCCTGTTAACACCCTTATCAGTGATGAGACACCGGATTTATTAAGTGACAGCAGACAGTTAGTGCGTCCTTTGTTGTACGAAGGCCAAGTTAGCCTTGATATCTCGCACGTCGAGAGACCTGACCAGAGCTCATTTGCCCTTTGTAAGGTATTTGTGCTAGCTCGGAGTTTGAAAGATGCCATGGGAATGCCTACCAGATCATTTCCTGGAAGGAGATGAGTGGTGGTACCTCTTCTGGCCAGCTCATCCGCTATACAGTTGCCTTCAATATCCCTGTGACCAGGTACCCAAATAAGGCTGATACTGAAGTGCTGAGCCATCTCGTTAAGAGATCTGCGGCATTCAGTTAGCGACTTTGTGTTGTCGACATATGAGTTCAGTGCCTTTAGCGCGGCCTGACTATCTGAGAAGATAAATATCCGTTTGCCGTTTTGGGGCGTAGACGCTAGGCTTTTACTGCACCGTGTATTGCCAGCATTTCTGCTTGGTACACGCTGCAGTGGTCGGGAAGACGAAAGGAGATCTCTAGTCCCAGGTCCGGTGAAAAGATACCTCCACCCACCTTCCCTTCAAGCTTAGAGCCATCGGTGAATATGTTCATGGCATTCCGCACAGTATGCGGTCGGTAATCCCATTCTTGTCTTGTGGGTATTTTCACCTCGTAGTTCCTAACGAACACGTTGCTTGGCGTGCAATAGTCAGTATGTAATGGTATGCTCACAGGTGCATGGGAGCCTAAAATTGTGGCGTGACCACATGTACCGCCCTTCCATACGTCGGTCTCCCTTAGTCGCAGAGCTGTAATCACAGCCATTTCTTTAGCCACCAGATCGAGTGGTGGAAGATTCAGCATCGTGTTGAGTGCTTCTGTCGGAGTGGAGCCGAGGGCCCCGGTTATGCAGAGTTCTGAACTCCTTTGGACTTTTTGTATCTGCTTGAGGTACGTGTTCTTGGTTAGTGCCGGCCACCAGACCAGCACACCGTACAGTAAAATTGGACGAACAATAGCTGTGTATATCCAGTGCACCACTTTGGGAGAGAACCCCCACGATATACCAATTGCTCTCTTGCAAGTAAACAACGCGCATGTTGCCTTTTTAACTCGTTCCGCTATATTGTCGCTCCAGAGTAGTTTCCTGTCTAGAATAACTCCTAGATATTTGACTTTGTCACTGAGTACTAAAGTTGTATTCCCAATTTTTGGTGGTATTAAGTTCGGTATTTTGTACCTCCTAGTGAAGAGGACAAGTTCGGTTTTCTCGGGGTTAACCTCCAAACCTGAAGCGTTCGCCCAGTCGCATACTTTAGTCAGAGCATTTTCCATTAAATTGCAGAGGGTTTGAGGAAATTTTCCCCGAATGATAACGCAGATGTCATCGGCGTACGCGATCACTTGGTAGCCTTCAGCTTCCATGAGACGTAGAAGTTGGTTTACAGTAACCAGCCACAGGAGCGGAGAGAGAACACCTCCTTGCGGGGTACCTCTGTTAACGAGTCTGTGAACCGAATTACCGCCTAACTCCGTTGTAATCCGTCTGCTAATAAGCAATTTGCGGATAAACTCCACAAGGCAGGCATCGACCCGCAGACCCGTTAACGCCGAGGTGATGGCTTCCGGTAGAACGTTGTTGAAGGCACCTGCTATATCAAGGAAAGCCACCAGTGTATATTCCTTTGTGTCAATTGACTTTTCTATAACAGATACCAGAGAATGCAAGGCAGTGTCAGTCGATCTACCTTTACTATAGGCGTGTTGAGCCCGCGACATGTGAGTTGAGTCTATCGATCTTCTGACATAGTCCTCCAAAAGTCTTTCCATAATTTTAAGTAGAAATGAAGATAGGCTTATTGGCCTAAAATCATTAGGTTTAGAATGGGATGGTTTCCCGGATTTTGGGATAAATACTACCTTAACCTCTCTCCATGATGCAGGTACATAGTTGAGCCTGAGGCAACTAACAAACATGATCTTCAGCCAGGGCATAATAAGCTCGGCTGTTTGTTGTAACTGGGCCGGGAATATTCCGTCCGGTCCTGGCGATTTGTAGGGCTTGAGACTGGCCAAGGCCCAGTCCAGCTTTTTATCATCGGTTATTTCCTTTATCAGCTGATCCGAAAGCATTTCATTCCCGACCGTAGTAGTAGCCGTGACTGTGCATGTCGGAAAGTGAGCATCCAGAAGCAGATTCATTGTGTCAGTGCTCGAATCGGTCCAATTCCCATCCGGCATTTGTATGTGGCTCAGTGCCGCTGGCGATTTTGAGAGCACCTTCCTCAGGCGCGAAGCTGCAGATGTTGATTCGATATTGTTGCAGAAATTCACCCAGGAGGCCCGTTTGGCCTTGCGGATTTCTTTCTTGTAGTTACTTAATTTAGTTTTGTGAAGTGCCCAGGATGTTGCGCTACCATCCTGTTTGGCTTTGTTAAAGGCCGACCTACATGTCCTTCTGAGACTATCTAGATCGGACGACCACCAGGGTGGTCTGTGGGTTTCAGTTAACTTTTTAGGCGGACACGCCTTGTCTAGAGCTATCTTGCAGTGTTGATTGAAGGAGCTGACGAGGTCGTCTAGCTCCTCTTCCTTTCTAGGTGTTACCAGCTGATTTGACAAATATTTGCGAATAAGCTTTTGGTAGTAACCCCAATTTGTTTTCCTAATATTCTGTATATATTTCGGACTTGTATGTATATCTACTAAGGAGAAGCTAATGTATCTATGGTCTGAGAAGGAGTGCTCGCCTAACACCCTCCATGATTCTATGAGGTGACTGTGAGAGTCAGTGACCAACGTTATATCGAGGACTTCCTCTCGGTTTCTTGTTACGAAGGTGGGTTCATTCCCCGTGTTACATATACTTAGGTTAGTGCCTAGTAGGTAGTTATAGAGTGACTCACCTCGCTCATTTGTGTCAGTGCTGCCCCATTGGTTGTGATGGGCATTAGCGTCGCCGCCTAGCACGATGATATCGTCCCGTGGTTTTGTGGAACTCACGAACTCTCTAAATTTGTTTGATGGTAGTGGTCCTTGGTGATCGTGAGCTAGATAGAATGATGCGAACCTGCAACTTCTACCTAGCCCCTCGACGCTTATCGCTGTCAGATCTCCGTCACTAAACTGGGGTAAGAGAAGAGCGTTAATATTTGATTTAACTAAAATACACGTTCGAAGTTTACCTTTACCTGTTGCGCTATAAAGCTTGTAAGTAGGGGTCCTCAAACCACAGATCCTATCTCCAGTGATCCATGGCTCTTGAACCAGGACAATGTCTACTGCGCCTTTTGAGAGCTGCAGTAGTAGTGCGGCCGAAGCAGCTTTGCAGTGATGGAGATTAATCTGGAGGACCCTCATCACTTTTTTTAGCGCTCTCCTCTGTGAGCGTCACGTCCGAGTCGCCGTCGCTCAGAAGCTGACTCTCGGAGTAGAGTCTCCTGAGAGCCGAGCCACCGTCCGAGCTGGACGACGCGAACCCACTCCCCGTGTCAGACGCCACTGACTGCCTGTCATCCGCGTCCACCTCCATATCATTTTCACTGGGGGGGGGGGAGCTCCAGGTGAGGTGAGGTTGGCTAGGGCCTCGGTATCTGACTTATATACCTTGAGGACCACCTTTTCATAGCCATACCTCACTACGTACTTGCATCGGGCCAGAGCCTCGATGCTTGCCTCATCCAGAAGCAGAACGATCTGCATGGTAGCCTTATCGGTCTTATCCACGTTCACCACCCTCCAGTTTGATGTAGGCAGCTCAGGGTTGTACTCCTGCAGCACATCTAAAATCTCATCTGGTTCCGTGCAACCAACTGGAATCCAAACTCTAGCCCTTGGGCGTTGCGGGATATCAACCGCGTCCACTGCCCTCAAGCGCGCGCCGGGATAGACTTCTCCTATGCGCTGTATGCCAATTTTGTACAGGTCCACGGACCTGCTGTCATCGCAAGCGATCAGCTTCACATTGCCCTGGTACCAACCCGCATCAGCGTAGTTGGGTGGAGGACCAGGGTTGTCACGTTTGACCTGTACAGCCACTTTTGCGAGCGCGGCCCTGATCCACTTCCATTGCTGCTTGGGGATCCTGCCGTCTACGTTGCTCTCATCTATTACACCAATGATCTTGCGATCCTTGGCAATGTCAGCGAAGGACCTCGTCGGTCCTCCTATTCTGGCCCTTTTCGGTGCCGTAGGGATGGTTTCCTCCAACGATCGGTTTCGCTTAGAGGTTTCCCCCTTGTTGTTAGCGCCATACAGCTCAACCTTAAAATCCGGCAATATCCGCCGAGCCCACGCAAGATCGCGCTGGAGCTGGACTGGATAAGGAAGCGAAAAAAGTGGGTCTTGCTGTGAACGAGGACAAGACGAAGTATTTGCTGTCATCAAAGAAAGAATCGGCGCACCTGCGCCTTGGCAGCCATGTCACTGTTGATAGTTACAAATTTGAAACTGTGAGGGACTTCGTCTATTTGGGAACCAGTATCAACACCGAAAATAATATCAGTCTAGAAATCCAGCGGAGAATCACTCTTGCCAACAAGTGCTACTTTGGACTAAGTAGGCAATTGAGAAGTAAAGTCCTCTCTCGAAGAACAAAGATCACGCTCTATAAGTCTCTCATCATACCTGTCCTGATGTATGGCTCAGATTCATGGACAATGTCAAGAGAAGATGAGATGGCCCTTGGAGTATTTGAGAGAAAAGTTCTCCGGAAGATTTATGGTCCTTCCCGTGATGCCAACGGCGAGTATCGAAGGAAATTTACCGATGAGCTGTACGAGCAGATCTGACCATAGTCCAGCGAATTAAAGCCCAAAGACTCCGCTGGATGGGCCATGTTATGCGAATGGACAAAGAAGCTCCAGCACAGAAGGTTTTCCTATCGTCGCCTGAATTCGGCAGCAGAGGAAGGGGGAGGCCTCGACTGAGATGGAAACAACAGGTGGAGGATGACTTGAACTCCCTTGCTGTTTCCAATTGGCCTCAGTTATCGCTAAAAAGGAATGACTGGCGTGCTTTGATATGCAACGGCCAAAATCGCTTAGGCGGTTAAGCGCCAATAAATGATGATGATGAGATAAATAAACAAAGAATAAGGAAAATAAAAAAAATGAAAACTGCTAGCAACATTTCACGCAAGCCAATTGCATGCTGCCGGCGAAATTCCACGGCTTTGATGTTACCCTGCAAAAATCCAAAGAGTACTCCGATTGGAGCATCAGAGTACTCCAAATGCAATCCTTTTTCATATAAAAATTGTGCTCCAATTTACATTACGATGTCCTAGAACTAGGACCACCTACTCCAACCTTCGCTTTGTTTCTGCTACTTCATAGAGTGCTCCAATGTTGTTGCTCCTTGGAGTATCTACTATCAGAGCACCTTGCAAACTAATCCAATGTTATTACTCCTTGGAGTATATACTGTCAGAGCGATAGTGTCGCGATTAGGGAGCGTGTCATTATTCTGTATTACAAAATTCTGGGTGACAAAATTCTGTAAATTGCAAAAAAATTCTGCTTGAAAAAAATTCTGCCTTTTTAAAATTCTGCTTTTTTAAAATTCTGCTTTTTAAAATTCTGCTTTCTAAAATTCTGCTTTCTAAAATTCTGCTTTTTCAAAATTCTGCATGTTTAATGCGAAAAATTCTGCTTTGTTCAAGTTTTGTGATCTTAGTCATACAAGAATCTGTATCTATCTTTAAGATTCTGTATCTATCTTTTTTGTACATGGATATTTGCATTTTTGACAATTTTGAAAGAAAAAATGGGAAATCTAAAAAACAAGCTAATTTTTTAGGCTAGAATACTAGAAAATGGCTAGCTGAGAAAAGTTTGGTCAATGTAACTTTTGTAGGGAATTAGATTTCCTTCAAAAATATGTTCAGGTCACAACAATGGTTTGTCGTTTTAATATCAAATATGAGTTAAAGTCTGTAAAATCTAAACTAGCGATGATAGACTTCTAGACTTTAGTTTAAAAATCTGAAAAAGTTACAGTAATTTTTTTTTCACCTTTCTTAAAAAGAAAATTAATATAATTTTTGAAAAAAAAATAAATGTACGAATATGTTAAAAACAATGGAGCACACATACTCAAATTGCGTAAAAAGTTTTACTAACTAATAACCATACCTAACTTTGACAATGAATATCCCACAATGTTCTGTATTACAAAATTCTGTATTAAAATATAATGTTAACAAAGATAAAGATGTCATGTAATTATTTTGAAAAAGTGCGCACTGCAGAATTTTAAAAAGCAGAATTTTGTTTTTAGAATTTTGTACATACAGAATTTCGACACCAAACCTCGTGGTTTTCGTCGATAAGGCACGAGCAATGATCGGCTTTCAAAAAGCTGAAGGTGGTCCGATGAGGTATACAAAGGATTACTACTAGAGTACTCCATATCAAAAAATTGGAGTTTTGTTTAGGGCAACTTTACCTTTGGAATCAATGGAATCACTTGCTGCTGTTGTTGTGCTGAAAAGGTCGCTATCATGAGGTGATATCATGCAGTTTTACCGCTGGCCGGTCGACCGGTCGACCTGTCGACCAAGCATGTCAACCATACGTTGCTATGCAGTGGGTGGTAAAAAGGTTGAAATTCTTGCTTTCGAAAAAACGTTGTAACTTCGTCAATTTTAACATTTTTCAATAAAGCATGTTTTTCGAATTGTACCAAAGGTCGCTGTAGGTACCAAAGGTAGCTGGCTCATATCCGGCTCGAAGGACCAATGTTACGTGCGGCCAATGGCAATGGCGGGATGCTCGCACGTAATAAGATACAAAAGAGAAAGAAAGAAAGTGCAACGAGTTAATAAATAAACAAACACATGGATTTCTGATAAGCACAATACAATAGGTCTCTTTATTGAGTATAATGTACACAATTAATTATTGAAGAATTAATGTGTACAATTAATAATTTTTTGGAAATAGCAAGTAATTTGGAATGAACTGAATTGTGGAAATTATGGACCTTACCTGGAGTGGCTGGTGATGGTACTCGGATAATCGGAAACGAAGAGAAAGAGCCTTCAGATAAAAGTCGGCTCTGTACCGCCGCCGAATGCCTACATTCTACAGTGGCCCCGATTCCATTTTTTTTGCATAAATTCAACCAATGCAGCTACGCAGTTGATAGTTGACAAATCCTATAGCAATGGCATATGGAAGAAAACTAGCAAATATCTGATAAATCAGACCACGCCCACAGTGACACCGTAGGGTGTCCCTTCCAGGTATGAAAAAAATTTCCTTTTGAGATTCGATATCGCAAAAGATGTAAAAATTTGCTTAATTGAGTACATGTTAAGGTAAATTTCAAATAAATAAGCGAATTTAAATTTCTAAAAACCAAATTAGACACTAATAGGGTGTTTCGAAATACTTTTTTGAGGGTTTTCTTTACGCAAGAGCCCTTAAAACTTTCGTTTTCATAGCAGATTACGAGATAGTATAATGAGTAACGTCCGCAACGCAACTTGTTACTGAAAAATCAATAAATTCGTTCAAACGTAACATCCGCAAATTTAACACACTAGGTGGACCCGTGCGCGCCTTGCGCAAAAAAGAAACAAATGGTTTGAAATCGTTTACTTACGTCATACAAACTTATGTAAAATTTTCGGAAATTTGATAAAAAGCAATCGATTTTTTCTATAAATATGACCCAGTGGCCACATTTAATTTTTTACAAAACTTCCTTAAATACAATATTTGACGTAAAAATAAAATTATTTATAATTTTTTGTTTGAATGTCGCTTGGGCTGAAAAAGTTATATCTTGGAATCGCATGACTCTAGAAAATGCAACTATACAACTGTCCGTGTGAAAACACTGGGCTAGGTAAATACAAACCGGCTTTATCAAATGTTTGGCCTTGGGCTTTGTTGATAGTCATAGCGAAAGCTACTTTTAAGGGAAACTGTTTCCTAGTCATCTGGAATGGTACTATTGGATCTGAAGGAGTTAGTTTAACTCGCGGTTTTATAGCAATTTTTCCCGAACCGATTAATTTGACTCTGATTGCGTTCTCGCCTAAATGACTGTCGACCATCCTGGCACCATTTATAAGTCATTCTTTGGCATTAAGATTACGAATCAACATTACGATTGCATTTTTCTTCAAAATTAGTTTATGTGGATAATACTCGGCATTATAAGTTTCATATTTTCGACTGTATCACAACTTAGATAAACTTTACTATCCCAGGGTAATAATTTTGATACTATACACTCAATAAAAGTTGAGCATTCGTCATCAAATAGCTGTTGAGTAAAAATTTGATATATTACTGTCATTTTTGTGCCGTAAACCTTAGCAATTAGGCTATCATAATCAGCGTAGTATTGTCGTGGTATTTTAATAGTATTCTCGGATATTTCATGTTGTATTTCTAAGTCACCATTTCCCAGTGTATAATAAAAGATCCAATAAGAAACATCCATAAAAGATTTTCAATTAACAAATAAAATCAACTGCACTTGTTGTGAGAAAGAATAAGAAAAATATTCGCGCCATCTACATTTGAACATTTGAAAAGAATGTCCATTAACCATTGTCGTTTTTTAATCAAAATCAAAGACTTGCAGCACTACCAGTCCAGCGTAGTGTTGCCTCTCACATTTATTTTTTGTACCAAATAGTTTCAAGAGTGCCAAATTTTTTTTCTAGCATGGAAAAACACACCTAAAAAGTGAAAAATTATGATCAAAATCCCGAAAGAGGACCCAGGTCCGATCCCAATTCGGATCGGGATCCATGGTATTTGTGTGCAGCACACCTTTCCGAGTTGCTTATAAAAAATAACACTCGTCCGGTCCAACACAGGCTACGCCATCCTCAGCATTTCTACGCAGAACACTTTTTTGGACATTTTTAGGGACGGCCTAATGTGATTACAACAACTACATGAAAACTTGCAACTTTGATTGCAAATAACCCCTAAAGGAAACAAATACCAAACCATTTCAAAATTACATTGGCAGACGGAAAATCCCCGAAAAAGGGCGATATCCCCGATTCTGGCAACACCGCTCTGAAGTCTGATGAATGTCAGTCACAATAGCGTTGCAGTACAAATTAATTTTTTTGTGAATTCACAATGGTTTATTTAAACAAATTAATTTTTATAAAATACGCTTAAACAAAAGCAATCCGCTAATTAATATATGGTTTCGCATATAGAGCTAACCCTCACCTTTAAAACGATACCTTATGATTCTGTGCCAGTAAGTCACCGGTGATCACAAGAAAAAACTTACCTTAAGTAACAAGTAAATGTACGTCACTTACCATGACATGAAACCATCTCAAAAGCGTCGTATTATTTTAGTCCTGATAAAAAATTCCTTTATAATTCAGAGCGCAATATTGTTTTTCTTTTTGGTATTTGTGTTAATTTTTTATTTATTTTTAAATATTTATTATTTTTCCAGAACAAAAGTAAACACCAAATTAAAAGTTTGTACTAAATAAAAAAGAAAATAAACAAACTAATATCTCGTCGCTCCCAACGAAGACTAGCACAGTTCAGTTAGCGTGGAAGACTAGCACTGTTCGTTGTTTGCGTGGAAGACAAACACACTTCGTTCTCTGCGTGGAAGACAACACACTTCGTTCTCTGCGTGGAAGACTAACACACTTCGTTCTCTGCGTGGAAGACTAACACACTTCGTTCTCTGCGTGGAAGACTAGCACACTTCAGGGGCGTCCTACCTTACTAGACTTCACACAATCTTTTTCTCCAATTTTAATCACCATATGCCGAGAATACCACTTCTGATGTTTTCTTGAATTTTTTAAAAAATCTCTTAATATAAGTGTGAAAATTTGTAATTTGTTTGTTAATTTCTAGAATTTTTCGAGATTGATTCCCTTTTTTATTCATTTGATACCCAAACGTCGAACAATTCGGAATTGCTGAGATAGAAATTCACTAGAAAAGATCCAACTTTTTAAAAACGGTAATGAACGGCTATAATATACATATCTGCACGGCTTTATTAAATACGCTTTACTAAATAATATAGCCTCTTTACTTTTGTGAATCGTTGTGTAGTTATATAACTTTTTGTCTACGAAACACAAAAGTTATAAAATTTTTTTAACATAAAGTACGTTTCGCAAAGCACTTCAAAGCTACCCTAATACAAGTAGAAACATGGAAAAACTTGTTAAGAGTAAATTCTACTTACTTTTTCCTGTGTTATCCATAAAAATGTGCTCTTGTTTTTAATCAAGCTTAAGTTTTCCACTCTTGAATAGTTCACAGCAAACAAAAATACGCAAAACTTTAATATTATTGTGGCGAAACAGTTGACTTTGATGGCTTGTCAAAATCTAATGGTTTCCAGATGTAATGAATGAAACTGGTTTTAAGGTGTAATAATATATGTACTATTGGAAAATGCATGCCTTTTTTGAACACTCAAAAGTTTAAAAATTGAGTTTATGCCACAAATTTTGGATTTGGGACAAATGTGCTCTCGTAGGATTCGGAGGGGTAAGAGCTGTTATCGGGCGAAAAGATAAAAAGGTAATAGCGCGGAAGATACTTTGACTTGCTACGAGGGGCGACCGATATATTTAGACCGATGGTCTAAACAGGCGTCAAACTCGAAAAAAGGAAAAAAATTTACGAAAATTTCAGATTTAGGTGCAAAAATTTCTTCCTATACCTTATAAAATAACAAACTGCTGTTTATATATTAAGAATACCATTATTTAACTTTACAAAACCGTTGGAAAAACTAAAATCGGTTCAAAAATAGCCCCTCTTGGAATTTTTATGTGCCAACAAACATGAAAAAACGGTTTTAACGATAAAAAAAAATGTGAGGGTACAGGCGATTTTTCAAATACCGTTTCGTGTTACACTCGACTAGATAAACAATCTTAGCTAGGTCGCATGATGAAAGTTTTTTCACTGTAACACTGTGTAATCCAACGATTTTTGCAGGGTAGTACTTGGCTTTAGGTGGAATGATGACATACGTGTAGGATTGCCGTTTTCCAAAAACCCCAAACCAGGGCTTTTGTACTAATTTTAAGAAACCCTTTGTACCTAGTATACGTACGGTGACCAACCCTTTTGTATTATACGGGACAGTCGCGTATTTTGAGCACCTGGCCCGTATTTTTTTAAATTTAATACGGGACGCAAAATGTCCTGTATTTGGTCCTTCTTAATCCAATTATTAAAAAATGTTTCGGCACAAAGCAAATAACCTAAACAATTTTTACATGAACTAAAAATTAAAAATTGGTAACAGAATCGAAAAACAGTGAGCGAGAAAAGGGTCGAAATCTTTGAACAATTTTCTAAAAAGGACATCCCTGAAAAAAATTTAATAATAATAGTGGAATTCTGTTTATCTTTATCGGGGTCAAACTCGCAAAACGATTTATTTTTCTGTTATGAATAATATTTGGACGAGCGAAATGTCCCAATTGATCGTTGAAATACTTAAAGCACTCCTAAACATAAAACTAAATTACGAAATGATATCGAGCTATATTTGCGATTATTGCGCACGTATATGTATATTTGGTTATGCGGAACCACCGTTTCAAAAAATTCAAAATTTTTAAATTGAAAAATGAGAAAAATTTTAATTGAAAAGAAAAATTTTAATTGATTTGAATGTTATAATAATACATATATATATAATATTAATTTTTTTTTTTTGCGAGACTTAGACGAGTGCTCTCAAAAACTCAAACAGCCACAAGCTATTTGCGCAAACCTGACGGATCCTGGACCAGCGCGGACAGGGAAACCCTAGAGCTGCTCTTGAATACGCACTTCCCAGGGAACTTGCATTAGGAACCCTTAGCACCTACAACAAACCTGGCTGTATACATACCCATCACGGAGGAAAGGGTTAGGTGGGCGGTTAAAAGCTTCGAACCGTTCAAGACTGCCGGGCCAGACGGGATTATTCCCGCACAACTCATAAACACGCTGGAGACATCAGCCAAATGGCTGGTATTTCTCTATACAGCCTGCCTGGCTCTTAGCTACATTCCGTGCTCCTGGAGAAGTGCCACGGTAGTGTTTATTCATAAGGCGGGGAAGGCGTCTCATTACGAGCCCAAGGACTATAGGCCGATCAGTCTCTCATCCTTTGTGCTCAAAACCTTCGAGAGGATAATAAATGACTACCTCTCCTCTACTATTGATAGCAACCTGATCTGTAGCTATCAGCATGCATACACCAAAGGGAAATCCACAGAAACTGCGCTTCACAGCCTAGTTTCTGTTATTGAAAAATCGCTGTATGAAAAGGAGTACTGTCTTGTGGCCTTTTTAGGTGCGGGCGGGAAGGTAGTGGCATATGCAGACGACTTAGCTATAGTATATAGGGGCAAATTCCCACAAACCCTGTGCGACTTGATGCAAGTAGCACTGCGAGAGGTTTCCTCATGGTGCTCGCGCTGCGGACTGAGCATTAATCCGGGAAAAGTAGAACTGGTCCTTTTCACCAACCGCTATAAGATACCACCGCTAATGCTACCAAAACTGAATGACGTGCATCTGAACTTGGCTCACAAAGCCAAGTTCTTGGGCACAGTTCTGGATAGGAAACTAACCTGGAAGGAGAATGTTCTTCAGCGCCAGAGGAAAGCGTGTATTGCACTCTATACCTGCAAAAGAGCCATTGGAAAGAAATGGGGGCTCAGCCCCAAAGTATGCAAATGGATCTACACTACAATCATTCGACCAATCATACTCTATGGAGTTGTGGTATGGTGGCCTGCGCTGAGCAAGGCAACAAACCTTAATCTGCTAGGTAAAGTACACAGATCTTGCATGATCTGTATAAGCGGTGCGTTAAGAACAGGGGTGTAAGAGTAGGTCGCCTCCCCGTTGGTGCACCCTGGGTAACGTTAAATGACCTGCATGGCCTACATGGCTAGTTTCTTGTATTGCCGGTTCTACGAGAACAGTGCCAGTCGTGCCGTTTTCCTATATCGACCCGGACAAGAGCAATACACTCGGGGTGACCCTGTCTGACATTTAGGCAGGACTACACCTCGCTACTATAACAACAAAAACAGCGCCCAATGACGCACTCCAGGCCATTCTTGGCATTTTGCCACTCGGTCTGGAAGGGCACCGGGTAGCAGCAGCATCGGCTCTGCGTCTAAGGGAAACGTCCAGCTGGGGCGCAAGCACTACTGGACCCGCCTGTATTTTGGGATCCTATAGCTTTCTTCCGCTGAGCACAGATCGTTGTGCGACCACAACAGTCGGAGATAGCGGTTTTAAAATCAACATTCCCATCAGGGAAGAATGAGAGAGCACGGATCGGAGTCCCGCCACTCATGGCGGCACTTCCATTTATACTGATGGCTCGAAGCTCGACGGCAGAGTTGGAGGAGGGGTTTATTCAAAGGATCTGAACCTTGAGCTCTCCTTTAGACTACCTGATCACTGCAGTGTCTTCCAGGCTGAAGTTTCAGCAATCATGGACGCCGCGGCTTGGATAGGCCAACACACTATCAGACAGGACATTTTTATATTCAGTGACAGCCAGGCGACCATCAAATCCCTTGGCTCTTACTCGTTCAACTCTGAACTGACGCTCAGCTGTCGTCGATCTTTACAAGAGATGGCCCAACAGAATCGCGTGAACCTCACATGGGTCCCGGGGCATAGGGACATTGAGGGAAATTGTAGGGCAGACGAACTTGCGAGGCAGGGCACGACCAAGCAGGTTCTTCGGGATAAAGAGCGCTTAGGTATGCCGTTTGCCACATGCAAGCTTATGCTGAAGGAGTACACACTCCGCCAAGCCAACGAAAGATGGCTGCAATCTCCAGGATGCCGGATATCCAAAGAAACCTGGCCGAACTGGAATCATAAAAGATCAAGACAAATTTATGCCCTAAGGAGAAGAGAAATCGCCATATTAATAGGCGTATTAACTGGGCACTGCCTCATTGGTAGGCACGCAGAAAGACTTGGTGTGCCCTACCGACGATGCTGTAGGAGTTGTAAGGATGATGAGGAGGAGGAAACGGTGGAGCACCTCATCTGCAACTGCCCGGCTTTAAGTGGCGCGAGAATGCGCTTTTTGGGAGTTCCCTTTCTGGTCAGCCTACGCCAGGTCACGGAGCTGGACATAAAGGACCTCATGGCCTTCATCAAGTCATCTAAATGGTTCGAGGCGGAGTAACGGTGTCGGTATAGGAACGTCAGTCCCGGGATCCTGCTATGTGGAGAATTCCGTTAAATATGGGTCCCGAAACTGACTTTCCTAGTGTTGGTGGTATCACAACGGGCCTTTTAATACTGGCCTAGGTGTGCCTCTGCGGCAGCCACTTGAACCTAACCTAAACCTAATATTAATTTATGTATATATAATAATATATATACCTATATATAAAAATAATCAAAACAGGAAAAATTTAACTTGAAAATGATTTACATTATGTGTATCGTCCCCTTTTTGCGTTTTTATCGTAAACGCCAAAAAGCAAATTTTACAGGAGAGCATTTTCTAAATTTTTTTTTATTATTTTCATTTATGATCTGGTGGATAGGATAAAAAAGATAGCCATTTTTGACACAACTGTAAGGATTTCAGCTATAAAATTTTACCAGATGATGCGCTGAACAAATTTGCATCAAAAAGTAAATTTCGAAAAAATGTTGGTTACGATAAAAACGCAAAAAGGGGACGATATGTCTATATAGACGCACCGTATTTGAAAAAAAAACGAAAAATAAAATGAAAGTTAACAAGTATGCAAGTATATGGGCAATTCCCAAATAGTGTTACATTTTTGGATACTCGGATGCTACACATGGGTTGATGAGTTGAAGCAGGCAAAAATCCGCTATATCGAATGTATGATATCTCTAATGGAAACATTTTTACAGCTAAAATAGGGTAGGCCTAAAAATGACGTTTTTCAAACTTTGAAACTTGACCAGTCCGAAACGAGTGGTTATAAAAAATAAATGTGTGTCAATATGTTCCTTTAGGACACTAAAGAAGTGTCCCTCAAAGTTTGAGTGAAATCCGAGACTAGCCACCTTTTTGAATTAGATGTTTTCATATGGATTGTTCCAATACAAAAAAAAACTTGTTTGATTTAATTTTTTTTATTTTTTTCATACAAAAATATAGAGTTAGTCTTGTAAATATGTATTTTAGTAAAAGTCCGTATGAAGACCCCATTTTTGAAATATATTGATGTCGTTTTATTTCGCGATTTTCGTGAGTTAACAAACAACTGTAATTTCTTGGGCCAAAACATTTCTTGACAACTGCAGGCGACCAACGTGCTTTGTTCGGATGCTTGTAAGTTCTAACATAGACTTCCTGCCCGTCTGAAAAAGTTGCGTTACGCTTGCCTTTGAAATTTTTAACCATTGAATGTGGTTTTGCCTCAATTATTGCTTTCGTAACTGGTGGTTTTAATTCCCTACCTAAAAGTAACTTACTAGGTGACTCATTTGTGGCACAATGTTTAGTGATACGATATTCAAAGAGAAAGCGATGTAAGGCAGTATCAAAGTCAGATTTATCACTGGACCGTAGATTGGTGTACAAAGACTTTTTTAAGGTTTTGACAAAGTTTTCGGCCTGGCCGTTTGTCGCTGGATGTCCAGGTGCAGTAAATATGTGGTTGATACCATTTTTCTTTATGAAACTCTCAAATTCTGACGATGTAAACTGGCTACCGTTATCACTAACCAAGGTGTCAAATAATCCAAATCTACAAATAACTTCACGAATTTTCTTTACAACGAAGGATGAAGTTATCTCCTTAGTTTTGAAAACCTCTGCCCATTTAGTAAAAGAGTCTATAATTATGAGCAAGTGAAATGAATTGATTGGACCACAAAAGTCAATGTATATTCTCTTCCAAGGCGATCTACTGGGTGACCATGGAATTAGCGGGCTCTTTTCAGGATTCGCCTGTGTCTTTTGGCACGCAACACATTGCTTAACTAATGCTTCTATACTTTTGTCTATATTTGGCCACCATATGTATGATCGCGCTAGCATTTTAGTCTTCACTATTCCCAAATGAGACTCGTGTAGAAGCTCCAAAACAGTTTTCTGTAATTTTTAAAAGACATCCAGATTCTGCAGATAGCTAAATTGCTTTTAAACGAAAAGGCTCAAATTCTTTGCCTTTTAGTTGAGATACTGTGCGGCAATGAACACTGTCAATGACTTTGGACAGTATCGAATCTCTGCTACATCTTTATAATCCAATTGTAATGCATTTACAAAACCTACGTAAGTGATATAGCTAGGATCACATTTAGTTTCACCTACTGTTGATTGTGGCATACGGGATAATCCATCAGCATTATTTTGCGTTCCCTTTACATATTCAATTTTATAATTAAATCCCGACAAAATTAATGCTCATTTTTGCATACGTGATGCTGCCATTAAGGGAATGCCTTTATGTTCACCAAATATAGCTAACAGAGGCTTATGATCCGTGCGTAAGATAAAGGGCATACCCAAAAGGTATTGTTTCAGTTTCGTCACACTATACACAATAGCCAAAGCCTCTTTCTCTATGGTGCTGTATCTTTTCTCTGCATCATTCAACGCTCTAGAAATGAAAGCTATTGGTCGCGACTTTCCGTCTGAACAAACGTGAGAAAGTAACCCGGCTACCGCTGAATTGCTAGCATCAGTTGCTAAAACCACGGGTAGCTTAGGGTCAAAATGTGTTAAAACCTCATCTGAACATACCTCTTGCTTTATATTTCGAAAAACTTTCTCGCACTCACAATTCCAGTCAAATGTTGAATCTTTTTTTAATAACCTATACAGCGGTTCCATTTTTTGGGCAAAGTTTTGAATAAACATCGAATGATAGCTAGCCATACCTATGAATGCTTTCAATTCACTAACGTTCGTGGGAGTTGGAGAATCTAATAGACTCTTGATACGTTCTTTATTTTTGCTTAATCCATTCTTATCAATATCGAATCCTAAATAAGAGATCTTATCTTTAAAAAATTCACACTTGTCGATATTTAATCTTAGACCTGCATCTTGAAGCTTACATAAAACTTGCAACGGATATTTGAAGTCGGACAAAAATCTATTAATTGTGGTCTTGTAATCCCCACAGACCCTCAATTTACCATTAGGTTTTATAACCGGTACCAAGGGTGTACCCCAATCAGCGTGGTCAACTGGAATTAATATGCCACTATTAACTAACTCATTTATTTGAAGCTCTAACTCTGCTTTCCAAGCCAAAGGAACAGTACAAAAGACTGGAGTTGCTCCCTGATCTAATTTGAGACTCACGGTTCCTAATTTGTACCTTCCTAAACCTGCTTTAAAAACTTCACAAAATTCGTTTTTAATTTGAGTTATTATTTCATTATACGAGCTCACAAAATTAACGTGTCTAATTGGTGTTTTATGTTGAACTAACTCGAATCCAAATGCACGTAAAAAATCTCTGCCAAGCAACGTTGGTCTGTCGGCACCTGTTACAATTATTTTTCCCAGAACTTTTTGGCCATCAAAACTACAATTTGCTTTAAACTCACCATACGTTTTTAATAGTTCACCACCATAGCCTGTTAATGGAAGTGTATACGCTTCCAATTTTTCATTCGGAAAATCTTTACGAAAAGTGCGTAGCGACATCAGCGAACAAGGCGCGCCGGTGTCGCAAAGAACAAAGCTGCGATTTCCATTAATTTCCACATAAAGCTCATAAACTTTTGGTCGATCAACTCCACTACCAATGGAAAACACGGAGAAGTCCCAAGAAGAAGAAACATCGTCAGAAAAGCTATGAGAATTGTCGACACTAATAAAATTGGTGTCTTCTTTTTTGTTTTTACAAATGCTTTTAAGATGGCCTTGCTGTCCACATGAGTGACAACGACTATTTTTAAATTTACAATTTTTTGATTCGTGGTTTTTCCACCCACAGTGACTGCATGCTTTCTTCTTGTTGTTTCTTGATCCGCTTCCATTGTGCTTATCTTGCTTACCACGTGCACGTACGTACATAACCCCTGCTTCTTGCTTAGTTGGCAGCTTTGCTTCTCTTATTAGTGCTTTATTTAACGCCGCTTTCAACGTAATTGTTTCATCCTCCTCACATACACGGTCGAATATTTTAGCCGGCAATTCAACTATGAATTTGTCTTTGACAATTTGGTCCAATGCCGTACCAAACTTACATTTTAGTGCAAATTTTTTTACTTTGGCAAACCATGTAGATACACTGTCTTCGTCTGACCTCTTTAAGTCATAAAAATTCTTATTTAATAATGCCGAAATATTATTTCTGTAGAATTTACTTTTATTTTATTATAGGGTTAGGTTAGGTTCAAGTGGCTGCCGCAGAGGCACACTTAGGCCAGTTTTGAAAGGCCAGTTGTGATACCACCAACACAAGGAAAGTCAGTCCCGCGACCCGGCCATATGGAAAATCCCTGAGTTGTTGGGATTTCCCACATAGCAGAATCCCGGGACTGATACTCCTAAACCGACACCGTTACTCCTCCTCGAACCACTTAGATGACTTTATGAAGGCCATCAAGACCTCCAGTTCCGCGATCTGACTTAGGCTATCCAGGAAGGGAACTCCCAAAAAGCGCGTTCTCGCGCCGCTTAAAGCCGGGCAGTTGCAGATGAGGTGCTTCACCGTTTCCTCTTCCTCATCATCTTTGCAGCTCCTACAGCATCGTCGATAGGGCACACCTAGCCTTTCTGCGTACCTACCAATAAGGCAATGCCCAGTTAGAACACCTATTAATATGGAGATTTCTTTCCTTCTTAGGGCGTGAATGCCTCTAGATCTTTTATGATCCCATTTTGGCCAGGTTTTTTTGGATGTCCGGCACCCTGGGGATTGTTGCCACTTTTCGTTGGCTTGAGGGAGTGTGTACTCCTTCCCGAAGAAGAGATCGACGACAGCTGAGCGTCAGTTCAGAGTTGAACGAATAAGAGCCGAGAGCTTTGATGGCCGCCTGGCTGTTGCTGAAAATAACGATGTCCTCGCCGATAGCGCGTTTACTTATCCAAATCGCGGCATCCAAGATTGCTGAGACTTCAGCCTGGAAGACGCTGCAGTGATCAGGCAGTCTGAAGGAGAGCTCATGTTATTTTATTATAGTCGAATACTTTTTTCCAATTATTTCTGTAAAAAGTAGTACTATTTTATTATAGTTGAATAAGTTTCAAATTATTTCTGTAGAAATGAGGTGTATTTTATTATATTTAGTATACGTTTTAAATTTTTATTTCCGTAGACTTTTTATTTGCATTATAATTTTGATAAGTTTTTGATTTAATGTTCTTATTACGTTTTTAAAATTTTTATTTAATTTTCCAAAATTTTTTCCACCACACACACTGGCACTTGTGCTCCTACTTACGCCACTCGAACTCTGTTCAAAACCGCCACAAAATTTTCCATCACACCTCGGCCTCCGGCTCGCTGCACTGTCGCCATATTGCGCACGTACCTGTGTGCGCTGCTAACAGGTGCTTCGCCAGCCACCTTGTCCATTATGGGAAATGGCCATGTATTTCTCTTCCTGGCTTACCCTTTGTCTGTCCCGTATCTTGGGGGCCGCCATACGCCATCAGTCCTTTGGGTCATATTTAATTTATTTTAATTTTCCCCGAGTACTACTTTCGCTTTTAAATAACACTTGCAGGAAAACGATGCGGTTGGTTTCAGTGACAAAATTAGAGTGGCGGATCACGAATAGAAGTTGTCGACAGACACCTGCATTCGTGTCCTTTTTATTTTCTTATTATTTATGACGTAACGTAACAAGTTACTTTACGTAAGTGGTTGATGGATTTTATCCTTACACGATTGTATCGTAACAGCCAAGTAATCGAAATTTTTTTTATTATTGCAAATAGCTTGTAAATACTCGTTACAACTACCCACCAACTTATAGAGGTAGACTATGCGCCGTTTCTGAGAAAACGTAAAAAAATAATTTGACTAATGTTTTTTGCTTTTTTTATTTCAGTCTACAGTAAAGAAATATGGCCCAGTCGGCGGTAATCGAAACCAAACAAAAAATGTTCTGAATATGATTGCATTTTTTGTAGCAAGTTGCTGTAAATAGGCTCAACTATATTTACAAATATATGTAAGAAACCCTCACACGGTGGGGTAAATAAAAAAAAAAGTGTATACCTACTGCAGGTCGTAGTTTTCAAACGATTTGAAATTTTTTTATAGTTGTAGATTTTTAGATATAGAAAAAACCCATTACCGTTTTTGTTGGTAAAAGTACCTACTGAAAATTTTTAGAATACTATTTTCTATAAAATTTAAATTGCTCAAAAAAAGACTGGGAAAAGGCTGGCAGCATATTAGTCATAGGCAAGTCCAGTTGTTAAAATAAAAGCTTTTGTCAGTACTTACTTTTGCCACAAATTTTCTTTGGTACCATTTTACAAGATGGTTCAATGCCTACCTTTTAAATAAAATTGTCGAGATTTTTGTAAAAAAAAGCGTCTTGACCCCAGTATTAATAAATAAAATCAAAAACTGTAGGTATGTCTGTGAAAAACTATCTCCAAAAAAAGAAAAAAAACATGGGCAAAAACCGTGTAAAACCACCACGTGAAAAGATGCAAATTTTAATTAGCAAATATCTTCTCACAGAAGTAAAATGGTTAATTTCCTATTTCGGATTAGACGCGTCTTTAGACACCAAATTCGACAATTTTTTATGAAAATTGTGCGTCTTATATATAAAATGATACCCTTTGTTTAATAAATGCAGACTTTAGAGCATTGAACAAAAATATACCACTTTTTTCATAAATCTACCACTTTATTTTTGCAATTACATACATACTAAAACCAAGTAAAATTTTCAAGTCCAGTCGCTGTATAATATTAACCTTAATCATGTTCGTATTTAGTGCTAATTTTGCATACACTATATCACGAGAACTCGTTATCAAAAGTTACAACCTTCGGAGCATCCAAGAGTTAGAAACCCCCTCTATAGAAAATTCCTGGGCACGGGCCTGCTTTTGCGTGATCGCAATTTTATCGTATCTAGAGTATCCCTGCAGCGAAAGCAACTAGTTGAAAACTACTTTAAAACTAGTTGGGCACCGGGCCCAACTAGTCAGTGTTTTGTCTTTTTTCCATATAAGCAACTGGTATTTTTTACGTGTTGATGTCCTACGAAATGTCAATTGTCAGATTTTGACCAGAACATACCAGTCACCTACTCGTCATGATATACTAGAATTATACTAGTTGTAAAATACCACTCCCATACTAGTTCAAACTGGACTAGTGTGATTTCCTTAAAATGAACTAGTCCACATACTAGTCCAAAAAGACTAGTATGAAATATACTAGTCCAAAAAGCATTGAACCTGGACTAGTATGATTTCAACTAGAATTTTCATCCTTTATTTTATCATTTGCCTTCATTTTCATGTTCATTCTTAAGAAAGCAGCGACTATTTATATTTACCCTATCACGTAAAAGCATCTGTGAATTATAAGAGAAGAAAGAAGCAAACGAAACGAATGAATTTTGTATTTTTTAACTGGTATGATTTCATCCAGAAAATTCTAGTCGAATACTAGAATGGAATGGATAATTCCTGACCAGTATGACTGCAGCCAGAAAATTCTAATTGTCTACTAGTATGAATTCAGCCAGGAAATTCTAGTTGTATACTAGTATTTTTCTAACTGGTTTGAGGTTTCGCTGCAGGGATGTTACGGTCACCCTGTGTGACGTAAATAAAATACGCGATGTAGAAGCCCAACTTTCCGAACATCTCCGCCAAACGTCATGCCACGTCAGCAAGACAAATGTCAGGCAAACCGCAGCTACATTCTTTCGATGACCGGAAATTGAGGCGAGTAGCCACGGTTGCCGATGTTGGTACTTTAGTACCAAAAGTGGTACTTTTTTTTACTGATGGTACTTTGGTACCGGTTTCACTAAAATGGTACTTTTTTTGCAGGACCCATATCAGTTAGGTGGAGTGTAATTGCTTAGCCTATTTCAGCTGTCAATGAAGATGTATATACGTGTTACACTACTCAGATGGAAGGACGAAGTGGAAACCGATTTGCCATGCCCTGTGTATCTAGTTGGCGTAACGAGAAACGAATGGCGGGCTTTGTTGGAAGATCAAAATCGTCTTCAATTTAAAGGAGGGAACCACTTATGTGCATTTCAGATTGCATTTGTAGGGGTTTAAATACAATTTTTTCGGTGGGTTGGTGCGACGGGCGCAGGTTTGCAAGGTTGCAGTAATCGATTAAAATGTTATGAAGCTGCATAGTTAAGTGTTCAGCAGATTTATTCCGTTAGATCAGGAGCCTACCCTGCTAATCAGCAGCGGATGTCGATGATAGAATTGCTATTTACCAGTTGGAAAGACCAAATTCGACCTGCAAAACGACCCGTGTAAATCATGCTTAAAATGCACAAACCCCTGACTTCTTGGGAAGTAAAATATTTTTTTGGGGTAATTTTGTACTTTAGGTTTCAACTGCTAATAAATTAACTAAAAATATGGGACAGGGCTCAACAAACGTGCTTTGGCCTCAGGATCACGAATCCGGAAGCGATTTTTAAATTTTTTGTTTCAGTGAAAAGTTATGGTCAAAAAACCGAAAAATTACCCGGGTCTGACTTAAATTTGGGGGCGGATCCATGGTATTTGTGTGCCCAACATCTTTTTGAGTTGGCGGCCTTCGGCCGCGTTTATAAAAAATAACCCTGGGCTAGGTTTGTTAAGTAATGAATGTTAAGTAATGAATTCACCCCGGAATGCATTCCGTGCATTCCCACTCCCGGAATAGCAATTTTGGAATGCAGCCTTTCATTCAATTGCCGGAATGCGGACTTAAAATTTGAAGTTATTCCGGACTAATTATTCTATTTTGCATTCCTCTGGAATGAAAAAAAAAATTAAAAGCATTCCGCATGTCAATAAAATCGTATTTTTGGAGTCATTCCAATTAGTTATTCAAATTTACATAGAAATGTCCTTTATTAATAATAAAGATGATGCGTTTAAAGGAATATGCAGCTTTTTTCAAAGGCAGGAGTTACCAGTATGATATACTGTTAGTGTAGCAAAACCTGCGTACTTAGAAATTTGGCAAGTTTGATTAGCTCCCCTCACTTGAAAATGATCAAGAGCAGAATATCTAATCTAATTCCACCACTATTATTGTTACCGCAGCTCTTTTGCACTATTTTGTGACTAACTTGCTGGTACTTCGGAAAACACGGAGAAGTCCCAAGAAGAAGAAACATCGTCAGAAAAGCTATGAGAATTGTCGACACTAATAAAATTGGTGTCTTCTTTTTTGTTTTTACAAATGCTTTTAAGATGGCCTTGCTGTCCACATGAGTGACAACGACTATTTTTAAATTTACAATTTTTTGATTCGTGGTTTTTCCACCCACAGTGACTGCATGCTTTCTTCTTGTTGTTTCTTGAATATTTTAGCCGGCAATTCAACTATGAATTTGTCTTTGACAATTTGGTCCAATGCCGTACCAAACTTACATTTTAGTGCAAATTTTTTTACTTTGGCAAACCATGTAGATACACTGTCTTCGTCTGACCTCTTTAAGTCATAAAAATTCTTATTTAATAATGCCGAAATATTATTTCTGTAGAATTTACTTTTATTTTATTATAGGGTTAGGTTAGGTTCAAGTGGCTGCCGCAGAGGCACACTTAGGCCAGTTTTGAAAGGCCAGTTGTGATACCACCAACACAAGGAAAGTCAGTCCCGCGACCCGGCCATATGGAAAATCCCTGAGTTGTTGGGATTTCCCACATAGCAGAATCCCGGGACTGACACTCCTAAACCGACACCGTTACTCCTCCTCGAACCACTTAGATGACTTTATGAAGGCCATCAAGACCTCCAGTTCCGCGATCTGACTTAGGCTATCCAGGAAGGGAACTCCCAAAAAGCGCGTTCTCGCGCCGCTTAAAGCCGGGCAGTTGCAGATGAGGTGCTTCACCGTTTCCTCTTCCTCATCATCTTTGCAGGTCCTACAGTATCGTCGATAGGGCACACCTAGCCTTTCTGCGTACCTACCAATAAGGCAATGCCCAGTTAGAACACCTATTAATATGGAGATTTCTTTCCTTCTTAGGGCGTGAATGGCTCTAGATCTTTTATGATCCCATTTTGGCCAGGTTTGTTTGGATGTCCGGCACCCTGGGGATTGTTGCCACTTTTCGTTGGCTTGAGGGAGTGTGTACTCCTTCCCGAAGAAGAGATCGACGACAGCTGAGCGTCAGTTCAGAGTTGAACGAATAAGAGCCGAGAGCTTTGATGGCCGCCTGGCTGTTGCTGAAAATAACGATGTCCTCGCCGATAGCGCGTTTACTTATCCAAATCGCGGCATCCAAGATTGCTGAGACTTCAGCCTGGAAGACGCTGCAGTGATCAGGCAGTCTGAAGGAGAGCTCATGTTATTTTATTATAGTCGAAAACTTTTTTCCAATTATTTCTGTAAAAAGTAGTACTATTTTATTATAGTTGAATAAGTTTTAAATTATTTCTGTAGAAATGAGGTGTATTTTCTTATATTTAGTATACGTTTTAAATTTTTATTTCCGTAGACTTTTTATTTGCATTATAATTTTGATAAGTTTTTGATTTAATGTTCTTATTACGTTTTTAAAATTTTTATTTAATTTTCCAAAATTTTTTCCACCACACACACTGGCACTTGTGCTCCTACTTACGCCACTCGAACTCTGTTCAAAACCGCCACAATATTTTCCATCACACCTCGGCCTCCGGCTCGCTGCACTGTCGCCATATTGCGCACGTACCTGTGTGCGCTGCTAACAGGTGCTTCGCCAGCCACCTTGTCCATTATGGGAAATGGCCATGTATTTCTCTTCCTGGCTTACCCTTTGTCTGTCCCGTATCTTGGGGGCCGCCATACGCCATCAGTCCTTTGGGTCATATTTAATTTATTTTAATTTTCCCTGAGTACTACTTTCGCTTTTAAATAACACTTGCAGGAAAACGATGCGGTTGGTTTCAGTGACAAAATTAGAGTGGCGGATCACGAATAGAAGTTGTCGACAGACACCTGCATTCGTGTCCTTTTTATTTTCTTATTATTTATGACGTAACGTAACAAGTTACTTTACGTAAGTGGTTGATGGATTTTATCCTTACACGATTGTATCGTAACAGCCAAGTAATCGAAATTTTTTTTATTATTGCAAATAGCTTGTAAATACTCGTTACAACTACCCACCAACTTATAGAGGTAGACTATGCGCCGTTTCTGAGAAAACGTAAAAAAATAATTTGACTAATGTTTTTTGCTTTTTTTATTTCAGTCTACAGTAAAGAAATATGGCCCAGTCGGCGGTAATCGAAACCAAACAAAAAATGTTCTGAATATGATTGCATTTTTTGTAGCAAGTTGCTGTAAATAGGCTCAACTATATTTACAAATATATGTAAGAAACCCTCACACGGTGGGGTAAATAAAAAAAAAAGTGTATACCTACTGCAGGTCGTAGTTTTCAAACGATTTGAAATTTTTTTATAGTTGTAGATTTTTAGATATAGAAAAAACCCATTACCGTTTTTGTTGGTAAAAGTACCTACTGAAAATTTTTAGAATACTATTTTCTATAAAATTTAAATTGCTCAAAAAAAGACTGGGAAAAGGCTGGCAGCATATTAGTCATAGGCAAGTCCAGTTGTTAAAATAAAAGCTTTTGTCAGTACTTACTTTTGCCACAAATTTTCTTTGGTACCATTTTACAAGATGGTTCAATGCCTACCTTTTAAATAAAATTGTCGAGATTTTTGTAAAAAAAAGCGTCTTGACCCCAGTATTAATAAATAAAATCAAAAACTGTAGGTATGTCTGTGAAAAACTATCTCCAAAAAAAGAAAAAAAACATGGGCAAAAACCGTGTAAAACCACCACGTGAAAAGATGCAAATTTTAATTAGCAAATATCTTCTCACAGAAGTAAAATGGTTAATTTCCTATTTCGGATTAGACGCGTCTTTAGACACCAAATTCGACAATTTTTTATGAAAATTGTGCGTCTTATATATAAAATGATACCCTTTGTTTAATAAATGCAGACTTTAGAGCATTGAACAAAAATATACCACTTTTTTCATAAATCTACCACTTTATTTTTGCAATTACATACATACTAAAACCAAGTAAAATTTTCAAGTCCAGTCGCTGTATAATATTAACCTTAATCATGTTCGTATTTAGTGCTAATTTTGCATACACTATATCACGAGAACTCGTTATCAAAAGTTACAACCTTCGGAGCATCCAAGAGTTAGAAACCCCCTCTATAGAAAATTCCTGGGCACGGGCCTGCTTTTGCGTGATCGCAATTTTATCGTATCTAGAGTATCCCTGCAGCGAAAGCAACTAGTTGAAAACTACTTTAAAACTAGTTGGGCACCGGGCCCAACTAGTCAGTGTTTTGTCTTTTTTCCATATAAGCAACTGGTATTTTTTACGTGTTGATGTCCTACGAAATGTCAATTGTCAGATTTTGACCAGAACATACCAGTCACCTACTCGTCATGATATACTAGAATTATACTAGTTGTAAAATACCACTCCCATACTAGTTCAAACTGGACTAGTGTGATTTCCTTAAAATGAACTAGTCCACATACTAGTCCAAAAAGACTAGTATGAAATATACTAGTCCAAAAAGCATTGAACCTGGACTAGTATGATTTCAACTAGAATTTTCATCCTTTATTTTATCATTTGCCTTCATTTTCATGTTCATTCTTAAGAAAGCAGCGACTATTTATATTTACCCTATCACGTAAAAGCATCTGTGAATTATAAGAGAAGAAAGAAGCAAACGAAACGAATGAATTTTGTATTTTTTAACTGGTATGATTTCATCCAGAAAATTCTAGTCGAATACTAGAATGGAATGGATAATTCCTGACCAGTATGACTGCAGCCAGAAAATTCTAATTGTCTACTAGTATGAATTCAGCCAGGAAATTCTAGTTGTATACTAGTATTTTTCTAACTGGTTTGAGGTTTCGCTGCAGGGATGTTACGGTCACCCTGTGTGACGTAAATAAAATACGCGATGTAGAAGCCCAACTTTCCGAACATCTCCGCCAAACGTCATGCCACGTCAGCAAGACAAATGTCAGGCAAACCGCAGCTACATTCTTTCGATGACCGGAAATTGAGGCGAGTAGCCACGGTTGCCGATGTTGGTACTTTAGTACCAAAAGTGGTACTTTTTTTTACTGATGGTACTTTGGTACCGGTTTCACTAAAATGGTACTTTTTTTGCAGGACCCATATCAGTTAGGTGGAGTGTAATTGCTTAGCCTATTTCAGCTGTCAATGAAGATGTATATACGTGTTACACTACTCAGATGGAAGGACGAAGTGGAAACCGATTTGCCATGCCCTGTGTATCTAGTTGGCGTAACGAGAAACGAATGGCGGGCTTTGTTGGAAGATCAAAATCGTCTTCAATTTAAAGGAGGGAACCACTTATGTGCATTTCAGATTGCATTTGTAGGGGTTTAAATACAATTTTTTCGGTGGGTTGGTGCGACGGGCGCAGGTTTGCAAGGTTGCAGTAATCGATTAAAATGTTATGAAGCTGCATAGTTAAGTGTTCAGCAGATTTATTCCGTTAGATCAGGAGCCTACCCTGCTAATCAGCAGCGGATGTCGATGATAGAATTGCTATTTACCAGTTGGAAAGACCAAATTCGACCTGCAAAACGACCCGTGTAAATCATGCTTAAAATGCACAAACCCCTGACTTCTTGGGAAGTAAAATATTTTTTTGGGGTAATTTTGTACTTTAGGTTTCAACTGCTAATAAATTAACTAAAAATATGGGACAGGGCTCAACAAACGTGCTTTGGCCTCAGGATCACGAATCCGGAAGCGATTTTTAAATTTTTTGTTTCAGTGAAAAGTTATGGTCAAAAAACCGAAAAATTACCCGGGTCTGACTTAAATTTGGGGGCGGATCCATGGTATTTGTGTGCCCAACATCTTTTTGAGTTGGCGGCCTTCGGCCGCGTTTATAAAAAATAACCCTGGGCTAGGTTTGTTAAGTAATGAATGTTAAGTAATGAATTCACCCCGGAATGCATTCCGTGCATTCCCACTCCCGGAATAGCAATTTTGGAATGCAGCCTTTCATTCAATTGCCGGAATGCGGACTTAAAATTTGAAGTTATTCCGGACTAATTATTCTATTTTGCATTCCTCTGGAATGAAAAAAAAAATTAAAAGCATTCCGCATGTCAATAAAATCGTATTTTTGGAGTCATTCCAATTAGTTATTCAAATTTACATAGAAATGTCCTTTATTAATAATAAAGATGATGCGTTTAAAGGAATATGCAGCTTTTTTCAAAGGCAGGAGTTACCAGTATGATATACTGTTAGTGTAGCAAAACCTGCGTACTTAGAAATTTGGCAAGTTTGATTAGCTCCCCTCACTTGAAAATGATCAAGAGCAGAATATCTAATCTAATTCCACCACTATTATTGTTACCGCAGCTCTTTTGCACTATTTTGTGACTAACTTGCTGGTACTTCGGAAAACACGGAGAAGTCCCAAGAAGAAGAAACATCGTCAGAAAAGCTATGAGAATTGTCGACACTAATAAAATTGGTGTCTTCTTTTTTGTTTTTACAAATGCTTTTAAGATGGCCTTGCTGTCCACATGAGTGACAACGACTATTTTTAAATTTACAATTTTTTGATTCGTGGTTTTTCCACCCACAGTGACTGCATGCTTTCTTCTTGTTGTTTCTTGAATATTTTAGCCGGCAATTCAACTATGAATTTGTCTTTGACAATTTGGTCCAATGCCGTACCAAACTTACATTTTAGTGCAAATTTTTTTACTTTGGCAAACCATGTAGATACACTGTCTTCGTCTGACCTCTTTAAGTCATAAAAATTCTTATTTAATAATGCCGAAATATTATTTCTGTAGAATTTACTTTTATTTTATTATAGGGTTAGGTTAGGTTCAAGTGGCTGCCGCAGAGGCACACTTAGGCCAGTTTTGAAAGGCCAGTTGTGATACCACCAACACAAGGAAAGTCAGTCCCGCGACCCGGCCATATGGAAAATCCCTGAGTTGTTGGGATTTCCCACATAGCAGAATCCCGGGACTGACACTCCTAAACCGACACCGTTACTCCTCCTCGAACCACTTAGATGACTTTATGAAGGCCATCAAGACCTCCAGTTCCGCGATCTGACTTAGGCTATCCAGGAAGGGAACTCCCAAAAAGCGCGTTCTCGCGCCGCTTAAAGCCGGGCAGTTGCAGATGAGGTGCTTCACCGTTTCCTCTTCCTCATCATCTTTGCAGGTCCTACAGTATCGTCGATAGGGCACACCTAGCCTTTCTGCGTACCTACCAATAAGGCAATGCCCAGTTAGAACACCTATTAATATGGAGATTTCTTTCCTTCTTAGGGCGTGAATGGCTCTAGATCTTTTATGATCCCATTTTGGCCAGGTTTGTTTGGATGTCCGGCACCCTGGGGATTGTTGCCACTTTTCGTTGGCTTGAGGGAGTGTGTACTCCTTCCCGAAGAAGAGATCGACGACAGCTGAGCGTCAGTTCAGAGTTGAACGAATAAGAGCCGAGAGCTTTGATGGCCGCCTGGCTGTTGCTGAAAATAACGATGTCCTCGCCGATAGCGCGTTTACTTATCCAAATCGCGGCATCCAAGATTGCTGAGACTTCAGCCTGGAAGACGCTGCAGTGATCAGGCAGTCTGAAGGAGAGCTCATGTTATTTTATTATAGTCGAAAACTTTTTTCCAATTATTTCTGTAAAAAGTAGTACTATTTTATTATAGTTGAATAAGTTTTAAATTATTTCTGTAGAAATGAGGTGTATTTTCTTATATTTAGTATACGTTTTAAATTTTTATTTCCGTAGACTTTTTATTTGCATTATAATTTTGATAAGTTTTTGATTTAATGTTCTTATTACGTTTTTAAAATTTTTATTTAATTTTCCAAAATTTTTTCCACCACACACACTGGCACTTGTGCTCCTACTTACGCCACTCGAACTCTGTTCAAAACCGCCACAATATTTTCCATCACACCTCGGCCTCCGGCTCGCTGCACTGTCGCCATATTGCGCACGTACCTGTGTGCGCTGCTAACAGGTGCTTCGCCAGCCACCTTGTCCATTATGGGAAATGGCCATGTATTTCTCTTCCTGGCTTACCCTTTGTCTGTCCCGTATCTTGGGGGCCGCCATACGCCATCAGTCCTTTGGGTCATATTTAATTTATTTTAATTTTCCCTGAGTACTACTTTCGCTTTTAAATAACACTTGCAGGAAAACGATGCGGTTGGTTTCAGTGACAAAATTAGAGTGGCGGATCACGAATAGAAGTTGTCGACAGACACCTGCATTCGTGTCCTTTTTATTTTCTTATTATTTATGACGTAACGTAACAAGTTACTTTACGTAAGTGGTTGATGGATTTTATCCTTACACGATTGTATCGTAACAGCCAAGTAATCGAAATTTTTTTTATTATTGCAAATAGCTTGTAAATACTCGTTACAACTACCCACCAACTTATAGAGGTAGACTATGCGCCGTTTCTGAGAAAACGTAAAAAAATAATTTGACTAATGTTTTTTGCTTTTTTTATTTCAGTCTACAGTAAAGAAATATGGCCCAGTCGGCGGTAATCGAAACCAAACAAAAAATGTTCTGAATATGATTGCATTTTTTGTAGCAAGTTGCTGTAAATAGGCTCAACTATATTTACAAATATATGTAAGAAACCCTCACACGGTGGGGTAAATAAAAAAAAAAAGTGTATACCTACTGCAGGTCGTAGTTTTCAAACGATTTGAAATTTTTTTATAGTTGTAGATTTTTAGATATAGAAAAAACCCATTACCGTTTTTGTTGGTAAAAGTACCTACTGAAAATTTTTAGAATACTATTTTCTATAAAATTTAAATTGCTCAAAAAAAGACTGGGAAAAGGCTGGCAGCATATTAGTCATAGGCAAGTCCAGTTGTTAAAATAAAAGCTTTTGTCAGTACTTACTTTTGCCACAAATTTTCTTTGGTACCATTTTACAAGATGGTTCAATGCCTACCTTTTAAATAAAATTGTCGAGATTTTTGTAAAAAAAAGCGTCTTGACCCCAGTATTAATAAATAAAATCAAAAACTGTAGGTATGTCTGTGAAAAACTATCTCCAAAAAAAGAAAAAAAACATGGGCAAAAACCGTGTAAAACCACCACGTGAAAAGATGCAAATTTTAATTAGCAAATATCTTCTCACAGAAGTAAAATGGTTAATTTCCTATTTCGGATTAGACGCGTCTTTAGACACCAAATTCGACAATTTTTTATGAAAATTGTGCGTCTTATATATAAAATGATACCCTTTGTTTAATAAATGCAGACTTTAGAGCATTGAACAAAAATATACCACTTTTTTCATAAATCTACCACTTTATTTTTGCAATTACATACATACTAAAACCAATTAAAATTTTCAAGTCCAGTCGCTGTATAATATTAACCTTAATCATGTTCGTATTTAGTGCTAATTTTGCATACACTATATCACGAGAACTCGTTATCAAAAGTTACAACCTTCGGAGCATCCAAGAGTTAGAAACCCCCTCTATAGAAAATTCCTGGGCACGGGCCTGCTTTTGCGTGATCGCAATTTTATCGTATCTAGAGTATCCCTGCAGCGAAAGCAACTAGTTGAAAACTACTTTAAAACTAGTTGGGCACCGGGCCCAACTAGTCAGTGTTTTGTCTTTTTTCCATATAAGCAACTGTTATTTTTTACGTGTTGATGTCCTACGAAATGTCAATTGTCAGATTTTGACCAGAACATACCAGTCACCTACTCGTCATGATATACTAGAATTATACTAGTTGTAAAATACTAGTCCCATACTAGTTCAAACTGGACTAGTGTGATTTCCTTAAACTGAACTAGTCCCCATACTAGTCCAAAAAGACTAGTATGAAATATACTAGTCCAAAAAGCATTGAACCTGGACTAGTATGATTTCAACTAGAATTTTCATGACTTATCCTTTATTTTATCATTTGCCTTCATTTTCATGTTCATTCTTAAGAGAGCAGCGACTATTTATATTTACCCTATCACGTAAAAGCATCTGTGAATTATAAGAGAAGAAATAAGCAAACGAAACGAATGAATTTTGTATTTTTTAACTGGTATGATTTCATCCAGAAAATTCTAGTCGAATACTAGAATGGAATGGATAATTCCTGACCAGTATGACTGCAGCCAGAAAATTCTAATTGTCTACTAGTATGAATTCAGCCAGGAAATTCTAGTTGTATACTACTATTTTTCTAACTGGTTTGAGGTTTCGCTGCACGGATGTTACGGTCACCCTGTGTGACGTAAATAAAATACGCGATGTAGAAGCCCAACTTTCCGAACATCTCCGCCAAACGTCATGCCACGTCAGCAAGACAAATGTCAGGCAAACCGCAGCTACATTCTTTCGATGACCGGAAATTGAGGCGAGTAGCCACGGTTGCCGATGTTGGTACTTTAGTACCAGAAGTGGTACTTTTTTTTACTGATGGTACTTTGGTACCGGTTTCACTAAAATGGTACTTTTTTTGCAGGACCCATATCAGTTAGGTGGAGTGTAATTGCTTAGCCTATTTCAGCTGTCAATGAAGATGTATATACGTGTTACACTACTCAGATGGAAGGACGAAGTGGAAACCGATTTGCCATGCCCTGTGTATCTAGTTGGCGTAACGAGAAACGAATTGCGGGCTTTGTTGGAAGATCAAAATCGCCTTCAATTTAAAGGAGGGAACCACTTATTCCAGTGCATTTCAAATTGCATTTGTAGGGGTTTAAATACAATTTTTTCGGTGGGTTGGTGCGACGGGCGCAGGTTTGCAAGGTTGCAGTAATCGATTAAAATGTTATGAAGCTGCATAGTTAAGTGTTCAGCAGATTTATTCCGTTAGATCAGGAGCCTACCCTGCTAATCAGCAGCGGATGTCGATGATAGAATTGCTATTTACCAGTGGGAAAGACCAAATTCGACCTGCAAAACGACCCGTGTAAATCATGCTTAAAATGCACAAACCCCTGACTTCTTGGGAAGTAAAATATTTTTTTGGGGTAATTTTGTACTTTAGGTTTCAACTGCTAATAAATTAACTAAAAATATGGGACAGGGCTCAACAAACGTGCTTTGGCCTCAGGATCACGAATCCGGAAGCGATTTTTAAATTTTTGGTTTCAGTGAAAAGTTATGGTCAAAAAACCGAAAAATTACCCGGGTCTGACTTAAATTTGGGGGCGGATCCATGGTATTTGTGTGCCCAACACCTTTTTGAGTTGGCGGCCTTCGGCCGCGTTTATAAAAAATAACCCTGGGCTAGGTTTGTTAAGTAATGAATGTTAAGTAATGAATTCACACCGGAATGCATTCCGTGCATTCCCACTCCCGGAATAGCAATTTTGGAATGCAGCCTTTCATTCAATTGCCGGAATGCGGACTTAAAATTTGAAGTTATTCCGGACTAATTATTCTGTTTTGCATTCCTCTGGAATGAAAAAAAAAATTAAAAGCATTCCGCATGTCAATAAAATCGTATTTTTGGAGTCATTCCAATTAGTTATTCAAATTTACATAGAAATGTCCTTTATTAATAATAAAGATGATGCGTTTAAAGGAATATGCAGCTTTTTTCAAAGGCAGGAGTTACCAGTATGATATACTGTTAGTGTAGCAAAACCTGCGTACTTAGAAATTTGGCAAGTTTGATTAGCTCCCCTCACTTGAAAATGATCAAGAGCAGAATATCTAATCTAATTCCACCACTATTATTGTTACCGCAGCTCTTTTGCACTATTTTGTGACTAACTTGCTGGTACTTCGGGCTAACATCAACGTTCCCAGATAATCACTGAATAAGATTTCAATAAAATTTTATACTTTCGAAGATTCATACATACATGAACATCAGGAAATAAAATATAGTATGCCTTCGAGTTAACTGGATTATTAAAAGCACAACTGGACAAGAAACACCTTTTTATATTTAATACGCAGTTTACAAAGGAATTCAAAGGAATGCAGAGTGCATTCCCCTTTCGGAATGCATTCGAAGAATGCATTCCATGGAATGTGGTTGTTGTTGTTGTAGCGAGGTGTAGCCCTGCCTAAATGTCAGACAGGGTCACCTCGAGTGTATTGCTCTTGGCCGGGTCGATATAAGAAAACGGCCCGGGTCGTTTCGGCACGATGGGTACAACACAAGTACTGGTACCGTTCTCGTAGGACCGGCAATACAAGAAACTAGCCGTGTAGGCTATGTAGGTCATTTAGCGTTACCCAGGGTGCACCAACTGGGAGGCGACCTACTTTTACACCCCTATGGAATAAAAGGGAGGAATGGAAAGAGGAATAATTATTCCGGAATAACAATTAAATTTTTGAAGTCCGCATTCCGGCAAATGAATGAAAGGCTGCATTCAGAAACCTTACTGCATTCTTTAACAACTCTGGTTGACAGTTAAAGTAGACCTTTTTTTAAACAATGTTCTCGGGAAAATTCTTAAGAATTTTTTAAAAGTATCACTCCCGATGCCATCAATGTCTGAAATAGTAAATAGTCCGGTTTACTCAAATTAAAACATTAAGGGCCGGTTGCATAAAAGCTGATACCGATAATCGCCGGATTAGCGGCGTTAATCGACGTATTTTGTATGGTTAGCTGCCAAGTTAATCAGCGAGTAGCCAGTATAATCAGCGAGTAGCCAGTATAATCAGCGAGTAGGTCGTTATCGGCTTTTATGCAAGCGGCCCTAAGGCATCAATAAAGCTCAAAACAAATGTGCAGTAACCCTGCGCAGTGAAAATTTAAACACACTGATTTGTATTAGAGCAGACACATGTATCCCTGCATGGTGTGCAGTAGCTGCACGACGTGTTAAAATCGAATTTCTACGCACCTCGCCAGTGTTGGGTATCGAAAAACCCAACAAGCACGAACAAGCCAAAAACAAAATGCCAAAAAAACAAATATTTTATTTCGTGATTTGCATTTATTTTGTATTTTTAAATGAAAAAATTTATAAAAAATGTAATTTTGATTTCAAGTTGAGTGTTTGAAACATATTTCAGTTTATTTATGGGTGTTTTAAGTGAGTTTTGAAAATTTTGTTAAAGTGTCAATGCGTTCAGTCGCAGATTGAATTAGATCACCAAATTAGGCCAAATTAAATTAAATTGGTCTAATTTGGCAAACAAATTCATTCTGCGAACAAACATTCTCGAAATAACTTCATTTGGTGCAGTGTAAATGTATCATAAGATAAGTTGAGTCCTCGAATAAAAATACAGGCAGATTCTGCAATTCACTTTCGGGTGAATTTGACAAATTGTTCACAAAATTTCACTCTGAAGTGAATTGCAGAGCCTGCCTGACATTTTATATTATAAAAATTATCTTGAGTTTTTTTATTTTATTTTATTTTTTTCAAATTTTAGGTTCTTTCGAGAATAAATTATGTGACCAAGCTAATATACTTAAAAGTAGAAAAGTTTAGAAAAAATGGTACTTTTCCTTCAAAAATGGTACTTTTTTGTAGGAACTATGGTACCGAAAAAAAATTTGGAGTGGCAACCGTGCGAGTAGCAGCGATATAAAAATAAATACTTTTTAGCGAAAAGTGACAGTCACATCCAGAAGTGGATGAAAGTGTTGAAACCGTTTGTAGCGCGTAAAATACTAGTTGAAGTTGGGGAACATATCCTTGCAATCATTTGGTTGATTTGTGCGCAAGCCACAATAAATGTGCACACACAATTATTCGGTGGTAAGTACATACCTAACATCCACCCAACTTATATGAAACCAGTAGGTGATTGGGGTTTTCCTTCAGTCCATTTTTTGCAGCAAACACCTGCGGACCACTAATAATTGCTAAAATATCCCCATTATCACCAGGGGGTTGGATGCCATCACTGTTGCCAAATATTTTACGGTCAGTCGGGTATCAACTATTTGGCGCAAGCGGCATAATCCAGCAACGGGCTGCCACACATACGTAGCGCCACGAACATCAAAATCCCCACTAGTGCCACCAACAGCACAGTCGGCCATAAAGCCGCATGCATCAATTACCACCACCATAACAACTACCACCAAAAGCCATAATTTTCGCGAACAATACCACCAGCGATCGTACCTGACGCCACTACCACCACCCTACGTACGTCACCACGAGAGGCACCTGCATTATCAGCTGCTACCCACCACCAACAAAAGCAACATGGAAAACTTAGGGACATTCAGAAGAGGACGAAAGCGTATTGACGGCAAAAATAGTTTTTCAAGTTCGGGGAAATCCCCTAAAAGTAATTTTTTCAGTTGTTGTATGTGAACGTGCGCTGGTCCCAGAGCGGGGTACACACGCAACCCAATATTGCTAACACCACAAGTCCAATGGCGACTGCCATCAATACCCACCCCACCAACACCAGGGGGTGGATGCCAATATTTTACCGTCCAGACACTATAGTAATCATCGTCGAAAGTGGCTTAAGCCACCATCAACAGGTCGTTCCATCACCTACCACCAACAACAACCACCATAACCACTGCGACCAAAAAGAAATCATACCACAACAATAAGCACCACCAGCATTTCCAAGAACTCGTCAAAGCTAGGTTTTTATGCATAAGTGTAGTGAGTAGTGTATGCAGATACCTATCTAATTTAAGTTAATAGTGCCTGAACCTACTCGAAAAAGAGTGGGAGGGTAGATAAATTGGAATTCCCTCCCTTTTTCAGTCGGTGCCTTAAGCGCGACCACGAGTGTACAAATTTCCGGTGGCAATGTATGCCCACAAAGGGGGTTGTACCCACAGCTAGGACGGTGCCTTATAATGCAACCTATGTATACATATGTGCGGCAAAATTTTGATAGGTATTGTATCTGAGTACCAATCTGTACATAAGGACATGTACTGGTCTTAAACAGTAACTTTTCCAGATTTTACAAGTCCCTTTCTACCACCCCTTAACACAAGACGTCTTGTAGGCCAGGCGGGGATAGGATGTCCAAAGTCTATTATTAATAACACCCATTTGCGTTAACATATGTCATGTACTGGACCTTATATAGTTAAATTTTTATTAATTCTACTGTCGGTTTCGTAAACTGAGTTAAAGTTCGTTAAGGCATTATATTACATGGGCGTACGTAAGTGTGTTGCTTTGGACTAATTGGGGTTGTTGGTGAACCCTATAGGGGCTCGATCCGGTGTCCAGTCGGCACTCGCGCACAAGCACTCTCATTGGTGATATAAATCCATATACATAAAAAAAAACTAATGGCAGCGATATACCAACAGGTTATCATAACCTCTAACGAGATTTTTTAGCCGAGCTTCTCTTTCCAACCTGTAGAAGGCCGAACACTTAACCGCTACACCACGGCGGCCGCCAAATCCATATACATAATTTCATATATATAAGCAAGCAATAAGCTTAGCTACACTCACATACTCATTCTTATTTTATATACATTCATGAATTCCATATGTAATAATCATAACCAAATAACGTTAAATATCTAAGTCCATTTTATCGGACTATCCTTGTACTTTGTTGGCCCTCGAAGAGCATATCCAAGACCTGAATATTAGGTCTATATAAACATAAGATTTTTGTAAGGGTTAACGATACTATCATATAAGATCGATTCTATAAACGTTTATTGACACATACACATCCAACCATGTACACAAACACACACTTTTGATATTTTATTAATAAATAACTAGTATATCCCGTGGTCGAAATTCGACCAATTTAAAATAGTTGAACTTATTCAAACATCTGATCAACTTTTTGTCAATAGCTGCCTTTAGGCCCGTTGCCGAACCTCGACCAACTTAAATGTATACATTAAAAACTATAGGCAAAATGAGGCCATCAAAGAATTTAAAAAATAGTGGCTGTTATTATATAATAAAAATATTAAATTACAGCAGCCCTTTCCAAAACTATTTATGGCAAATGCCATGCAAATATTCGGTTTTCGAGATTTTATGTTGCACTTGAATAATCGGATGATGAGATTGTGCTTAACAAATAGCCACTAATTTATGCGATCGTTTTGAGCAGGTGAAGAACAAAAAAATATTAGGTTGAAAATTAAGTAAATTGTAATAGTTAAGATTAAAAGTTTTTTAATATAAAAAAAAATAATTTAAGAAGAAAAAAAACCGAATATTCCGCAACCGGGTCTTGCACCTGGGCGCACCGTATTCCATACGCTCACCGCCGCGCCATTACCTTATGCACAAAGCAGTTATCAAATTCTGCAATTAGGCTTTATGAGAATCAGAATTTTAAAAATTAACAATATACCAACAACAAAGTTAGACTATTAATATAAATAATGGACCAAAATAATTTCTCTAATAATAGGAGGAGCTTATTAAGTGAAAGAATGAAATTCATTTTGTAGAATAATGAGTTCTATTTATAGAAATTTATTATACATGGCTTCTTTTCTTCTTTTTAGTGTTGGTAAATTACAAATGCTGGTTAGGGCAAATCTAGGCTTTTGCAAGGCAGTTAAAGGTTTTTCTAGCTTTTTTCTTTATCCATAACTTAGCAATATTTAGAAGACATTTTAAATTGATTTTCGATTTGATTTAAAAAAAAAAATGTAGGTATATTGATAAAAAAAAAATGTATTCAAAGTGGTAAAATCGGCCAAAATCTAGCCTTTTGCAAAAACTGTTAAAGGATTTTCTATCTTTTTTCCTTAACCATAACTTAAAAATATTTAAAAAGACATTTCATATCGATTTTTGATTTGATTTTTGAATTGTACGTATATTGATTAAAAAAAAAAAATATTCAAAAGTGGTGAAACCGGGCAAAATGTAGCTTTTTGTAAAAATAGTTTGAAGATTTTCTAGCCTTTTTCCTTAGCCATAACTTAGAAATATTTAAAAAGACATTTCATATCGATTTTTGATTTGATTTTTTGAAAAAAAATGTGAGTATGTTGATTTAAAAAAAAAATTATTCAAAAGTGGTTAAACCGGGCAAAATCTAGCCTTATCAAAAACAGTTTGAGGGTTTTTAAGCTTTTTTCCTCAACCATAACTTAGAAATATTTAAAAAGACATTTTATATTGATTTTTGATTTGATCTTTTTTTTTAATTGTAGGTATATTGATTTAAAAAAAAAATTATTCAAAAGTGGTGAAACCGGGCAAAATGTAGCCTTTGAGGATTTTCTAGCTTTTTTCCTTAGCCGTAACTTAGAAATATTTAAACAGACATTTCATATCGATTTTTGATTTGATTTTTGAAAAAAATGTGGGTATGTTGATTTATAAAAAAAAAAGTTATTCAAAAGTAGTTAAACCTCGCAAAATCTAGCCTTATGCAAAAACAGTTTGAGGGTTTTCTAGCTTTTTTCCTTAACCATAACTTAGAAATATTTAAAAAGACATTTTATATTGATTTTTGATTTGATTTAAAAAAAAAAAATAATTCAAAAGTGGTGAAACCGGGCAAAATGTAGCCTTTTGCAAAAACAGTTTGAGGGAATTCTAGCTTTTTTCATTAACCGAAAAAAGTATCACAAATATAAAAATGTCTTATGAAAATTTAATGTGCTTATAAAAAAATCAAGATTAGAAATACTCATATACCTAAAGATGTTTTAAAAAAGAAAAAACTATTTTCAATGAAAAAAAATTGTAGCCTCTCGAACCAACAACAGTTCGCTCGCTATCCGATGCGCTAACCACTGCTCTACTGCTTTATCTACGAATTCATTGTCAAATCACCAATTCAAGCTGTATGGGCAATGAGCGAGAGAATGAAAATAGTTTCTCTAATAAAAGGAGGAGCTTGTTGAGTGAAAGAGTAAAAGGTTCATTTTGCAGAAATATGAGTTCTATTTATTATACATGGCCTGTTTTTAAATCTTTTTAGTGGGGGTAAATTACAAATTCTGCACTGAGCCAAAAATCAATAACACAGCTCTACAAAAAAAAAAAAAATCTTGTTGCCCTGGGTATTTTTGCAAATTCTTATACCTTGGGGTACCCAAATAAAGACTGCATTCAAGAAATTCCTGGAAGTCCTCTAGTTTTTAAAATAGGGGTTAAAAACCCCTTGGGGTTGGGGCATATATTGGTCCATAACTTTTGTCTGTTTGTCCTATCAACTTGATGTTAGTGGCGTTGAAAAGATGTGATTTCACCCTTTAACCACGTATACAACTTGTTAACGCATCTTGATAAATGTCAGAGATATTGTCAAAATAATGTCAAACAAATTTTTTTTTATAAAAAAATCCAACTATCAGTTACGTTTTTCTCTAATAATTTGTTAACTAGTGTATATATAAACTATTTTGAAACGATCTCTATTTATTTCTCTCGAGTGGGGACAAATTTGAAGAAATTTGTGCTAGGAAATCTTCTAAATTTTAGCTTGAATTTCTTCTCAAATTTATTGAAAACGAAATCGCCTAAAAACAAGGAGTTAGCTTCTTATTTATGAATTTTTTATGTACTTTTGTCAAAAATTAGAAGAAATCTGCTTGTTTTTATGAGAAAACCTGTTTACAGTAAATTAATGAGAACATCCTCTTATTTTCTCTAGATTCATATTGAATTTATTGAAAAGGAAAACTATATATTTTTAGAAGATCCCTTATTAATTCAAATTCAGGTATGCCTTCTTCAAATGTGTAATTCGACGCTACCAAGCACAAGAACACGATAGCATCATGGTAGAGATCTCCGTTCAGCAGTTAACAATTCTTAGTTCGATTCGCGGTGAAGGCAATAAGGCAAGTGGACATGTGGTGATGCAAAAAGAACAAAGGTGTAATTAGACGTTGGCAAGTTAAGTATACGATGGCATGGTAGTGTAGATTAGACTAGACTGACTAGACATCTGCGTTGAGCGTTAATTTTTTTTTTTTTAATTTGAAATATTAAAAAGGAAATCTTCTTAATTTTATGTGATTATCTACTCAGTTTTATTAAAAAGAGACACCCAGTCATAATAAGACGGGCATCTTATTGGAAAAATATCATAGAGAAATCCTTCTGATTTAGATGGCATTTTATGTGACTTTTTGCTCTGTGTGGTTAGGTCAAGGTTTGAGGATTTTCCAGCTTTTTTCTTTAACCATAACTTATAAATATTTTTTAGACACTTTATATGGATTTTTTATTTATTTAAAGAAAAAATATATATTGTTTTTTCTATTCAATTTGGTCTTGACTTGTTTGGGGCTCGGGTTGCAAATCTGCCCTTTTAAAAGTTAATACATATGTAGAAATCAGTTGTTGCCTTCAGTAAAACCCAAATTGAATAAGCGGTTATCGCATTTCTATAATGGGTGGTATGTATGCATATTTATGACCTAAAATTATTATTTCATATGGCTTTCCGTCAACTAAAAATATTCGCAGACATTTTTTTTCTCGAAAATAAAGATCACAAACATAACAATTTTTAAAAAGTCAAGATAAGAAATATTTATATATTGAAAAAATAAAAACAATTTTCAATGACAAAAAAAAAAAAAAAATTGCCCGATAGCTGTACTTGAACCATTAACCGCTCGACCACTGCCCCCGACGCTTCCCACTGGGCTATGGCTTTATGTACAAATTGATTGTCAGATAACCAATTCAAATGGCATGAGAAATTTTCATTCGCTTATTACAGATAAATGAAGCAGTATTGGTTACAATTTAAATGCTTATGCACTTCTTTAGAGGAATACCAACAAATCCATATGCATTTTATAAAAATTTATGCATATTTTGTTAGAGCTGGAAAACAATCGATGGCACTATCGATACTATCGATAGTTTTTTTGGTGAGGCACTATCGATGGTTTTTTTTCGATAGCGATATATCGACCATGTTGAAAGTATGCACATTTCTAGCGTCACTTGTTGGAATTTCACAAGTGAAAGTCAAAGTTTGTGAAAAAATTATTATTTTTTTAAAAAGAATTATTTTTCAATTATTCGTTTAAGTGAAAAGTTATGTTCAAAAAACCGAAAAATGACCCGGGTCCGCTCCCAATTTGCTTCGGGATAAATTGTATTTGTGTGCAGAACACCTTTCTGAGTTGGGGTCCCTCAGCCGGTCCAACACCGGCTACGCCATCCCCAGTATTCCTCCGCAGTACACCTTTTTGCAAATTTTTAGGGACAATTTCGATTGCAAATATCTCTTCACAGGAGCAAAATATTAAAAAGCGCTTCCGGATTCGTAATCATGAGGCGAAAACACGTATTTTGATGCCTCTCCCATAATTTTATCCAGTTTTTTAACATTTGGGTGCTAAAGGAAACCAATACCTGTTGTCGATATTTGAATTGCTATTTATACGGTGGCACGACAAAAAATCGACCCGTGCAAATCAGCCGTTATTTGAAGCCATTTGAATTTTGTCGATACTATCGGTAGTCAATTTTTAAAATATTGCAAGGCGGCAATATCGATAGTTTTCCAGCTCTATATTTAGTATGGGTTTAAGCTTGGCAATTATTTATATGAAAAATTTGTTAGCCTATTAATATAATAGATAATGGCTTGTTAATCGGTATTGAAAATTAACTGCTTCTTTATTTCAGATGCGGCGTAGACAGACGGACTGGACGGTGACAGGGAGGGGGCATTTCTACAGGTAAAAGGGGGTTTTGTATTGGGGTCAGCATTCTCCTTTAGCCACTGCTGACCATGGAAGGGTGGGTATAGAGTAGCCGGCCAAAACAATATCTTTGGCCGAGGGCGGGTAACCTGAAGGGGCGGGACGTGCAACCCTAATGCGAAGTGAAGAGCCAGGTATGATTTTTTTTGTATGGTGCGTTTAGTGTGTTCCAGGGTCTAAGATCCACCCCACAGTCCGGCGAGCTAGTTCGCGCAACACACGAGCATACCTGCAAGACTCCCGGGTCATGCAATATGGAGATGAGGTGACGCATGGGTGTATTGCGTTAAAACCCGCACGTAACAAGTACGAGAACAGTATATAATAGAGAGGTGCTGTGTTTTCTGTAGATAAAGCTAGATATGAGCTAGTGGTACAAGCATTGATTGCTTGAGAATTTAGAGATCTCAAAATGTCTGTACCCTGCAAAAATCGTTGGATTATGTGCTCCAATTTTTTGATAGAGTACTCCAATAGTAATCCTTTGTATACCTCATCGGACCACCTTCAGCTTTTTGAAAGCCGATCATTGCTCCTGCCTTATCGACGAAAATCACGACACTATCGCTCTGACAGTATATACTCCAAGGAGTAACAACATTGGAGTACATTGCAAAGTACTCTGACAGTAGGTACTCCATGGAGTAGCAGAAACAAAGCGACGTTTGGAGTAGATAGTTCAGTCCTAGGACATCGCAATGTTAATTGGAGCACAATTTTTATATGAAATAGGATTACATTTGGAATACTCTGATGCTCCAATTGGAGTACTCTTCGGATAGGATATAGAGTACTCTCGATTTTTGCTTTTCAAAAATTATATTGATTTTCTTTTTAAGAAAGGTGAAAAAAATTACTGTAATTTTTTCAGATTTTTAAATTAAAGTCTGGAGGTCTCTCATTGCTAGTTTAGATTTTACAGACTTAACCTCCAATTTGGTATAAAAAACGACAAATCATTGTTAACAAACACCATTTACCTGAACATATTTTTGTACACGCAAAAAAAATGGTGCAAAGGCTACACTTTTTTGGTGTAAAGCTAACACTATTTTGGTGTCAACGTTCTTTTGCTACACTAAAATCGTGTAAAGTGAAAAAGTGTGGTGTAAATCCATAAAAGCTGTTCGTCGCTACCAATCAGAGCAAAGCTACAATTAGCCTAATGGTAGACAGCTCCGCTCAGCAGTTAATAATTGTAAGTTCGACTCGCGGTGAAGGCAATATGCTAATGTAGTGAGGCAACGTGAGTAAGTGTGGTGTAAATAGTTTTTTTTATATTTTTTGTTACTTTGACTCCTTTTTGGTGCTAAAATAGCAGTTTTTTAGTTTATATATACAGCAGCACCTTGAAGTGCTGTTTTGACACCAAAATTGGTTTGCGTGTAGGAAATTGAATTCCCTACAAAACCTGCCTAGACTGAAATTTTCTCACAGTAGCCGTTTTCTAGTATTCCAGCCTCAAACATTGGCATGTTTTTTGGATTTCTCGATTTTGGTTTGAAAATTTGCCAAACATGAAAAAATCAACATCGAATAAAACTAAAGACATATTCTTAAGGGAAATTGGCTGCTGAGTCCGAATTCGATATCAGAATTCAACAACGGGCCCGAAGTTCGACCCCAACCTTGCAAAAAAGTCCAATATTATTTTGTGATGGTTTTGTTAGCTTGGAGAAGAACTGCGACCTGTTAGGCTAATTCTGATCACGGGTTTGGATTTAGCTCGCCAAAATACACGAAATTTAATGTATTGAGTTCACAGATCCGTTACCTTTTTGTTTTTTTGTTTTTGCGCCATTTGAAGACTGTAAAACTACACCTGCGCAGAGGAAGCATATATTAAACCAAAATATGTTAACCATGTAGAATATCAACAAACAAAATTTAGTAAAAAAATTTGATCAAAAACACCAAAAAAGACAGAAATATGAATTTTTTAATTTAATACTAACCAAGTTTTAAAAAAGTAACTTTACAAAAAAAAGTTGTTTAGCCTTTTTTGTAGCCCACTCAATTTCCTTTAATAATCTGCATCTATCTTTGTTGTACATGGATATTTACATTTTTGACAATTTTTGAAAGAAAAAAAGGGAAATCGAAAAAACATGCTATTTTTTGAGGCTAGAATACTAAAATTCAGCTAGTTTGAGAAAATTTTGGTCAATGTAAATTTTGTATGGAATTCGATTTCCTTCAAAAATATGTTCAGGTAAATGGTGTTTGTCGTTTTCATGCCAAATATGAGGTAAGGTCTGTAAAATCTAAACTAGTAATGACAGCCCTCTAGACTTTAATTAAAAAATCTGAAAACATTACAGTAATTTTATTTTACAAGAGACGCTATCGCCGAACGCTAGAAAGACGGTGGAGATGGCTGAAGCTATCTTACCGAACTTCCAAAGCGATTACGCGCCAAAGAAGGTTAATGGAAATCCCTTCAAACTCCAGAGATCGGACGTGGATTTAAAACCTCACCCCAAGCGGCAGCAACACGCCCCCGTAGTGGGTAAACTCAGCTTTGCTGAAGTAACTAAGGATATGATCCTCATAGGTGTCATTGACCGAGGTAACGAAAGCTGGGCCATCCCTAGGGACCAGTGGCGGTACGTCCGGAACGCTATCGGTAATGCCCTTCTCGACATTATGGATGAGTCTCCGGGTGCCACGCCGATGGGTTCTGATGCGGGATGGCACCAGGGCCGAATCAAGGTATTCGCTTGCGAGGATGCAAAAACTGTTGCACTGTACAAGGCAGCAGCTGCAAGACTGGGTGAGATCTACCAAGGGGCAAGAATCGAGGTTGTCGACTGGAAGGACATCCCGGCTCGGCCAAGGGCAAGAGCGTGGATTCCTGCTATCCCTGCTGAACCTGAGAGAATTCTCAGGATGCTGAGGATCATGAACCCGTCTCTCCTGACGCAGGACTGGGGTGTCAGCCTGGTCGAGGATGCGGTAGGGCCTGACAGGCAAGTGGTCTTCACCTTGACTAAGGAAGCACTCGAGCCCCTTAAACGGTGCAATGGACGAGTGCACTACGGCATCGGTCAGATCGTGATCCACGTATACCGCGGCGATGCACAGCGCGCTGCTATTTCGGCTGCACCGGAGGTCTCGGACATCGCAGTGCCGGTAGAGGAGTCGGAGATGTCCGACTCGGAAAGTATGGTATCTGCCACGTCAAATGGCGAAGGAGCAGTGAACAGCTCGGAGATGGGAGACAGCCTGCTGAACGGGGAAGACCTCAACGTCACAGTGATAGCAGCTAGTCCTGAGCGCACCAATGAGAATACTGCCACAGTTAGTAGGATCTCGGCTACACCAAATCGTGGTCTGAACAAATCGTCGTTGAAGGATAAGCCTCCAGACGAGGTGGAACTCGACGATACGCCGGTGGCAGGGAAGTCTGAGCGCTCTCATGTTGGTGGTGATTCAGATAAACCTGCACAAATCTAAAGCAGCCTCGGCTGCTTTAATCAGTCGTCTCTCTAAAGGCGACATAGATGTGGTCCTCATCCAAGAACCCTGGGTCAACAGCTCAAGGATTTGCGGTTTGGGGACTAAGGGTTTTAAGCTAATCCAAGCCAGCGAGGCGGGCAGGGTTAGAGCCTGTATTTTGGTTAAGTCTGAGCTGAATGCCTTTCTCTTGCCCAACTATACCAATGGTGACGTTACAGCTGCCAGTTTAACAGTCGACAGTACCAGTCTGACGATGGCATCGGTCTATATGCCCTACGATATTAGGACACAGTTATACAGTTACCAAATTTAAGATTTACTGGAGCTAAACCGCGTTAAAAAACGCTAAAAATATCCTGTTTTATGTATAAAAAGAGTATGAAAATATATTTTTTAATAAAAATCACATGGGATGATGAATTAGCTGGAGTACAAAAAGTAAGCATAAAAAAGTTTGTAAATTTGGTAACTGTATAACTGTGTGCTAATATTCGCAATGTGGGAAATTGGGCCAAAAAGGGTTAAATTTTGCAGAAATGACAACGTCTCGAAAATACCTTTCAAATGATACCCTAATCGTCCAAATACGTCAATAATTGGCTGAGTTATTAAAGTTTTCCACAAACCTACCCCTCGAAATATGACCAAAAACAGCATCATACATCTCAATATTTGGATTGCGTTTATAAAATTTTCAAACTTTTTTATGCTTACCTTTTGTACTCCAGCTAATTCATCATCTCAGGTGCTTTTTATTAAAAAATATATTTTCATACTCTTTTTATACATAAAAAATGATATTTTTAGCGTTTTTTTAACGCGGTTTAGCTCCAGTAAATCTTAATATTTTTTCGAAATATTTTGATCAACGTCTTAGAATACATTGAAGTTTATAATTCCGATGGAAACAGGGTGTCCATTTTTTTTTGTATGGAGCGTGAGGCGCCTTACTGTATATATGAGGCGCTCAGCGCCAAAACGGCCTAACCCCATTTCTAAAAAAATCAAACTGACTATGGAGATCGAACCGGAACCTTTTTAAATAAATACTGAAAAAATCCCTATTGCATAGTATAACACTAGGTTATACTACCCGCTGAAAACTTTTTTTCCTCTATGCAAAGTTCAAAGAAATGTGGATGCCATAATGGCCTAAGCTGCTTAGGCCATATCGAATCCTTGAAAAAAAAAATATGTGTGGGTTAGGCCAAAACCGCATGTTACGTTTTAGTCAATAACCCACCCGACCAAGAAACGTATTTAAATGAACATCGGAGATTTATAAATGATAGTTTCTCGTCAGCGTTGGTCGGGTGGGAGTATATTCGAAAAATTAATCAAGTTAGCCATGAATGTTCAAATTTTTAAATGAATATTGGTATAAATTCGCCTGTCATAAGTTTTTTAATTGAAATTGTTCGTATCAGCAAGAAAAAAAAGTACGTGAATAAACATGTCTGATGTTGACTCGATGTGTTTAGAAGACTTCGAAAATTCTGGATCGGAGTACGTGCCAATACCAAGTGGGTCATCAATTTCATCGCGCTCTTCCGAAAATTAATTGCCTGGGCCATCGGGGCTTGTGGTAACAGAATCCCAGATCGGAATAACAGAAAATGAAAGCGGATCAGCTGAAACAGATATCGAAGTTGAAAGCAACAATGAATTGAAAATATCTACTAGAAAACGGATTGCCAACAAATCTAACTGGAAAAAACACGTAAGTAAAGTTCGAAGAAATTCCGGAATATCTTATTGAACTGTGAAAGGAGTTATGAAGCCAGCTAAAACACTTAATTCACTTGATGTCCATGTCCGTTAAAATTTCATCAGCATTTCAGTGACAACGACTTGCGAAGTATTTTTGAAAATTTTTATAAAATTGGTGATCATGACCCTGCAGTCAACTTAACTAGTTTTATACTAATCAAATACCAGTCAGCCAGGCGCCTCAACTAGTTCGAGTTCTGTAATTTTTCCATATTAGCAACTGGTATTTTTAACACGGCGATGTCCTACGAGATGGCAATTGTCCTTCTCTGCATCAGCACCATACCAATTGGCTGACTAGTCAGCCTCTGCATCAGGAATATACCAGTTGATATACTTGTTATTATACACATCAGTATCATACCATTTAAGATACTAGTTCGTATATACGTCAGGATCGTACCAGTTGGCAGACTAGTTCATATATACATCAGAATAATACCAGTTGGCAGACTAGTTCATATATACATCAGAAGCATACTTGTTGAAAGACTAGTTCATATATGCATCAGAATCATACCAGTTGACAGACTAGTTCATATATGCATCAGAATCATAACAGTTGGCAGACTAGTTCATATATGCATCAGAATCATACCTGTTGACAGACTACTTCTTCTTTGCATCAGAATCATACCAGTTGACAGACTAGTTCATATATGCATCAGAATCATACCAATTAACAGACTAGTTAAAAAAATCATCGGAATCATACCAGTTGTCATACTAGTTCATATATGCGTCAGAATCATACCAGTTGATATAGTAGTTCATTTATGCATCAGAATCATACCAGTTCACATACCAGTTCACTTATGCATCATAATCATATCAGTTGACATACTATTTCAAATTTGCATCAGAAATATACCATTTGACATACTAGTTCATATATGCATCAGAATATTACCAGTTGATATACTAGTTCATATATACATCAGAATCATACCAGTTGACATACTGCTCAGTCTATGCGGCAGGACATACTAATCATTATGCCCATTCAGATCGTACCACTTGTCATACTAGTCCACGAATTTGACATTCATTCCAGTTGGTATACTAGTCGGTCTATGCACCAGTATCATAGTCAGCCTCTACATCAGCAATATACCAGTTTATTCTTTAGAAAGCAGCGACTATTTGTATTTACCCAAACACGAAAAAGCATCTGTGAATTACAAGGTAAAAAAGAAGCAGTTACAAGAGCAAAAGAAAAGCAATCTTCCAACTTATAGTGTGCTGCTTTGATTTTTATTGGGATTTTCCACATAGTAGTATCCCGGGACTGACACTCCTAAACCGACACCGTTACTCCTCCTCGAACCTCTTAGATGACTTTATGAAGGCCATCAAGGCCTTTATGTCCAGTTCAGCGGTCTGGTTTAGGCTATCCAGGAAGGGAACTCCCAAAAAGCGCGTTCTCGCGCCGCTTAAGACCGGGCAGTTGCAGATGAGGTGCTTCACCGTTTCCTCTTCCTCATCATCTTTGCAGCTCCTACAGCATCGTCGGTAGGGCACACCTTCTGCGTGCCTACCAATAAGGCAGTGCCCTGTTAGAACACCTATTAATATGGAGATTTCTCTCCTTCTTAGGCCAGGTTTGTTTGGATGTCCGGCACCTTGGGGATTGTTGCCACATTTCGTTGGCTTGGAGTACACACTCCGTCAAGCCAACGAAAGGTAGCAACAATCCCAAGGGTGCCGGACATCCAAACAAACATGGCCAAAATGGGATTATAAAAGATCTAGAGGGATCATAAAAGATCTGAATACAGTTACTTCAACAAAAAATACCGTTCAAACAACCAAAATTTGGTCAACTTCAGGATAACAGCACGAGATTGTAGATTTTACCAGTGCCTTTTTTCTGGGTATATACACAAGAAATATAGAAGTTGACATACTAGATCATATATACATCAGCATCATATTTGTATTTAGCCAAACACGAAAAAGCATCTGTGAATTACAAGAGAAAAAAAGAAGCAAACCAAAAATTTCAAATAATGTTTGCATAGTACCATGTACTACAATAGATCGTACTAATGGTTGCGGTGTAATAAGGCCTTATAATAATAATGTAGTATGAAATGGAATTTTTCTAAAATAGATAGGCTTTTTCTGACTACACCTTTTTCAGTTTATATTCAGAAAGTAACAATTTATATTTAGAAAATTACAATTCATATTCAGGATTTCCCTTTGATATTCAGCAAAATACAATTGACATTCAGAAAATTACAATTGATATTCAGAAAACTTTCTGAATATAAACTGAAAAAGATGTAGTATAATTTCAACCCGAGATTCATACATACTTGCATACTAGTACGAACCAGGATTTTTGTGACTAGTAGACTAGTATGTTTTCTGATTAGATTGGCATTTATTGGTTTAAGGGTAATCAGCAAAGAACTAGTATAAAAACATCCATAAAATGTATAGTAAACCAGCTAGGTGTCTGCTGAGTAGTTTGGAATTGATTAGTTTGAAGGTATTCAGAAATTAACTGGTATGAATACACCACAAAATGTTTAGGCGTAGAACTATAATGTTGCTGAGTAGTTTGGCATTGACTGGTTTAAAGCTAATCAGAAATGAACTAGTATGAATACACCACAAAATGTACAATCAATGAACTACATTGTTTGCCGAGTAGTTTGGCAATGACTGGCGTAAAGGAAATCTGAAATGAACTAGTATGAATACACCACAAAATGCATAGTCAATGAACTAGAATTTTCGCTGAGTAGTTTGGCATTGAATGGTTTAAAGCTAATCAACAATGAACTGGTATGCATATGCCACAAAATGCATAGTCAATGAACTATATTGTTTGCTGAGTAGTTCGACATTGACTGGTTTAAAGGTGATCAGAAATGAACTAGTATGAATACACCACAAAATGTATAGTCAGTGAACTATATTGTTTGCTGAGTAGATCGACATTGACTGGTTTAAAGGTGATCAGAAGTGAACTAGTATGAATACACCACAAAATGTATAGTCGATGAACTATATTATTTGTTGTGTACTTCGACATTGACTGGTTTAAAGGTGATCAGAAGTGAACTAGTATGAATACACCACAAAATGTATAGTCAATGAACTATATTATTTGCTGAGTAGATCGACATTGACTGGTTTAAAGGTGATCAAAAGTGAACTAGTATGAATACACCACAAAATGTATAGTCAGTGAACTATATTGTTTGCTGAGTAGATCGACATTGACTGGCTTAAAGGTGATCAGAAGTGAACTAGTATAAATACACCACAAAATGTATAGTCAGTGAACTATATTGTTTGCTGAGTAGATCGACATTGACTGGTTTAAAGGTGATCAAAAGTGAACTAGTATGAATACACCACAAAATGTATAGTCAGTGAACTATATTGTTTGCTGAGTAGATCGACATTGACTGGTTTAAAGGTGATCAAAAGTGAACTAGTATGAATACACCACAAAATGTATGGTCAATGAACTATATTATTTGCTGAGTAGTTCGACATTGACTGGTTTAAAGGTGATCAGAAATGAACTAGTATGAATACACCACAAAATGTATAGTCAGTGAACTATATTGTTTGCTGAGTAGATCGACATTGACTGGCTTAAAGGTGATCAGAAGTGAACTAGTATAAATACACCACAAAATGTATAGTCAGTGAACTATATTGTTTGCTGAGTAGATCGACATTGACTGGCTTAAAGGTGATCAGAAGTGAACTAGTATGAATACACCACAAAATGTATAGTCAGTGAACTATATTGTTTGCTGAGTAGATCGACATTGACTGGTTTAAAGGTGATCAAAAGTGAACTAGTATGAATACACCACAAAATGTATGGTCAATGAACTATATTATTTGCTGAGTAGTTCGACATTGACTGGTTTAAAGGTGATCAGAAATGAACTAGTATGAATACACCACAAAATGTATAGTCAGTGAACTATATTGTTTGCTGAGTAGATCGACATTGACTGGTTTAAAGGTGATCAGAAGTGAACTAGTATGAATACATCACAAAATGTATAGTCAATGAACTATATTATTTGCTGTGTACTTCGACATTGACTGGTTTAAAGGTGATCAGAAGTGAACTAGTATGAATACACCACAAAATGTATAGTCAATGAACTATATTATTTGCTGAGTAGATCGACATTGACTGGTTTAAAGGTGATCAAAAGTGAACTAGTATGAATACACCACAAAATGTATAGTCAGTGAACTATATTGTTTGCTGAGTAGATCGACATTGACTGGCTTAAAGGTGATCAGAAGTGAACTAGTATAAATACACCACAAAATGTATAGTCAGTGAACTATATTGTTTGCTGAGTAGATCGACATTGACTGGTTTAAAGGTGATCAAAAGTGAACTAGTATGAATACACCACAAAATGTATAGTCAGTGAACTATATTGTTTGCTGAGTAGATCGACATTGACTGGTTTAAAGGTGATCAAAAGTGAACTAGTATGAATACACCACAAAATGTATGGTCAATGAACTATATTATTTGCTGAGTAGTTCGACATTGACTGGCGTAAAGGAAATCTGAAATGAACTAGTATGAATACACCACAAAATGCATAGTCAATGAACTAGAATTTTCGCTGAGTAGTTTGGCATTGAATGGTTTAAAGCTAATCAACAATGAACTGGTATGAATACACCACAAAATGTATGGTCAATGAACTATATTATTTGCTGAGTAGTTCGACATTGACTGGTTTAAAGGTGATCAGAAATGAACTAGTATGAATACACCACAAAATGTATAGTCAGTGAACTATATTGTTTGCTGAGTAGATCGACATTGACTGGTTTAAAGGTGATCAGAAGTGAACTAGTATGAATACATCACAAAATGTTTAGTCATTGAACTATATTGTTTGCTGAGTAGTTTGGCCTTGACTGGTTTAAAGGTGATCAGAAGTGAACTAGTATGAATACACCACAAAATGTATAGTCATTGAACTATATTGTTTGCTGAGTAGTTTGGCCTTGACTGGTTTGAAGCTAATCAGCAATGAACTAGTATAAATACACCACAAAATGTATAGTCAATGAACTAGAATTTTCGATGAGTAGTTTGGCATTGACTGGTTTTAAAACTAATCAACAATGAACTGGTATGCATATGCCACAAAATGGTTAGTCAATGAACTAGTATGTTTGCTGAGTAGTTCGGAATTTGACTGCAGGGGATTAGCAAAATGCGTATTTATGTGGACAAATTGCAGTTTATGGAACAAAAAGATCTTATGAGAAGTCTATTGGCGAAAGCCGAAGATCTAGTACAAGAATTTACAAACTTGCTGGAGTAAATAATGTTAGTATGCGTGTCTGCAAAATATATTTTAAGCAGATCTTACAAATAACCGATGGTCGTATTACACGTGCACTTATACATAGGGAACCTGGAAGTGGTACAACTACACTAAAATTGGACCAAAGAGGAAGACGCCCACCTCATAATAAGACCAGCGTTGAAGCTACAGAAATCGTGAAAGAATTTATCAATAAATTTCCGAGGTATAGCTCTCACTATTCAAGAAATAAGAATATTCAAAGAGAATTTCTCGCTCCTACCTTAAACATATCGGTTATGTACGAGCTGTATCGTGGAACTGTAGAAATGGACAAAGTTGTATCTAAATTCGTTTTCACGAGAATCTTTTCAGAAAACTTTAATTTGCATTTTCGAGCTCCAATTTCCGACAGCTGCAAAACATGTGATGAAAATCGAAGCCGCAGGTGTTCCTTCTGAAAAGGAAAGGATTACGAGCGAAAGAGATTTACATTACCGAAGAGCAGAATCAGCTAGAACTGGGATGCAATTGGACTCGCAACTTAACAACGAAGAATATGCAGTTATAGCATTCGATCTTATGAAAACACTTCCGACACCAGACATTTCCACAGGGGTAGCTTACTACAAAAGACAGCTATGGACCTATTGTCTTGGTATTCATGACCTTATCACGAACAAGTCATTCATGTATACCTGGAATGAGGGAATAGCTTCACGTGGCCCACAAGAAATTGGGTCTTGCATTATGCATTACGTGAAAGCCAATGTCAAATGTAAGAACTTAATAATGTATAGCGATCAATGTGGTGGCCAAAACCGGAACATAAGAATGAGCACTATTTGCACATACATGGTCAATAACTCGACCTTCACAGTGGAACAGATAGACCACAAATTTTTAGTATCTGGCCACTCATTCCTACCATGCGATCAAGATTTCGGTCTCATTGAAAAGGAAAAAAAATATTATAAAGACATTTTTACGCCTGATGATTGGGACCGTGTAATCATCACGGCAAAAAAGAGGGAACCATTTCACTTGGTAAAGATGACGGCAGATGATATTAAAAGCATATCCTTAATCGAGAAACTAGTGACAAACAGAAAAATCTCCACAGACAAGACATCAAAAGTTGAATGGCTTAAGATGCAGTGGCTTCGATTCCGAAATGTGAAGTCATTTATAATTCAATACAAATATTCAAATAACATAAATGTTTTCTTTCAAGAAGTTGATATGACAAAGAGAAACTCCAGCAAGTTCGTAGATTTAGAATTGCAACCGCTTTCTCCTGGAGGAAGATTCATTGAAGCAGCAAAGTTTAAGGATTTACAGGCACTAAAGGAGTTCATACCACCCATAAAGCATGCTTTTTACAATAATTTAAAAACAAATTCGGGAGCTGAAGACGTAGATATTCCGGACGAAGACGAATAATAATAATTATTAAAATGCTAAAAGCTATTTATATTAGGTTTGTTTACTGACCAAAAAAAAGTTCAGAGCAGACCAGGGCAGGGCAGCTGTCAAAATAGAAATAGAGCAACTTAGAGCAACTCAGAGCAGAAATGCCTTGAAACACTTGAATCTCGATAGTTTCTTTTTATTTGGTTTTTTTGTTTAAATCCTCAAAATTAATGCAAATTCACGTATACAAAAATATTGATTTTCTTGCAAGCTAATTTTTTTGAAGTTTTCAAAAATTTATTTTTTCCTGGCTGACAATTGCTTCTCTGCTCTAACTTACTCCATAAAAAAAGCAAGAGCAGAAATTTGTGTTCTGGATTACTCTAGTTTTGTTTTGAGCGTACTCATGAAACAAAAGATAGAGCAACCTAGAGCAAGAAAACTGTTCGTTAAACACAATTTTGTGAAATATCTCAATCTGGCGTAAGCTAGAGCAGCCCAATAAACAAACCTATTATTTATCTAAAAAAATTTTGTATGTTTAATTAATGGAGCCAAAATGGCCTAACCCTCAGTTCCTATTAATATATATATTTTTTTTTAAATGGATTCCAAAATGGCCTAGGCCACTTTAATTTTTAAATTAACTGTTTAAAACTCTCTTAATGTAAGTAATTAGCACCTAATGATTAATCTTAAACAAATATTACAACTAAACTTTATTTACGTTTAATAAACAAAGAGGTACAAATATTTTAAAAACTTTGTTTCTTTTAACTTCGTTTTTCTCAGAAGGATTTTTTGGGGGTTAGGCCGTTTTGGCGCTGAGCGCCTCATATATGATGTTTGGGAATTTAAACATTTGATTTGAGTAATACCATGCAAAGAATCCACATTCGGGTGTGGCAGTATATTTAAATGTTTTTTTCTTTTAAACAAATTTTGTTTAAATCTATTTTTTGAAAATTACAATTCTGGTGTTGCGATTAAAATTTTTAATACATTTAATTAATATAATTAACTTCACTTTTTAGTTTGAAAAAACATTTTCTGCTTAGAAAATATCCTTTTCCAATATTTTATTCCCCCAAAAATTTCATACGTGAAAAAAATTAAAAAAAAAAATCCAAAAACGCTTTGCACATCAAATTATCAAAGTAGAAAAGGTGTTTTCTACAAAAAAGTGGAGCTACTCATGTAAAACGGTACTTTAGTAAAAGGTCGTATGGTATTTCCCTGGAAAAAATGCGATTAGTCCGGGTACAATCGCAGAGCAATAGTAGACTACTACTTTTTTAGTCTCTTAGATGGAATAAATTGGTCGCATTTGTTCAAGCATGTCCTATGAAGAGGCTAATTATACCCTTTTTATACCAGAATGGGTATAAATGTATACTACTTGCAGGGCTCCTGACTTCGATTCTCGGCGAAGGCAAAAATTTTAAAATTGTTTTTTTATAATCAGAGTTCTGACAATACTTGTCAGCGTCTAATTACAGCTTTGCTCTAAATGAGACAATTGGGGATATTTTTCTGGACAATCTTCAACTGTATGAAAAATATATTTTCTGCTTAGAAAATATACTTTTCCAATATTTAACCCCCTTAAAATTTCATAAGTGAATTAAACTTTTAAAAAAGCGAGAAAAGCTTAGAACATCAAATAATCAAAATAAAAATGTATTTTAGGGTAGCTGGTTCAAAATCAGCTAACGAAAATTTTATTTGACAGATAAATTTGGTGAAATAAATTGGATTTTGCAATAACAATTAAATATGGGTGATAAGCGAAACATAAATACTCATGTACATAGCGTAGCTAGCGGGGCAGTGTTCTTTGTTCGTTTTATCGATAACAGGTTCATGTAGAACGAGTACACTTCTATCACACTTTTACAGTGTTCTGTGCAAGGGTGTTAACATGTTCAACGTGCAAGTGTACATTTTTTTCGATGAAACGAAACCAGCATTAGTGTCATGTAAAATTGTTCTTTAGTTAAAGTCCGTACGTTCCCTGCAGTCAAATTCCGAACTAATCAGCAAACATACTAGTTCATTGACTAACCATTTTGTGGCATATGCCTACCAGTTCGTTGTTGATTAGTTTTAAAAGCAGTCAATGCCAAACTACTGAGCGAAAATTCTAGTTCATTGACTATACATTTTGTGGCGTATGCATACTAGTTCATTGCTGATTAGCGTTAAACCAGTCAATGCCAAACTACTCAGCAAACAATATAGTTCATTGACTATACATTTTGTGGTGTATTCATACTAGTTCACTTCTGATCACATTTAAACCAGTCAATGTCGAACTACTCAGCAAACAATATAGTTCAATGACGATACATTTTGTGGTGTATTCATACTAGTTCATTTCTGATCACCTTTAAACCAGTCAATGTCCAACTACTCAGCAAAGAATATAGTTCATTGACTATACATTTTGTGGTGTATTTATACTAGTTCATTGCTGATTAGCTTCAAACCAGTCAAGGCCAAACTACTCAGCAAGCAATATAGTTCATTGACTATACATTTTGTGGTGTATTCATACTAGTTCATTTCTGATCACCTTTAAACCAGTCAATGTCGAACTACTCAGCAAACAATATAGTTCATTGACTATACATTTTGTGGTGTATTCATACTAGTTCATTTCTGATCACCTTTAAACCAGTCAATGTCGAACTACTCAGCAAACAATATAGTTCATTGACTATACATTTTGTGGTGTATTCATACTAGTTCATTTCTGATCACCTTTAAACCAGTCAATGTCGAACTACTCAGCAAACAATATAGTTCATTGACTATACATTTTGTGGTGTATTCATACTAGTTCATTTCTGATCACCTTTAAACCAGTCAATGTCGAACTACTCAGCAAACAATATAATTCATTGTCTATACATTTTGTGGTGTATTTATACTAGTTCATTGCTGATTAGCTTCAAACCAGTCAAGGCCAAACTACTCAGCAAAGAATATAGTTCATTGACTATACATTTTGTGGTGTATTTATACTAGTTCATTGCTGATTAGCTTCAAACCAGTCAAGGCCAAACTACTCAGCAAGCAATATAGTTCATTGACTATACATTTTGTGGTGTATTCATACTAGTTCATTTCTGATCACCTTTAAACCAGTCAATGTCGAACTACTCAGCAAACAATATAGTTCATTGACTATATATTTTGTGGTGTATTCATACTAGTTCATTTCTGATCACCTTTAAACCAGTCAATGTCGAACTACTCAGCAAACAATATAATTCATTGTCTATACATTTTGTAGTGTATTCATACTAGTTCATTGCTGATCACCTTTAAACCAGTCAATGTCCAACTACTCAGCAAACAATATAGTTCATTGACTATAGATTTTGTGGTGTATTTATACTAGTTCATTGCTGATTAGCTTCAAACCAGTCAAGGCCAAACTACTCAGCAAACAATATAGTTCATTGACTATACATTTTGTGGTGTATTCATACTAGTTCATTTCTGATCACCTTTAAACCAGTCAATGTCGAACTACTCAGCAAACAATATAGTTCATTGACTATGCATTTTGTGGCATATGGATACCAGTTCATTGTTGATTAGCTTTAAACCATTCAATGCCAAACTACTTAGCGAAAATTCTAGTTAATTGACTATGCATTTTGTGGTGTATTCATACTAGTTCATTTCTGATTTCCTTTAAGCCAGACATTGCCAAACTACTCGGCAAACAATGTAGTTCATTGACTGTACATTTTGTGGTGTATTCATACTAGTTCATTTTTGATTAGCTTTAAACCAGTCAATGCCAAACTACTCAGCAACATTATAGTGTATTCAGCAACATTATAGTGTATTCATACTAGTTAATTTCTGACTACCTTCAAACTAATCAATTCCAAACTACTCAGCAGACACCTAGCTCGTTTACTATACATTTTATGGATGTTTTTATACTAGTTCTTTGCTGATTACCCTTAAACCAATCAATGCCAATCTAATCAGAAAACATACTAGTATACAATTATAATTTGCTGGACGAAATAATACTAGTCAGATAAATCCTGGTTCGTACTAGTATGCAAGTATGTATGAAACTCGGGTTGAAATCATACTACACCTTTTTCAGTTTATATTCAGAAAGTTTTCTGAATATCAATTGTAATTTTCTGAATGTCAATTGTATTTTTCTGAAAATCAAATGGAAATTCTGTAGCTGCATTCAGATCTTTTATGATCCCTCTAGATCTTTTATGATCCCATTTTGGCCAGGTTTGTTTGGATGTCCGGCACCCTGGGGATGGTTGCTACTTTTCGTTGGCTTGACGGAGTGTGTACTCCAAGCCAACGAAAGGTGGCAACAATCCCCAAGTTGCCGGACATCCAAACAAACCTGGCCGAAATGGGATCATAAAAGATCTAGAGGCATTCACGCCCTAAGAATGAGAGAAATCTTAATATTAATAGGTGTTCTAACTGGGCACTGCCTTATTGGTAGGCACGCAGAAGGTGTGCCCTATCGACGATGCTGTAGGAGCTGCAAAGATGATGAGGAAGAGGAAACGGTGAAGCACCTCATCTGCATCTGCCCGGCCTTAAGCGGCGCGGGAACGCGCTTTTTGGGAGTTCCCTTCCTGGATAGTCTAAACCAGACCGCTGGGATTTTCCAAATGGCCGGGTCCCGGGACTGACTTTCCTAGTGCTGGTGGTATCACAACGGGCTTTTCAAAACTGGCTTAAGTGTGCCTCTGCGGCAGCCACTAACCTAACCTAACCTAACTGCATTCAACTGTTTGAACAGTCACAGATTTTTAAATTTAAAAAAAAAACTAGGTCCCGCCAACTCATAGGGAAAAAATCAAAGCAGCACACTATAAGTTGGAAGAGAAGTTCGGCAAAAGTCTCGTAATTTTTTTTAAGATGCGGCATAAACTTGAGTATATTGACAAAACAATATAAATTAACTCTACCAATGCTCCTTTATGGCCCAGCATGAAAGCAGTCTTACTTTGACTCTTTTTGATTTAAAAATCTTAATTTTATCTATATATCATATTTGGGTCCGGAACTCCGCAGTGGACGACTAACTTAACCTTAATTTACCTTACCTAAAAATACAACCCCAAAGCCCCAATTACATAAAACTTTGACGAATGCGCGCCTCGTTTTTGAGCATTTGCAAAAATTTCGCTTCGCTTTACGTTTAAAACACTTTGTATGAAAGTGGATCCTACAAAGTTGAATGCAATTGGGCCTTCACCTATATAATCAAACTTGACGAACGCGGAATTTGAAAGGAGCCATTGCAAGTAGAATTCAATAATTAAATTAAAAATACAATAAACAACATAATTTAAAAAATATAGAAAAAAAAACTTGTGTTAACTTTACCGAGAATCGAACTCAGAGCCTTTAGCTCATTTTTGGCTGTGTATGAACTAGTATATCAACTGGTATAATGCTGATGCAGAGGCTGACTAGTATACCAATTGGTATGGCGCTGATGCAGAAGAGGACAATTGCTTTTCTTTTTCTCTTGTAACTGCTTCTTTTTTACCTTGTAATTCACAGATGCTTTTTCTTGTTTGGGTAAATACAAATAGTCGCTGCTTTCTAAAGAATAAACTGGTATATTGCTGATGTAGAGGCTGACTATGATACTGGTGCATAGACCGACTAGTATACCAACTGGAATGAATCCAAATTCGTGGACTAGTATGACAAGTGGTACGATCTGAATGGGCATAATGATTAGTATGTCCTGCCGCATAGACTGAGCAGTATGTCAACCGGTATGATTCTGATGTATATATGAACTAGTATGTCAACTGGTAAGATTCTGATGCATATATGAACTAGTATGTCAAATGGTATATTTCTGATGCAAATTTGAACTAGTATGTCAACTGATATGATTATGATGCATAAATGAACTGATATGTCAACTGGTATGTTTCTGATGCATAAATGAACTACTATATCAACTGGTATGATTCTGACGCATATATGAACTAGTATGACAACTGGTATGATTCCGATGATTTTTTTAACTAGTCTGTTAATTGGTATGATTCTGATGCATTAATGAACTAGTCTGTCAACTGGTATGATTCTGATGCATATAAGAAGTAGTCTGTCAACAGGTATGATTCTGATGCATATATGAACTAGTCTGCCAACTGGTATGATTCTGATGCATATATGATCTAGTCTGTCAACTGGTATGATTCTGATGCATATATGAACTAGTCTTTCAACTGGTATGATTCTGATGTATATATGAACTAGTCTGCCAACTGGTATGATTCTGATGTATATATGAACTATTCTTTCAACTGGTACGATCCTGACGTAGATATATACGAACTAGTATCTTAAATGGTATGATACTGATGTGTATAATAACAAGTATATCAACTGGTATATTCCTGATGCAGAGGCTGACTAGTCAGCCAATTGGTATGGTGCTGATGCAGAGAAGGACAATTGCCATCTCGTAGGACATCGCCGTGTTAAAAATACCAGTTGCTAATATGGAAAAATTACAGAACTCGAACTAGTTGAAGCCGCCTAGCTGACTGGTATTTGATTAGTATAAAACTAGTTAAGTTGACTGCAGGGTTATTTAAATTTCGATCCTAGCATTGTGGATTTTTGCTTGTAAAATCATATCGTTGAAAAAATAAACTTTACCAATAGGCAAAAAGTTAACTATATAAAGCCAGAAGTGAAGCTTTCTTAGCTTACAAATGGTGTTTAGATGCCGAGGATGTTATGTTATTTATGATTTGATAAATTTCGTTGTTTTTTTTTGCACAAAAAGCAAGTGGCAGCTGCTGGATCATTGCATAGATATGTACGTGGTTTGTAAGGGAATGAGCGCGTGGGTGTGGCTTTGGGAGTTTTATAAGAGTGCTGAATAGTGATGTATAGGGCGGGTATAACAGAAAGTGAAGAAAACAAAATTGCTGGAGAGTTTGTAGACCCCTTTTCTCATCATCATCATTTATTGGTGCTTAACCGCCTAAGCGATTTTGGCCGTTGCATATCAAAGCACGCCAGTCATTCCTTTTTAGCGATAACTGACGCCAATTGGAAACCCCAAGGGAGTTCAAGTCATCCTCCACCTGTTGTTTCCATCTCAGTCGAGGCCTCCCCCTTTCTCTGCTGCCGAATTCAGGCGACGATAGGAAAAAAGACCCGTTTTCTGTTTAATAATAAATAAACTAAGCATAATTTAAAATTTTTTTTTTGGCGAAACAGCAGAATTAGTCCATACTATGTTTCCAATATAATTTTTATAGGGATCTATCTATAAATACTATGCGAAAATGGGTTGTGAATGTTTGTACGCGGAGACTGTTAGCGTATTAATATATAGATATATATTTTTTTATACTTTTCAAAATTCCTGTGTTATTTATAAAACTTAAAAAAAAAATTATTACTATTTTTTGATGTTTGGATATTAAACTTACTGTTTTTTACTTTTAGGGCCACATATGGTACCTGCCTCGTTTTAGATGGAATAATTCAATGCACAACGCGTGATGAGTTCTCTTATCAAGAAATGATATCTTTTCTTCCCCTGAATAGTCACCCAAACCCAAAGAAAGTTCTTATTGTTGGAGGAGGTGATGGGGGTGTTGCTCGAGAAGTAGCGAAACATCCTTTAGTTAATGAAATTCATCAAGTGGAAATTGACGAAAGGGTGGTAGAACTGTCAAAAAGATATTTACCGAACATGGCACGTGGGTTTTATAGCCCTAAACTTCAACTTACGATTGGTAATGGATTCGATTATATGTGGAGTCATAAAAACGAGTTTGATGTAATAATAACGGATAGTTCAGATCCCGTTGGTCCAGCACGATCTTTGTTTGAAGAAAACTACTATAAACTTATGGCCAATGCTCTGCGTCCGGGGGGTGTCGTGTGTTCTCAAGGAGGTAGTTATTGGCTGGATACTGGATACGTGAAAGAGACAATTAATGGTTGCAAAAAGCATTTTCGAAGTACGGCATACGCCCATACATCTGTACCATCTTATCCATGCGGCCATATTGGCTTTATAATTGGTTGTGTTGATTCGAACAGGGATTTCAAGTCGCCAATAACAAAGTTTACTGACACAGAATTAGATGATATGCAACTGAAATATTACACCAGTGACACACATTTTGCTGCTTTCGCATTGCCACGGTGGGTAGAAGCATGTTTTAAATAAATGTATGAAATTAATGGCTTTTTCTACAAGAAAGTACCCATATATTATTTACGAAGGATTTTTAAACTGTTTTTGATTATTGATAAAATTATTAATAAAGGCTATGTGCGAAATGCGTGAAAATCGTAAATTTTGACAGAGCGATGGTAAATTCTGACACATATCGAAGTGAATATGAACGTTCGCTTATGGGGCTAGATCAGTGTTGGGCGTTAATCAAATTATTTTTTAATCGATTCAACCCCTGCCGGTTAGGGGTCCAGAATATGCGGTAGGTATGCCTGTCGCAAGAGGCGACTACAATCTACTGAGGACACTCAATAAAACCCGTAATCCCAAATATGATGCGTACCGTGCTCATGGGACGAATGGCACTACGTTAGTCTTATAACGGTGGCCTCCAGATACCTGGCGACCTCTGGTTGTAACTAGTCTTACTGGATTATTGCATGGATTGTCCCAGCTGACCTACCCTGCAAAAACCGAGAGTACTCTTTGGATAGGAAATAGAGTACTCTCGATTTTTGCAGGGTACTGATTGGAGTATTTACTTTCAGAGCGATAATGTCGTGATTTTCGTCAATAAGGCAAGAGCAGTGATCGGCTTTCAAAAAGCTGATTTAAAAAAATAAAAAATAACAAGTAAGGAAAGCTGTCTTTGGCTGTGCTGAAGGCTATATACCCCTCATGAATAAGAGCACGACTTTCACTGTTCGATCGCCAGTACAGCCTGTGTTAATTTAACTTTAGCTCATACCGAAATTATCGGAACTATCGATTATATGGGGGCGATGTGTTATATTGGTCTAATCTTATTGATTTTTAACATCGACATTCCAAATTCTAAAAGAGCAATAGTTACGAAATTTCACGTTCCTAACTGTTTAATTACAGGAGTTATAGCCCAAAATCCGTTTATCGGAACAATCCGTTGTATGGGGGCTATAGCTTATGAAGCCAGCGGCAGTGATGAAAATGTTGCGATCGAAAAGAAGGCTGTAGAACAAACAGCCTGCAGCCCAGAACGGCAGAGGTGACGCAAGGCTTGGAGGATGTACAAACTAAGCTTCAGCTAGCTAGCAGAAGCTACGATTGTCGAGACTCCACCGCCCTCTCAATCCGGCAAATAAATAAATTACGTAGTGAGAACTCTAGACCCGGAGTCGACAAAAAAACGGGCTAAAGTCAGGCATCTAATGGGGATGCTTTGCTCAGTGGCAACCTAAAGTCATAGGTGGCGGATAGGGACCGCAAACAATCTTTATAACGTCAGCCGTCCCAGCAAACACTCGCAGTTCTAGGCGTCTAAAATGCCTCCAGGTGAATCTTCACCATGCCAAGGCAGCTTTGAATGTTCTTAGCAGAAGATTCAGCAGGGAAGGTCTGGGAGTGGCCTTCATTCAAGAACGATGGATTTTACATGGTTCTGTAAAAAGTTTAAGCAGTACATACGGTAAATTATTCTATACCACCGGTTACCGTCCCAGGGCGGCGATGCTTCTAAACAAGAAACTGGAGTTTTTTTCGCTCATACAGTTCATGACGGCTGATTTGGCAAAAATTCCAGCCCCAAGAGGCGAAAACAGACCATTTTGGCATCAGCTTACTTTCCAGGTGAGGAGGAAACAGCCCCAACTGCTGAATCCAAATCTCTCATTGAGTATTGCCAACAGAAGGGTATCCCATGGGTCCTCTGCTGTGACGAAAACTCCCACCATACAGCTTGGGGTAGTACGAACATAAATAACAGGGGGAGGACCTCCTGGAGTTTATTAGTAGTCAAAATATCAATGTAAGGAACCGTGGTAATGTATCCACTTTTGTTAACGCTTTTAGAGGTGAGGTTCTTGACCTTACTCTATGTAGCCAAAATATGGCCTTCGCTGTCACAAATTGGCACGTCTCGGGGGGTAATCAATGTCGGACCACAAACATATTGTATTCGACATGGGTCACTTCTCTGACCATGAGTTCGTTTTCAGAAATCCGAGGAAAACGAAGTGGGAACTATTTCGCTTTACCATGGAGGAACGCGGCAATTGCTTGCACGAACCAATAACTACGGGATGGGAGCTCGAAAGAGAGGCTGAACAGCTTCACTCAGATATCACAACAGCTTTCTACGAGAGTTGTCCCCAAGCCAAACAACGTATACAACGTGATGTTCCTTGGTGGAACAAAAAGCTTGCACAATTAAGATGTCCAGCCAGAAGACTGTTTCTTGCAGTTAAAGACACTGGAGACTGGGTCTCCTATAGAAATGCTCTAACTTCTTATAATAGAGAACTTAAAAAATCTAAGAGGGCAACCTGGAAAGAACACTGCGAAAATATTAAAGATCTCCCTACGGCAGTGCTGCTCCAAAAAGCCCATGCCATAGGCCATAGCAACGACATTGGTACTCTGAAGAACTCAGATGGGAGCTACACGAAGCAGCCGGAAGAGACATGCAAACTTTTGCATGCTACTCACTGGGCTATCAACACTCATATCCCGTGGTAGATAATTCTCCAACATCTAGTGGTAGAGAAAAGAGCCCTAGGTTTTTCGGCGGAAGCAAAATACCTAGAAGTAACATTGGACAAAACCCTCACATGGAATGCTCATTTGGAGGCTACCATAAATAAAGCAACGAGGGCCTTTTTCGCCTGCACTAGACTTAATGGCAAAACATGGGGGCTGTCTCCCGAAATGACGTACTGCTCGTTTAATACTGTTGTGAAGCCAATAGTCACATACGCTTCTCTGTCTGGTGGCCTAAGGTTGCTCAAAGAACAGTGGCAACTAAGTTAAGTAAGCTGCAGCCGCTAGTCTGTGTTGGTATAACAGGTGCAATGAGAACGTGCCCTGCTGATGCTTTAAATGCCCTTGTGGGAATATCTCCTTTCCCTATTCTGATAGAGAAGGAGGCCACACTTGCTGCATTAAGACTTCAAAACATTTCCGATCTAAAAATCGGAAATATGGCAGGACATATGAAGATAGCCAAGAATATCATAAATAGTCTATATTGCAAGTAAGTGATGCAATAACTCCTACGCTCAGGATCATGCGAAATTTTGAAGTTTCGATCGTAGATCGAGTGCTCTAGGACACAGGGAATCCTTATGCTGAATCCGATTCGGAGATTTGGTATATGGATGGTTCGAAGCTGGAAGATGGTAAAACGGGAGCTGGTATCTATGGACCAAATTACAAAAAATCGGTACCGATGGGTAACTACCCCCCTATCTTTCAAGCGGAAATCCCTACAATAGTTAGTTATGAGAATGCCTCCGAAGAAGACTATGCTCTAGGCGAATCTACATTATGTCGGACAGTGAGACCGCCCTACGTGCCTGCAGTCTTACACTATAACCTCGAAGCTTGTCGATGATTGCGTCGCAGTCCTTAATGATCTGGGAGCCAAAACAAAGTTTTGTTAGGTTGGGTCCCAGGCCATGAAGGGCATGACGGCAACGAAAACGCTGATCACCTGGCAAAACATGGTGCTCTAACAGCATATTATGGTCCGAAACCCTTTTGTGGACTCACGAAGGCCCACGTAGAGGAGACTATAAGCAACTGGGAAAATAAACAGTTTAGGTTGCATTGGCTTAGCAGCCTAGGACAGAGGCAGGCCAAACTCTTTATAGAACCCTCCCAAAGAGCATCAGCCAGGCTCATTAATCTAAGGAGGGTGGATCTCAATCCGTTCGCGATTTGGAATAAAAAAACCTGAGGAGGTGCTCAAAGAGCCTCCGCATACAGCAAGAAGCTGAAAGGTCACACAATAGATCGTATAAATCGCGACCATTGTGTAATAAGACCTTATAATAATAATAATAATAATGGGGGCTATGTGAAATATTTATCCTCAATGATTTTCAACATCGATATTGCACATATATAAATAGCAATACTTACAAAATTTCACGGTCCTACCTGTTTAATTACAGGAGTTATAGCCCGTTTATCGGAACAATCGATTGTATGGGAGCTATATGTAATATCCTTCCGATCTTGCTGGTTCCGACAAATGATTTATATTTGGCCGCATACCAAACTTCAGCCGAATATCTCAAAAACTGAGGGACTAGTTTGCGTTCAAACAGACAGACGGATAGACGGACATGGCCAAATCAACTCATCTCGTTATACTGATCATTTCGGTATACTTATTGATGGGCCCATCTCTTCTTCTTCTCATACTTACAAACATCGGACCAAAGTTATAATACCATTTCATCTTCATGAAAGGTATAATAATACTTCCGATCAAACTGAAGCGATATTAAATTTTTAATATCATTTAGCTGATATTTTCGATATTGCGAGCTCCAGTATATCGGAATTTTCCACATTCTTCCTAGCACTGTATTTTTCAACTAAAAAAAATTCAGTAAAGGTCGAATATAAGAATAAGGTAAGTGTATTTTATTTATAACAACGAGTATACCACAAAATCTACAAAATCAAAATCCACAAATTAAATTCCACAAAATCAAAATGCACAACACAAAATCCACATTTCCTGTGTGAAATGTGGAATTCTGTATTTTTTATATCAAAATTAAAACTCGAGATATTTTACGTATAACGATTTAATGAGATTTTCTAAGATATTCAGCTTTGTTCTTTTAACAATAAATTTAAAAATGTAACTCTCTAAAGTACTTAAATGAAAGCATGTAGAATGGAAATGAGCCAGAAAACTTCATAAAACTCTTAAGAAACTAATTAGTAAGGCTTATAGCACTTTAACCAAACATCTGGACAAAAATTACTCTAACTTTAAAAGAAACAGCTGAATTTTCATTTAAATGCAATTCTACCTAATCTACTGCACATTTGTCCACTCTAATTAAGTTTTTCTCATATCTGCTGAGCAAACCAATTTGTTAAGTCCGAACGCTGGTAAAGTGATTGTAAAAAGCTAACGATAATATTTGTATTTTAAATCATAAATACTTACATATATGTATTAATGAATGAATGATTTCTGTGCATAATTTGATAAAACTAAAAAACTTAAAACCTGTGCTTTGCCCACACTGTGGTAAACAATGGAATTGCGCAATTCACAAGGGGTATCGTATTCGTCTATCGTTGTATGTTTCCATGGTTTCCAATATAATTTTTGAAAAAATAGACAAATAAGTAGCACGAAATACTAGAGGTTGTGAATTCCGTAAATGTTTAGTTTTTTCTCGCGTATATATTATGTGGTCGAGCGGTACAGTACTGGACTAGCAAGTTGGGGGTTGCGGGTTCAATGTTGGGTCGCGGCAATTTTTTTTTAAATTTAATCAAATATTTTTTTTTACTTTGTATTTGTTTTTGCTACAATATACATACCTGTATACATATATTGCTTCTTTAAATCCATTATTAATTCATGTCTATATGTTTATATTGCTTTATATGTGCACATATGTACCTATGTATGCATGACTATAAATAACACTAGTTTACAGCCAACAAATACCAAGATATTCATGTATATGGATGAATTGGCACTGATATGCCGAGCACAAAACATATTTTTAAAATTTTTTGTATGGGTAGGTTTTCGAGATATCGGTAATTTTGTGTTTTTTCAGGTATCACTTCATTCAAAAATTATTTTCGCCAATGTTACAAAAGCGATGGACGCAAGCAATACCTCGTTGGAGAGGAAATCAAAATACGCTTCCAACGACGTATAATGTGTAGGGGTGGTCCAAACCATCGCTGAACAATAGCTGGTCAAAGTCGGAATTTTGTCGAATTTTTACGATTTTTGAAAAAATTTGGATTTTGAAAATGTTTTTTTATGCAAAGTTGTAAAAATCAGGAACTTTTTTTCTAAAATTTGTGTGTATAATTACAAGCACTTTAAGCATAATATTACCAAGATCTAGACAAAACTGTATTTTTGACGATTTTTTTTGTAACTTTCAACATCCCTACTTTTAATAGAATTTTAACAGGTCGATACCTGTATATTGCGGATATTCAAAAAAAAAACTCTTAGTGTTAATCATTACTAAAGGAAATAGAGTCCAAATCAACTGTTTTTTTAACTTTTGTCTGTCTGTCTGTCTGTCTATCTGTCTGTCTTTCTGTCTGTATGTTTGACGTCGTATCAAATAAATAGCGGCCTAAATCAAAACCAACCAAATCACAGGACTGTAACCATTCCACTCTCATACAAGATCTCTTCGAAACACAGATACCTGATGGGTTAAAGAGATGGACCGCTAATTATTTGAATGGACGGCAGGCGTCGGTCAACTTTAGAAACGCAACATCAAAACCTAGACGTATTAGACAGGGGGTGCCACAGGGTGGTGTCCTATCCCCGACACTGTTTAACTTCTATCTATCGAAGATGCCCCCACCACCAGAGAGCGTCACCGTCGTTTCATATGCCGACGACTGTACAATAATGGCGACGAGGAAGGGCCCCTATACTGATGAACTCTGTGCGAAAATCAACAGTTACCTCTGCGACCTTTCCAGGTTTTTCATTGAGCGAGATCTGACGATATCTTCGACTAAATCCACGGCGACGCTTTTCACGATATGGACGCACCAGGTGAGAAATTAATGAATGATGGCACTAAGCTACCAACTGTCAGCCACCCAAAGTTATTAGGGGTGACACTGGATAATACTTTCTCATCTGCTGGTCATGTGTCTGCAATGGTCTCAAAGGTACGTGGTTGCAAAAAGATCCTAAAGTCACTTGCCGGCAGTACTTGGGGAAAAGACAAAGAAACGTTGCTGACTACATATAAGGCCATTGGCCGACCAGTCTTTGACTATGCTGCACCCATATGGTCGCCTAATGTACATAACACCAACTGGACGAAGTTACAAGTCTGCCAAAATACTGCCATCAGAACTTCACGGGATGTCTCCTCATGTCTTCCGAGTCTCTCCTCCATCAGGAGTCAAAACTGCTCAATATAAAAGAGCACGCGGAAATGCTGAGCAGTCAATTCCTTCTAAACTGCCACAAGCCAGCACGTCCAAACCGTCATCTTTTGGACACAGATCCGCCCCCAAGAGACATAAAGAAACATCTCCGTAAGCATTATGATGAGATCCGGCATCATATTACCTTGCCATTTGATCTGCAGAATCATCAGCGGGCTCTAACCGACATCCACACCGAGTCGGTAGACACTTTTGTCAGATCTCTACCTGTGAATCCCGTTATGAACAGTCCTCCACCGGATTTTGCTGAAGAAGAACGCACCTTACCAAGGGAGACAAGAGTCACCTTGGCACAGCTTAGGTCTGGATACAGTGTGAGGTTAAACTCTTACTTATCCAGACTGAATGATACAATTTCAAACACATGCCCTGCATGTGGTAGGACCCCCCATGATACTCTACATCTCTTCAATTGTTCATCTGAACCTACTCTTCTAACCCCTCTGTCCCTCTGGACAAACCCTGTTGAAACTGCACGTTTCCTTGGACTCCCCTTAGAAGAGCTTGATGAAGATCTTCGGAATGATCATACACTCTAGACAGGGCAATGCATTGTTAACAACAACAACAACAACAACATGGGAATTGAAAATTTTAAATACCCTTTGTTTAGGCCCGATGCCTAAAATCTTAAAAATAGTGACACCCTAATGTCACTTTCCAAGCACCCACACACCCACGTGTACGTATGCATGATTATTCATGTTTTGTCAGCACATATACATGCAGGTGGGTGTGCATGTGTTGGTTCACCTCCCCTTAAAACCGGAGGATGATTTTGGGTTCAACGGTTGTCAACGACTTGACAACCGTCTACTTTTTCAGCAACCGAACCAGGATCGACATCGCAGCCACCCCAGGATTTCTACACCGCCGTAATTCAGGTAACATAGTCAACCTTGTTAACACAACTTCACGATAATAAACGGCCATTATATTAATCAAGGAATTCTCGTTTTCCACTTTATTTCATTTCAAAAAGAAATCATAAATTCGACCGCGGTGCCTGAGCCACCACTGCCAGTCAAGAAGCCACAGTCGAGTTTATTCATGGTCCATCTCGCCGTTCAATTATAGAACCAACACAAAAAATCTACAGTCCATTACTCTACCACTAATCGAAGAAAAAACTATACACTACATTAAAGTGCACTATTTGCTAAATCTACAGCCACAACTTAAGCAGCAATATAACAAAGCCGTTTGGAATTGCAGCCTGCCACAAAAAACAACAACACAACACAACTGAACTTAAGCTGAGCACCACACCAAAGCAACGTAAGTGTTATATTTCTTGCCACAATTTTTTTTGGTGTTTTGAAAAATCGGAAAAAGTGCCGCGAGTGTAGTCAAAATTTAAGTGCGAGAAGTGAATTAAAAAGTTAGTTTGTCCACTTGGATCTTTTCTTTAACATAACCTCACTTTCACTGAGCCGTTCGATCTTTGTTTTTGTTTTTTGTTCTCACATTTTTTTGGGTAATAATCTTGCACAATTTGTGCCATCGAAGGCCAGTAAATCAGGTCACTTCTTTAAATATCGTTAATATCACTTTTAATTCACTTGGTCGCCCATTTTGATACACTGCGCACTTTTAATTTAAATTTGTTTGCGAAAGATCACCAAATTATTGTCAACATAACCTATATATACGTGTGTGGGTGGCGAATAAGCCAGTGTTGTTGTTGCTACATATTTTTTGAACAAAGGGTCAGACAATACGGCCAAGTCTGCAACAATAAAGAATTTCGAATATTAAAAAGTAAATAAACAAATAATTATTCAAACGACGGTGTTATTGAAATTGTGTGTTTAGAAGTTATTTTGGCGTTTCAGTTCCCTGGGGCAATATTTGCAATCTCACCCATTCAGCCTTCATCTATCACCCTCTTGTCCTTGTCTATCTAAAACCCTCACTCAATTGAGATAAAAATGGATAACTTCATCAGATTGGCTGATAACATCACTGAGTTCGAGTCTGACTACAATGGAGCAGATGTGGCCACTCACTCCAAACACACACTAAGTCTGCAACAAGACCACTTAAAAGCTATGTGGAAGAAAGCCAAAGCGGCGTATGATGAGCTTATGGGCTCAAATAAGTTAGACTCCGACGATATAGCTTCTGTAAAAAAGAAGTTCAAAAACACATACGCAACTTACTTGCGATGCATGTCAAACATGGCTACACGCCAAGAGACATTTACCAAACCCGAAAAATCCCCCGTAGAACCATCTGAACGTGAACATAGTATCCGCCTGCCTCCATGCGATACTGAGGTGTTCAAGGGCGATTATCTGTCATGGCCAACATTTAGGGATATGTTCACGGCTATATATATTCTCAACAAACGCCTAACACCCGTTGAGAAATTATTTCATCTCGTCAATAAGACAAAAGGGGAAGCGAGGGATATAGGAGAAAAAAGTCCACTCACGAATGAGGGATTCGATACAGCCTGGAAAAATTTATGCGAGAGATACGAAAATAAACGTATCCTAGTGAACTCGCAGTTACAAATATTGTTCAATTTAGAGAAGGTAGAGAGTGAGTGTGGTAGCGCGATTAAAACCCTGCAACGGCAGATAAATAATTGCCTTGCGTCTTTAAGAAGTCATAAAATTGACACGTCGAATTGGGACGCAATCATTACTTATCTGTGCTCGACAAAGTTGCCTGAAAGTACGCTGAGTCTATGGGAACAAAGCATAGACCATAAAGTAGAAATATCCAAATGGGAGGATATGGACAAATTCTTGTCGAATCGGTTCCAGACACTCGAAACAGTGTCTGGGTTTGTGGGGAGTGCAAGTTCGCAAGGCCAAAAACCGCAAGCGGCGAAAAAGGCGAACGAAACCCCTACAAAAAGGCTTGGAACGTACCAAGCAAAGGTCACAAAAGTGCTGTGTACCAAATGTAGATCTAATCGCCATAGATTACGATCATGCCCCAGTTTTTTGAAATTAACACCGGAAGAGCGAGTTAATTATATAAAAACCAACCAGGGGTGTCTGAACTGCCTATCCCCAGCACATACCGTGACGAAGTGCCCAAGCTCATACGACTGCAGCAAGTGCCACTCTCGTCACAATACACTCCTACATTTGGAAAAGCATCAGAACCAGGAAACAAACGCCACCCAGTTCAATATGGTCATGGTGCTTCCACTTCTACGCAAGCACAAGGGAGACGGGAGGCAAATGATAGAAACGTTAATTCCTGCCATGTTCATTCAAGCGCAGGTGTTCTGCTAGGGACAGCCAGAGTAACCATTCGTCATAATGGTACTGACTTCCCAGCAAGAGCACTGATAGATTCTGGTTCAGAATGTTCCTTTATGACAGAACGACTGAAACGCAGAATAAATTTACCGGCAAAGAAAATGAATGCCCGTGTATCGGGTATAACGAATGCCGTGTCGGCCCAAGTCAAGGAGGCATCCAACATTGAACTGCTTTCAACAGTGGACCCGGACTTCAGCTTGACAACTTCAGTGTTAATTCTTGCGAAACTAACTGGAAATCTGCCATCCTGCCATGTCGACGACACGACTATGCAGGCTTTTCCAGATTTAGTTTTGGCAGACAAACGTTTCTATGTCAACGAGGAAGTTGACATTATACTCGGCGGAGATGTATATCCGCAAATAATACTAAGTGGGCTGAAGAAGAATGTCTTCAATACACTATTGGCCCAAGAAACGGTATTCGGTTGGATACTCACCGGCCAGGTAGAGTTATCAAGTCCAACAACCAACATAGTGTCCTTTTACAGCGAAGTCGCTTTGGACAAACAACTCACAGCGTTCTCGGAGTTGGAAAATCTGCCTAGACATAAAGGCCCAAACGCAGATGACAAATACTGCGAAAAGTTATATAAGGAAACTACGCATAGGAACGAGGATGGGAGATATGTAGTCTCGTTACCATTCAGACAGGAGTACCCAGATAAGCTAAATATAGGTGGGTCTCTTAGGAGGGCGTGTTCGCAATTCTTTAGGAATGAGACACGGTTAGCAAAGGACCCAGATTTAGGAAAAGAGTATACCAGGGTCCTATCTGAATACGAGACAATAGGGCATATGCAAAAAATTACTGCCATGGTATCAGCTGAGTCGTCTGATAACTATTTTAGTACCCCATCCTTTCTAGCAGCCCTTTCGCGTTTCATAGCTAGAAGAGGATGCCCGAAAAACATTTACTCTGACAATGGTACTAACTTTGTCGGAGCGTCACGATCTTTACGATCCGAATTTAAGGCCTTTATAGCGGACGCAAGAGATCTAACGATCTCAAAATATAGCCATCCCGGCAGGGACTCTGGGAGGCGGGAGTCAAAAGCTTCAAAAGCCATTTTAAAAAGATAGCCTCGCCCCACAAGTTCACGCATGAAGAGTTCCATACGTTAATATGTAGGATTGAAACCTGCCTCAACTCACGACCATTAAGTCCCGCGTCCAATAACCCTTCAGATTTTGAGCAACTTACCCCGGGGCACTTCCTCATTGGAAGTCACCTCATGCCTCCACCAGAACCCGATGTTAGCGAAAGCTCTGCCTCCATGATCAACAGATGGCAGAAACTCAAGGCCCTCCATCATACCTTCTGCAAACGATGGAAGGTGGAGTATTTGTCCGAACTTCAAAAACGAGTGAAGTGGAAACAATTAAAACAGAACATTAAAGTGGGGGATCTCGTTGTCATCAAGGAAGCCAACTTATCTCCAAACGAATGGAGGCTCGGTCGAGTTACCAACGTACACCCCGGAGAAGATAACCGAGTACGTGTCGTCGACCTCATGACCGAGAAGGGTCAGGTCAAAAGACCGGTGGTCAAGCTGATCCTGCTCCCAGCCGAGGGAGTGGATGGTGCGAGGACCGATGCCTCATCCTAACAATCCGATCTCCCTCCACTCCGTTCATCCCCACCTTTCTCCATCCCTCAACAAAATTCCCACAATTCACTCGTTAACCCCAACGAGGACACCAGAAATCCTAGCGCAGATGGGCGAACCCGATCTGCAACACAAAATAATCCGCACTCCACAAAGAGGCCAGAGAAAACCTAACGCAGACGGGCGAGCCCGACCTGCAACAGACAATAAGCTGTACTCCACAAAGAGGCCAAAGAAATCCTAACGCAGACAGGCGAACCAATCTGCCACCGAATCCTAAAATAGATCTGCGACAACGCAGATACCCCCTCACATAAACACCCAGGCACCAAAGGTGTGAACAAGAGGTAATGTGTGCGTATAAGGTCGAAACGGATTCGACCCTTGACCTGTGTATATTGGTCAATTTTGGAATCAATTTTCGTCGCATCTGCCGTTGATTCAGATTGGGATTGACCACCCGTTTACATTGATAAATTTTCAAACCACAATGTCAAGTGGAATGTTGAGTTGATCAAAAGTCGGTTGGCTACCAACTATGCTGCATGCAATTTTGCAAGCAACTTTCAAAATCAACGTGAAATGGAATGAAAAAAAATCGAGCAATGTAAACGGGACTATAGAACAAGGCTGCACAAGAACATGAACAAAATTTTTTGAAAATAACGCTATCAAAAAATATTTATAAAAAGAATTTGGCGGTCACGTTACAACTGTAGAAATTGGGCTTAAGTTTTCAATCTACAATTCAACTTCTTTTATTAAGCATTTCTACATTTTTAATAAATCAGATAAATCAATTTGGGTACTAAAGAAGAGGTAGTTAACTTTGCATTCCCTAACCTATCTCTAATCGAATAGTTCTCTACTGTCGCCCTCGAATAGACAGTAGTTAAAGAATTACCTTAGTTATCAACCAATAGGACGAACATTTCCCCAACGTTGGAGACTGAGGGTTCCATTAGCGCACACTTAACTTAAATAGACTTGAAAATATCACATCTAGCAAATGGGAAGCACATGTATCGGATTACCGAAAAATTAAGTTAAGTTAAATTAAGTTTCCAAGTTCAGTGGGAACCGTGAGAGTACTATTGTTGCCATACCAGTTTGTTTAACGTTTTGAATAAAATTCTCCAACTACCCCATAGGGAAAATATAAAGTGTGTTCGTCTAAAAGTTCAGTACGAATTATCCAGCAACGAAATGTTTCTCTTTTCTGTGACATTCTCTCTCAATGAGTGATGATTGATAATTTTTACGCGAACGCGAAATGTACAAAAATTTTGCAAGTTCAGCTGTCAGCTGATACCACGGTTGCATGTCATACAAAATATAGGCGCGAAAATCAAAATCAGCTGATTTCCGTGATTGCTAGTTCGTGCTGGACCAAATTTGTCCAGCAAGAATTATCAGCTTCTCTCGAAATTAAATGTCATTTTGCTCTCTCAATTCCTCTCTCCTTGCTGGATAATTTTTCATCACGAACGCGATTTTACCACAAAAGAAGATAATTTGTACAAATTTGTACAAATTATTTGCATGGCGAACGCAACTATAATTTTGGATGTTTTTAATTAATATGGCCTTCCGGACGCTCCGGAGGACTCGGAGATCGAGGCATCGGAAGGGAAAGCAGAGGAGTCCGACGCGGAAAGTATGTTATCCGCCACGTCAAATTGCGATGGTGCTGCGAACAACTCGGCGATAGAAGAAAGCCTGCTTGACGAAGAAGGCCTCGACGTCACGATCGTGGCTAAACCTGAGCACACTAACGTTGATGCTGCTTCAGACAGCAGGGTTCCCGCCACGCCAAATCGTGCAGGTGCTCTGAACAACTCCTCGTTGAGAGACAGCCCCCGGAACAGGCCAGACCTCGACGACACGCTGGCGGCAGGGATGTCTGAGCTCTCTCATGTTGGTGGTGCTTCAGATAAATCTGCACAAATCTAAAGCAGCCTCGGCTGTTTTAAGCAGTCGTCTTTCTAAAGGCGACGTAGACGTGGTCCTTATCCAAGAGCCCTGGGTCAATAGCTCTAGGATCTGTGGATTGGGGACTAAGGGGTACAAGCTCATCCAAGCCAATGATGAGGGCAAGGTCAGAACATGTATTTTGGTAAAGTCTGAGCTAAACACCTTTCTATTACCCAACTACTCAAATGGTGACGTTACAGCTGCCAGCTTAACAGTCGGCAGCACCAGCCTAACGATGGCGTCGGTCTATATGCCCTATGACGCCGAAGAACCTCCTCCACAAAAGGAGGTGAAAGATCTGGTGGATAATTTCTGTACGGGCCATCTTATTATTGGAGCTGACGCTAATGCTCATCACGTCCAGTGGGGAAGCTCCGATATTAACGCTAGGGGCGAGTCTCTGTTTGACTACCTACTAACAACTAACTTGGTGGTTTGTAACGTGGGTAACGAGCCTACTTTTATAACTAAAGCTCGTAGGGAGGTTATAGACCTCACTGTTTGTAGCGAAGGTGCTTGTGAGTGGGTCAGAAAATGGCGTGTTCTTGATGAGCATTCATTTTCTGACCATCGGTACATAGAAATTGTGTTAGACTTTATTGTTGAGCAGCCAGTCATGAAACGAAATCCACGCAACACTAACTGGCAGCTACATAACCAAATATTAGCTAGGGACCTACCAGTATTACCTCCACAAGCCCCCTCATCAGTGGGAGAACTGGATGATCTGGTAACGACCTTTACAACGGCGCTCTCAAATGCCCTAGAGCAGGCTTGTCCAGTACCAAAACCACGCGGCAAACATAGACCCCACTGGTGGTCTTACGACCTGGATTCGTTCCGTATATCATGCAGGAAGCAATTTAACAAGGCCAAGAGCATCGGTACGGAGCCTGAATGGCTCGAATATAAAGCTAAACTGAGGGCCTATAAAAAGGCTCTAAGGCAAGCGAAGAGAACTTCGTGGAGAAATTTCTGCACCGGGGTCGAAAAAGTCGATGATACAGCGAGACTTAGACGAGTGCTATCAAAAACTCAAACAGCCATTAGCTATTTACGGAAGCCTGACGGATCTTGGACCAGCACGGAAGGGGAAACCCTGGAGCTGCTCCTGAACACACACTTTCCGGGGAACTTGTATGATGCACCTGTAGCATCTGCAACAAACCTGGCGGTAAACATACCCATTACGGAGGAAAGGGTAAGGTGGGCAATCAAAAGCTTTGAGCCGTTCAAGGCAGCCGGGCCAGACGGGATTTTCCCCGCACAACTTATAAACACGCTGGAAATATCAGCTAAATGGCTGGTAGTTCTCTATTCAGCCTGCCTGGCTCTTAATTACATTCCGTGCTCCTGGAGAAGCGCCACGGTAGTCTTTATTCCAAAGGCTGGGAAGGCCTCACACTATGAGCCTAAAGACTACAGACCGATCAGTCTCTCGTCTTTTGCACTTAAAACCTTCGAGAGGATAATTAGCGATTATCTCTCCTCTACTATTGATAGCAACCTTATTTCTAGCTATCAACATGCATACACCAAAGGTAAATCAACGGAAACTGCGCTCCACAGCCTAGTCTCTATTGTTGAAAAATCATTGCACGAAAAGGAGTACTGTCTCGTGGCCTTTCTGGACATCGAAGGGGCTTTCAACAATATAAGGCCGGAGGCTATTAACACTGCTTTAACAAACCTGGGCATAAATAGGTCTCTTATTGGACTAATTGATCAACTACTAAAGGGAAGGAAAATAGTTTCTTCACTGGGAACAGTTGATCTTTCACGCTATGTCACAAGAGGAACGCCTCAGGGTGGTGTTCTCTCCCCGCTCCTATGGAACCTCACCGTAAACTCGCTGCTACGAGACACAAGGTGGGGGGGCGGGAAGATAGTGGCATATGCAGACGATTTAGCTATTGCATATAGGGGCAAATTCCCACAAACCCTGTGTGACTTGATGCAAGTAGCACTGCGAGAAGTTTCTTCCAGAACTAGATGGCGTGCGCCTGAACTTAGCTGATAAAGCCAAATTCCTAGGCACAGTTCTAGATAGAAAGCTTAACTGGAAGGAGAATGTCATCCAGCGCCAGAGGAAAGCGTGCATTGCACTTTACACGTGTAAAAGAGCCATTGGCAAAAAATGGGGGCTCAGCCCCAAAATTTGCAGATGGATCTACACTGCGATAATCCAGCCAATTTTGCTGTATGGAGTCGTGGTATGGTGGCCTGCGCTAGGAAAGGCAACAAACCTAAATCTGTTAGGAAAAGTCCACAGATCGAGCATGATCTGTATAAGCGGGGCGTTAAGAACAACGCCCAATGAAGCTCTCCAGGCCATTCTTGGCTTTTTGCCACTCGATCTGGAAGGGTACCGGGCAGCAGCGGCATCGGCTCTGCGTCTAAGGGAAACGTCCGTCTGGGGCGCAAGCACTATTGGACACTCCTGTATTCTAAGATCTTACAGCTTTCTCCCTCTGAGCACAGATCGGTGTGCGACCACAACAGTCGGAGATTGTTGTTTTAGAATAAACATTCCCAGCAGGGAAGACTGGGAGAACATAGATCGGTGTCCCGCTACTAATGGCGGCACTTTTATATACACCGACGGCTCGAAGTTAGACGGCAGAGTCGGAGGAGGGGTTTACTCAAGGGATTTGGACCTAGAACTCTCCTTTAGACTACCTGATCACTGCAGCGTCTTCCAGGCTGAAGTTTCTGCAATCATGGACGCCGTGACTTGGATAGGTAAACGCACCATCGGACAGGATATCTGTATTTTCAGCGACAGCCAAGCGGCCATCAAATCCCTTGGCTCTTACACGTTCAACTCTGAACTGACGCTCAGCTGTCGTCGATCTCTTCAAGAGATGGCCCAACAGAACCGCGTGAACCTCACATGGGTCCCGGGACACAGGGACATTGAGGGAAACTGTAGGGCAGACGAACTTGCCAGGCAGGGCACGACCAAGCAGATTCTTCAAGATAAAGAGCGCATAGGTATGCCGTATGCCACGTGCAAGCTAATGCTGAAGGAGCATACACTCCGCGAAGCCAACGAAAGATGGCTACAAGCCCCAGGGTGCCGGATATCCAAGCAAACCTGGCCAAAATGCGATCTTAAAAGATCTAGACACATATACGCCCTAAAAAGGAAGGAAATCTCCATATTAATAGGTGTTTTAACCGGGCACTGCCTTATTGGTAGGCACGCAGCAAGGCTAGGCGTTCCCTACCGACGATGCTGCAGGAGTTGCAAAGATGATGAGGAAGAGGAAACGGTGGAGCATCTCATCTGCAACTGCCCGGCCTTAAGCGGAGCGAGAAGGCGCTCTCTGGGAGTTCCCTTCCTGGTTAGCTTAAGCCAGGTCGCGGAGCTAGACATAAAGGACTTGATGGCCTTCATCAAGTTATCAAAATGGTTCGAGGAGGGGTAGCGGTGTCGGTTAGGAGTGTCAGTCCCGGGTTTCGGCTATATGGAGAGTCCCAACAGCACTGGGATTTTCCATATGGCCGGGCCCCGGGACTGACTTTCCTAGTGTTTGGTGGTATCACAACGGGCCTTTTATTACTGGCCTAGGTGTGCCTTTGCGGCAGCCACTTCTACCTACCTACCTAATTAATATGGCAGCCGAAAAACAAACTGTCAAATAATTTAAAATCACATTAGGCCAACCCAAAAAAAAAAAAAAAAAAAATTTTTGTACCCAATATATTTTATACTTTATTTTGGGGTTTTAATATACATTGATTGAGTATAAGATCCGAATATCAAAACTTTATGCACGGGAAATATTTTTGGCACTTTGAATGATTTGTGTTTAAAAGGTCTATCCGAGAAGGAAACATGTTATAACTATCTGAAACGGCCTAATGATCTCTCTCGGTATTTTTTTAAGGAAACCAAGTTAAGTTAAGTTAAGTCCAAGTTTTCGCTGACGGAAGCATGAGCTTGTTGGAACAAAATTCTGTATAAAAAATAAAACTTCCCAGTATTCATGCAGATACCTTCCGCCACTAGGAATCGTCGTGTCTTAGCCGCCTCATTGGGATTATTTAGATCATGTCGCTGCTGCTCCAACAACAATCGTTCCAAATCTTGTATTTCCAAATTTATTGCTGCTTGTAGTAACCCAGCACGTCCTGGTAAATTTCCGCAACGTAAATAAAATCTGTGAATCCTCGATACCACCTTCATGATATGCCTCCAACCATGCATGCATAGCTAATTGCTCTTGCTCGGTTACGAGAAATATTAAATCTTCTGCCCAGTAGTTTTTGTTGCGGGAAAAATCTGCGAAAGGCAACAAAATTGGTACACTGGCCAATTTCTGGATCCACTAAACCTGGTGATAGTGCATTCTCTGAAAGATAAGTTCCATGGTTGAATTCAGGGTGTGAAGAAAAAAAAAAAAATACTCACCATGTCCAGGGCTACTCCATGAGCCACCATTTTTTATTTTTCGTGCAGGACCTTGCGTACATGACGATCGCAGCTACTGCATAGGCGATATTGCTCTTCAAGTTTAACTTTATATTTTTGGAGTTCCTCGTCGAAGCATGATGATTCATTTTTGGGTTCAAATTGTGCCAACTTTTCCACCTTCACACGTTGTGCCTCATTACATTCAAAACAGAGTCCATTATATTTGATTGCGACCAGCGCTGACACTGATCTATCATGATCTGTTGAGGATTGATCCTGTCTTGCAAACCCAACAGAAGTGTTACTGCAGTCGAACTGTTGGAACATATCCCGATTATAATCGCCATCTTTAGTAAATCCGTTGTATTGTTCACACTGCGGACACGTCCAACTGTTTGATCCCAAGTATGGGACGCAAGTATTTTGATGACAAAACCAGCAATTGACAGTCGCAGCAAAATTGGAGCTAAAAATAGATTTCAGCATAATCATTAAAACGCCCTCATTTATATACCATGAAGCCACAGGTCAAATTAATTTACATATTTACAATGCAACTTTAAGAAGGTTGAACCATAAAAGAGGTAATCTTCTTTTTTTCGTAATTGAAAGTAAAATTTTACATAACTAGAATCGGGCGTTTGGAAAAAATATTGTGTATATACTTTATAAATCATCGCTTGGTTATTGAGTTGTTGGTGTTCATAGTAATAATAGACTTGGTTATAGTCGATGTGATAATGCAATCGTGTATTCTTATACTTTATATAAATACTATATTTGCACATCGTTTACCAGCGATGAAATATGATTTTTTTCTCTTCAAATTGTTACTTAGATTGTTGGTAATTATTGTGATGATAACCACCGGTGGGGTTATTATAACTATAATTGGAATTTGTATTTTGTGGTGTGTATTTACCGTATCCATAGTAGTAGCCACCGCTGTAGTAATCACCATAGCCGGGATCATAACCACCACCATAACCGCCATATGGGGCATAACCGCATTGACCAGGCCCTTGTGGGTAGCCACCACGTCCAAAACCGCCAATTACAGTTTGTTTTCTACGGACTAGATGGATTATGGTCAAACCATTTGGTGAGACCTATAAATTTGTTTATGTCAACTATGGAGCACTTAGATACATCCTTCAGGTCAGTTAGAATAAACCGACTTAAGGTCTTGTGTCTTATATTGGCCAGGGCAGGACACTCGCAGAGGAAGTGTGTAACAGTTTCTTTACAGCCATCTAGGCCGCAACTTCTACACACCTCGTTGAATGGTAGCCCAATTCTTTCCGCGTGTTGGCCCAGTGGCCAGTGTCCTGTTATGGTGGCTGTTATTCTGGAAATCTCCTTCCTAGATCTGCATAGCAGGCTCTCGGTTCTACTTTTGTTGTATTCAGGCCAGGTTTGTTTGGCAATCCTACAGCTATCCGAGGAGTACCACCTACGAATGGCCATGGCCTTGTATTTGTTGTGTATGTCACTTTTGATTGCTGTGAGTGGGCGACGCACACTAACTACATCTAAGTTGTCTGCTGAAGCCCCTGTCTTTGCTAGTACATCCGCTTTCTCATTGCCCACAATGTTCCTGTGACCCGGAACCCAGACAAGTGTGATTTTCGCGGAGTTTGCTGCTGCCCTAAGTGACCCTTTGCAGTTGCTGACGGCCTTAGAGGAAGTGATCGGCGAGTCGAGCGCCATAAGCGCCGCTTGACTGTCTGTGTATATGCGCACCTCCCTCCCTTCAATTGACTCTCCTATTAGGTGTCCACAGGCTTTCTCGATACCAACTACTTCTGCTTGGAGGATGCTGGCCGAGTCCGGGAGACGGAAGGACTGAGCGACTTGCAATTGCTCAGAATAGACCCCTGCTCCCAAGCCACAGTCCATTTTGGACCCGTCCGTGAATACAGAGATTATCCCCTGCTTACAAGCGCTACCATCTTTAATTTTAGGGAGGGTGGGAGGTAGTCTGATGATAGGTCTTCGTTTGAGAACCTGTTTAGGATGCCGCTGTGGCCATACTGTTTCGCAGTCCACCACTCGGACTCCGTAAGCCTTAGCGCTGCTCCTGTGGCCATTACACGAATGTGCATGTCTAGCGGTAATTGGTTTAAGATGATGTTGGCCACCACGCATGGCCATCATTTGGTTTTCTGGTTTCGGTGTTGCACGTTTTACATCCACTTCCCGTCCGGAAATCTTTTGTTTAGGTGTTTTCAATAATTCATATACGACTTGTTCAGAGTCAAATGTAATAAAACAGAAACCTTTACGTTGTGACTTTTGTTTAGCGAATGGTAGTTCTACGTCAACAATATTGCCAAATTGGCTAAAGTAGGTTTTGATCTCATCATCACTGATTTCATTGGTAAGACCACCAACAAAAAAAAAAAAAAAATTGCCATGACGCGCCTTAGCCTTATTGGGATCAACTTTTTTATTGTTGATAATATGTTCGCCAGCAGCATGAACCTTATCAATAGCATCGGTTGTGGTGAAAACAATAAAAGCAAAACCACGTGATCGTCCAGTTTGTGAATCTGTTTTTACACTTATCCTCTCAATCTCGCGGTATTTGCCAAAATGTTCACGTAACCTTCTCAGATGTCTCCCAGCTAAGAGCGCCAACAAATAGTTTTCCATCATCCCGTGCATTTGATTGGCCATCGGTACCATTTGTTCCATTGGTGCCGGTACCGTTTTCGTCATTTGTGGTTACATCTTTGGAAATAAACTTTAAAATATTACAACTTTTCAAGTAAATTTTTTAATTAATACAAATTAGCAGACTCGTGGCGAGCCGTAGTGATAAAATTGTTCAATTTCCCGATGTACGTGATGGATTATAATAGCTAGGACGATCGGGTGATGGCATTTTCATAGTGAATGATTTTTTGAATCCATACCTGGGGCAGCCAGAAGATTTACCACGGGCAATCTGAAATTAAAAAGAGAATATTAGGGATTTATTCGTACAAGTAAAGCAAAATTTTACTTACCTCGGAATTGAGTGCTGCTGATCCACGCGTGCCAACCGGAAATAAATGAATGAAAAAAAACAATGGATGTGTGGTTCGGTCCCACATTCCCGTTTGCATTCATTCACTTGCAAAATATGTACATATAAATTTGTACAAACCCAACCAACATTAGAGATGAGCACTAAGTCAGAGGTGGCAGTTTGCGTTAGAAACGGGTACCGAAAACCCGTTGTACCAAAAGTCGGTACCGCATACCGTAGCATTAGATACAAGGTAGAAAATCACTTTTCTCACTCGGTCGGCCAAAATCACCGGGGAATAAACAATATGGAGAAAATAAAATAAAGTTGTTTTAAATCCCCTTCAAAAAAAAAAACAAAAATAAATAAATAATATTTTAGGAAAAAAACACACTTTTGCGTTTTCTTTATTTAAATTATTTAATATTCTTTTTTTTCGGGGGGCAGGACCGTTTTGCCCACAAAACAACAAAAAAATAAAACCGCCACTCAACCACTCTCTACCAGCATCGAGTACCGAAAACGCGTTCTTATGCGCAGCACTAGCAAAAAAGCTTGCTTCTGCGCAGCACTAGTGTCACTTGCGCCGGCTAGCGGACAAGTGAACGACATAAACAATACAAAAAAAAGGAAATGAAACACACAGGGTGCCTCAGATGGGTTTAATTATGTAAAGCGGCAACCAGTCGGTAGCAACGCGTTGCCGTTCTTAATTGCCACAAGGGAAGGCAGCAACGTGTCGCCGGACGTAATTGCCACAAGAGACGGGAAAACGTTCGGATAACGTTTGATATAGGACCAGACAGTAGGATATCTTGTCCCAGTTAAACAATAAGTAATCTCAAGTTCATCCTTATGTCGTCACTTCGGCTATTCGCCACCCTCCTCCCACGTATGTATATGGGCAACCATATGCATAATTCAAACCAATTTTTTCTTTTCTCCTTTTTCTTCGGTCTTCTGCAGCATGACTCGCCATGCATCCCTTCGTCTCCGCGTCGCACGTATGGCCGCCCGGTACCCAAAACCATGCCCCCTCTGCGGTGAAAGCCACCCCCTCCGGGCATGTGACCGGTATCACGGGATGGCACCCTTAGACCGGCTACAGGAGGTTATCCGGGCGGGATACTGTGGCAATTGCCTGTCAATGGTGCATCAGACAAGGGAGTGCACGAGCGACGCCAGGTGCCGACGATGTGGTGGCAACCACCACACTACACTCCACCTCCCAACGGACGACCAGCCGCCCCAGCCGAGGGAATACAAAAGCTGGTATCAGCAAGTCACCGAGGCGGAGATGGAAGAAGCAGCGTGGCTAGAAGAGCAGTCCAGAAGAGAGGAAGAGAGCCGTGCCGAGGTGCTGTCGATCCAAGCCTCGGAGACGGGGCGAATGCCAGAAGATGGCGATATTTCGGAACCGGCAGCGGAACCACGGCCGTTCCTACCGGTCCAACAGGTGTCGGACCTGCAGCGGCTCCGCCCCCTCCTAGCACACGAGCGCCGACAACATCATCAACGCGACAACAGCCCTCCGTCTCGCCGCGCGCATCGCAACAGTCGCAAGCGAAGACTGGCCCCTCAGCCGCGCCAGCTTCGCAATCCCCATACAAGTGAAGCCGAAGCCCGTAGACTGGCCCCTCAGCCGCGCCAGCTACGAAACAACCACGGAATTCGCCGAGACCAGGACGTCGACGAGCGTATTTTGGCCACTCAGCCGCGCCAGCAGCTCTAGGAGCCGTCGCAACACAAACCGAGATGGCAGACTGACCACTCAGCCGCGCCAGCTGCCAGCCGTTAGCGGGTTCCGAGACGGACTTAACCGGGCTCTCGCCGGGGTGGTCCCGTCGTTGCGCCCCATGACTACGCTTTCGCCGACCGCGCTCGTGAAACTGGAGGTCGGGGGCGGGTTTACTTACCTGCGTGCGCTAATCGATGCATGCTCCCCCCGCACAGTTATCGACCGGGACCTGGCGGAAGCGTTAGGGCTGCCCACCACCCACTCTGGCGGCGATCACGGTTGCTTTCTCAGAGTCCGAGGGAAACATGGAAACCACACGACGGTGACTGCGCACGCCGTATGTGTCGACAACCTGCAGCGGATCAGCCCAGCCCTGACCATCGACGCAAGAGTGGCGGCTCCCTACGAGCATATCCGGCTGGCTGATCCGCACTTTTACATATCTGCGCCAATCCAGCTCGTACTCGTCGGCGATGTCTACACCGACGTCGTCCTACCAAACACACTGCCACCGTCGTTCGGCTCGTTTGTGGCCCAGAGCACCATTTTTGGGTGGGTGCTCTCGGGCGCTACTAGCATGTAAGTTTAGGTGTAAATCTAGTTCTAAGTATTACCTTTAATAAAATAAAATAAAATAAAAAAAAATGTTTTCTTTTTTTCTCAATTATGGCAAGAAATATACCACTTTTGTATTTTAAAATTTCTTCCCTCTTTTATCATAGCTAGGTACGATACGGCCATAGTACCAGTGGTGCCAGACCTCAACCTCAGAAGGAAAGCGGACACAGTGCTACCCAGCACCCCACGATAGATTTAAGAGCCTAGAATAAGAGAAGGCGTGATGGAAATCCCGGGGCTGGTCAGAATGTTGCGTATCGCAAGGGGGCCGGCATGTTTAGGCCCGATGCCTAAAATCTTAAAAATAGTGACACCCTAATGTCCCTTTCGTGCGATTTCTTCAATCTGATGCTGGAGAAGATAATTCGAGCAGCAGAGCTAAACCGCAATGGTACAATCTTTTACAAGAGCGTGCAATTGCTGGCGTATGCCGATGATATTGATATCATTGGCCTTAACAACCGCGCCGTAAGCGCTGCCTTCTCTGGACTGGATAAGGAAGCGAAAAAAGTGGGTCTTGCCGTGAACGAGGACAAGACGAAGTATTTGCTGTCATCAAAGAAAGAATCGGCGCACCTGCGCCTTGGCAGCCATGTCACTGTTGATAGTTACAAATTTGAAACAGTGAGGGACTTCGTCTATTTGGGAACCAGTATCAACACCGAAAACAATATCAGTCTAGAAATCCAGCGGAGAATCACTCTTGCCAACAAGTGCTACTTTGGACTGAGTAGGCAATTGAGAAGTAAAGTCCTCTCTCGAAGAACAAAGATCACGCTCTATAAGTCTCTCATCATACCTGTCCTGATGTATGGCTCAGATTCATGGACAATGTCAAGAGAAGATGAGATGGCCCTTGAAGTATTTGAGAGAAAAGTTCTCCGGAAGATTTATGGTCCTTCCCGTGATGCCAACGGCGAGTATAGAAGGAAATTTAACGATGAGCTGTACGAGCTCTACGCAGATCTGACCATAGTCCAGCGAATTAAAGCCCAAAGACTCCGCTGGCTGGGCCATGTCGCCTGAATTCGGCAGCAGAGGAAGGGGGAGGCCTCGACTGAGATGGAAACAACAGGTGGAGGATGACTTGAACTCCCTTGGGGTTTCCAATTGGCGTCCGTTATCGCTAAAAAGGAATGACTGGCGTGCTTTGATACGAAACGGCCAAAATCGCTTAGGCGGTTAAGCGCCAATAAATGATGAATGATGAATGTCACACCAAGCACCCACACACCCACGTGTACGTATGCATGATTATTCATGTTTTGTCAGCACATATACATGCAGGTGGTAAAACCAACCGTCTACTTTGTTACGTGCTGGCCTTTGGGCGGAGGCCGCTATGTCCCCTGGCGTTCTCCTACCCTCACGTCGCATACCCCGGGAAAGCCGTGCAGGTATGCTTGTATATGCACGAGCTAGCTCGCCGGACTGTGGGGTGGATTGTTGGCCTCCCGAGGCATGACAGCCGCACCATACAAAAAAAAAATCATACCTGATCGCATATCACTTGCACTTCAGGTCTGTAAGCGCTGCCCTCCCCCCCTTTCCCCCCCCTTTCCGGCCACAGATGCTATTTTGGCCGGGCCACTCAAGACCCTCCCTTCCATGGTCGGCCGTGGCAAACGGATTGTGCCGACCCCAATTGTGTCCCCTATGCGCCCCCTTAGCACATCCCCTTCCCCGTCCCTGTCCAGTCCGTCCGTCCCCACCACATCTGAAAAGAAGAACACTTAATTTCAATTAATAACTTAGCAATACATTGTGTGTTTATTGACTCGCATTCATGGAATGTGTAAATTTATACCCTTCATGGGTTTTGACTTACGCTCTAAGGCTATACTAGTGTTTACAAAAGTGAGTGTATTCTAAACTATGCTATGCTTATGCACCCGTTTTCTATGGGTATGTTATCTCGACGCCGGAGTGTGCGCGTGTATGGGTGTGCGCTTACTCGACCTTGCTAGGTCGTCCGCCGATGGACTATGATCCCTCAAAGATCGGGATGCTGGCATGTGATATGCTCACACACCCATATACCCACTCTCCGTACTACAACACTCGAGCACTATACGATCTTAAGTCAATGAAAATCGAAAATTCAGAAAACATACATATAAAATAGGAAAATATGAGAGCGAAGTTTTTAAACAAACGAATGAAATATATACCCTGTGATGGGTTTTACTTATGCACTAGGCTGTTGTATATGTACGCTTACATGCACGCGTTTGAAATATTCACGATCATCCACTTTAGTGGTGCATGGTTCCGCACCCTGAGTGTGTAAGTGTATGTGGGTGTGGTTTACTTGACCTCAAGGGTCTGAGGCTGTTGGCGACCTATGACCTCAAGTCATGGAAGCCCGTGCCCAAGGTTCACACCCACCTAGACTCTCACACTCACTGCGCGGATATGTGAACTTGGACTAAATTTAACTGAACAAAAAAAAAATTCAAAATTAGACGTTTGCCAAACCGTCAAACCAAACGAAAATTTGAACAAAAAAAGGAAATTAATAGTGTGTCGAATGAAAAGAAAACAAATTATACAATATACGACCGGGGCTAGCTTATGCCTCTGGCATGTGTCCACTTCAGTGGCACATCGCTTCGCACCCTGAGTGTGTACGTGTATGTGGGTGTGGTTCACTTGACCTTAAGGGTCCGAGGCTGTTGGCGACCTACGACCCGAGGTCGTGGACGCCCGTGCCCAACGTTCACACCCACCTAAACGTCCGCACTTCGGAGCGCGGATTCGTAACTAAAAAATTTATAAAAAAAGTAATTAAACTAGAATAGGTGGTATTACAAAGTGTGTGTGTATGTGTGTATAAATGGGTCTGCTCGCCCTTGAGGCGTTACAATCACTCCCGGAGTGTGAGCACGAGCGTGTGTGTCTTCACTCGCCCTGTCAGGCCACTATGATCCCGCCAAATCCGGGATGCTGGTCGTTGGCACACACGCACTTACATGCTTACACTCCGAGTAGCAAAGTACATACTAAATGTTTATAACAAAATATGAAAATGTAAAAATGAAAAAGGAAAAAAAATGAAACCAAATACCAGGCAGACTCGTTGTCTATGGCATCAGGGATGTCTTGGGCTTCGCCGGGGTCCCCACTTAATGAGGCAATGAGCCTATTTAGATCCCGCCCGGGTCTGAAGACGTCTTGAGACAGGGGTTAGGGGCATGCGATCAATGAATCGCTCACAAGAAAAAATTAAAGGACAGTGGGGGTGAGGACGATGCCGCCGACTATCGAGTCGCGGTGCCTAAAATACTTAGCCGTGGTTGCGTGCCACTCCCTTTCTCCAGCCGTGCTGACTTTAGCTACAAATTGGCGCCGCCGTGCTGCTCGCCTCCCGTAGGCGTTACAAAAATGCAGACACGCCGGCCATCCTGATTTAATTGACTAGCGACCCCTCTAACTTTCAAGGTAGTGGTCGACGCTTATGGCCCCGCCACTTCTAACCCACCCTGACCCCAAACATACGTAACTACACTTAAAACTAGAAAACCTGGTACAGCCTGTGTCGCTTCCTCCGTGGTAGTGTTGCGTTGTTGGTGAGGTGGTCGTGGTTGCTTTTGTTGAAGGTGACGGTACGTTGTCGGCGTGGCTGTATTGCTGCACGCCCCCGTAAATCGTGCTCCGGTGGGATATTGCTGAAATGTTGGTTGTGGTGGTTGCTCTGCCGCACCTTCGTGGCGTTGCGGGCAGTGCAGTTGTTGTGGCGGCGCAACCGCGAGGTGGGGTGACGCACTTATGTACCGGCACTTATTCACCGCGTCGCTGATGTACTCAGGTGGTCAAAAATCTTATGCGATGGACGGCGTCACCACTGGCCCGGTTGGTGGTGGCCCTGCTTATGCACTCCGTCGGCCCGCTTGCAACCTTAAGGCTGGTATTTATGGCGGTAGCGCGTGCTCGCCGCGATGTCTCCAACAATGCACCCAAGAAGCGTGAATCTGTACTCTGTTGCCTATAACGCAAAAAAAACCCAGTCAACACTTTTCCATTTGCCTGGCGGCTTCCACTTACCCGTAATGGTGGTTCGTCTGCCAGAACGTGGGAGTCTGGATCTCTCCAGTCTTCCTGTAAGGCTCTCGCAAATGTATGCCGTGTTTTCACTCTTCTTCCCGAATATTTTGTGGGGATCCGATGTCAGCACTTTCCGGAATCCGTACAATATAAAAATATTTACCGCAGACGGGATATTTTCCCCGATGTTAGGCGATTAAACTCTTGCCGCTGTTCCGTAATTTTCGCTGGTGATCGCTTTGGCTGCTGACGTCGAAAAGGCAGCAGAAACGGAAGTTGCCCGCCAGGTTGCTGTCAAACCGACAGCTGTCATTCGATGACGTGGCAGGAAGCGTTCGGAATACCGCGCTGCCAGATCGCTCGGGTTGCTTCTGAGCACAGGGTGAACGCAACAGGGCGAGCGCCGCAGTCCGTCCTTACTTGGCTAGGCGCTCGAAAGGCTGGTCGCCCAGTGCCACTTCCCTCTTACCGTCGCAAGTCCTTTGCATGGTATATGCCCACGGAGCGTCCAGCTGCATCTCCCACCTCGTACAACGCGTTTCCCTTGGACGCCAGGATCATAGACCGCAGATACTTCGGCGCAAGCTTGGCATTGAATCCTTCCGTGGCATTACTCAACTTGAAATTTCGCCGGTACACGATCTCGCCTTCCCGATACTTCACTGGACGAGCCCTGGTATTGTATGTCTGCTGTCCTTTCCTGTAGGCCTCTTCCAGGTTCTTCATCAGCTTCTCTCTCATGAGCCACGCCCGGTCCCCCCTCTGCACGACGTCTATGCCTTCTTCTCGCAGTGCCTCGAGTCGACGCAGAGTTTCATACGCTCTGCCGTGCTGCACCATCGTTTGCCCGAAAACGGCTGTGTATGGTTCTATTCGGATGGCTTCGTGCACCGCGCTCCGTATTGCAAACGCCGCCAATGACACGTGTTCATCCCAACTGCTCTGGTCCGTACCCGCGATGTATGTGCGCAGCATGGCGAGCAGCGACCGATTGACCCTCTCGGACGCGTTCGCCTGCGGCGCATATGGCGCGGTCTTCACATGGTTCACTCCGTAACTCCTCAAGAACCCCACAAATGAATCCGCGACAAATTGCCGGCCGTTGTCGGAGTGTAAAGTCTCCGGCACGCCAAAAACATGAAAAATCTCCGTCTCGAGATACTTTACTACCTCCTGTGCAGTTGCCTGCCTCATGGGCTTAAAAAATACAAATTTTGTGAAGTGGTCCAGAACTACGAAGATCACCGTATTTCCCGATCGCGACCGCGGGTACGGCCCGCAGAAGTCCACATAGAGCCTCTGAAACGGCCGCTCCGTCCGAAAACGATCTGTCATTGGCGGTCTCGTTGAAATGTTTGGCGCTTTGGCGCACTTACATAGCTCGCATCCCGCGACGAAGCTTCGCACGGCTCCAGCCATCCCCGGCCAGAACGCCTTGCTCCTTAACCTGTGCAACGTCTTCGCTGTACCACCATGACCCGCCGACCTATCTCCATGCGCCTCTTCTAACAGCCCCTGCCTCAGCCCCTCTGGCAACCATACTCTCCATACCGATTCTTCCTCGTCTTCCGCGCGCCTTGGGCGCACCCTTTTGTATACGATGCCATCGGTGACTCGCAGGTCCGGTAATCGTTCGGCGTTTTGTGCAATCTGGCGCCCAAGTGCTACGTAGTCTTCGCTGGCGAACTCCGGCGACGTGAAGTCGATCTCGGCCATGGTTTCCATCGCGCTCACCTCCTCCATGTGCATGCGGCTCAGCGTATCTGGGACAACATTCTGCGCGCCTTTCCTATGCTCTATCTTGAAATCGAAGCCCTGTAGCTTCAGGCTCCATCTAGCCAACCGTCCCGAGAGATCTTTCTGTCCCATGAGCCATTTCAGACTCATGTGATCAGTGATCACTGTGAATGGAAGACCTTCCAGATATGCGCGGAACTTTTTAACGCTTACGACCGCGGCTAGGCACTCCAGCTCCGTAATGGTGTAGTTTCGCTGGGCGGAATTCAGCTTCTGCGACATGAACGCGATCGGTCGCTCGTTGCCTTCGTCATCTTTCTGGAATAGAACGCTGCCTATCCCTTGTGTGGACGCGTCGCACTGTACGTAGAAGTGCTTGCTGAAGTCGGGATTGACGAGTACCTCGGCTGAGGTGAGCGCTGCTTTCAGCTGCTCGAACGCCTCCACTGCTTCCGGTGTCATCGCGAACGTCTTGGCTTTGCGCAGGCATTCCGTCATCGGCGCGGCGATTGTGGCGAAGTTTGAGATGAATCTCCGGTACCATCCGCACATGCCTAGAAAGCGGCGTAGCTGCTTGATAGTGGTTGGTACCGGGAACTCCACAATTGCGCGCACCTTCTCAGGATCCGTCTTCAGCTCACCCTGCCCTACTATGAAGCCCAAATACTTCAGCTCGCGATGGCAAAACTTGGACTTGTTTACGTTGATAGTGAGACCAGCACTGGCGAGACACTCGGCTACTTCCGTCAGGTGCACTAGATGGGACTCGAAGTCCGGGGAACACACCAGCAGATCGTCGATGTAGACGAAGACGTTCTCCCTTAGACGCGAGGGGATCACCTTGTCCATCAGTCTGCACAACCGCTGACTGGCGTTGCACAGGCCGAAGGGCATCACTTTAAAGTGATACAATGGTCGGCCCGGAACAGTGAACGCGGTGAATTCCCTCGACGCCGGCTCCAACGGGATCTGCCAGAAGGCGTCCTTCAAATCGATCCCCGAGATGAAGTGCGTCTCTCGCAAACGCGCCAGGATTCCTTCCACGTGTTGTGTTGGATATGCATCCTTTTTCGTGCGCTCATTGAGCTTGCGCATATCCACACACAGACGCTTCTTCCCGGGTTTCTCAACTAGAACGATCGGCGAGCTCCAAGCGCTGTTGCTCTCCTCGATGACACCTAGCTTGAGCATGCGGTCAATCTCCTCATAGGCATACTTCTGCTTGACCGGCGACATCGGATAATGTCGTTGTTTCACCGGCACCGTGTCATCCGCGACCTCGATCGTGTGTTCTAGGAGATGCGTCCTTCCGAGACCAAGTTCTGTGAACGATGGAAACAACCCTTTCACGCGCTCTAACTCCTTGCTCTGGTCGGTGGTCAGGTCCAGTTGTCCCTGGGTCTCCAATTCTGAGATAACCATGGGCGCCACCCCAAAGGCATCCCAGAAGTCGATCCCCAGGTACAACTCCTGTTTTAAACTGGGCACTAGATATAGCGTCATTGGCTTCAGCTTCCCGCGCCAACCTATCTCCACCTCGAGCTTGCCGACCACAGCTTGCGCTTTCCCGTCTGCCGTCTTTAAATGTTCCCTAAGCTTGAGCAACTTGCCCCCCATTTTCTTCTCCCATGCGGGTGCCACCGAGCCGAAGCAGCTTATAGAGGCTCCGCTATCCAACAAGCCTTGCATCTTTACTCCTTCTATTTCCACTTGCACGTACGGTCGCTTGTCGACGGCGTCGCGAATTACAGTTTCCTCAACTGCCTTCGCCACGCGCCGCTTGTCTCGCGCGCGCTTGCGTATTTTGATGACCTTCCTCCATTTTCTGCTCGGTCCGTACTCTGCCACTTCTGCCGCGCTTCCATCGTCGCTCACAGGATACAACCCTGAAGAGGTCTCGAATGGCCGCGCTCGTTCACCCTCTGCTACTTTCGCCGCGCTCTTTTCGTCGCTCACAGGATACAACCCTGAAGAGGTCTCGAAAATCCGCGCTCGTGCCGCGTCGTACCTGGCCTGTCGCTCGCTTAGAGATGGACGTGCTGTTGTCCCGTGCGCGCTTTCCCCCACGCGCTTACTATTAAAAAAAATCTTTGATTGGTTTAAAAAAATTGTATTGTCTGGTTTCTTCAAAATTTGGTTAAAAGGCAAAATTACTTCTCCGGGGTTGACCGACGCTGACAGGGCTCCCCGGTCTTCCTGTCGCTCTCCTGGTTTTTCGCCTGGCATCCTTCGCAGAGCTGTTTGCTGGGCAAGTTGCACTTGTAGCAAATCATGCTGTGTAGACGCCCCTCGCAACTGTGTCCGCCTGCGCGTTCCTGTGATTTGTCCTCGCTCTTGGGCTTCAGGTCGCTCGAAGGCTCCTTCCGCATCGGCCTATCTCTGGTGGGCCTGTGAAACGCTTCCAGCGTCTCTGGCTCTGCCTCAGCGCGGTCGTCCTCCAGCTCTTCGAGCGCCTTTCTGCGATACGGCTTTGTCTCGTACTCAGCCAAGTGCTTCTCTGCCCGGCGGCACTCTCTCCTGAGATCCTCCAGCGACTCGATCCGGCAACCAAAGATGAGGTTCTTTATCCGCGGCTTCAGATTCCTGCGCATCAGGTTGACTAGGCTTTGCTCCGGCAGCCTGGTCCGCATCGTCAGCTCCATACCCCGAACCACCGCGTAAAACTCCTCAAACTTTTCATTGTACTCCTGCTTGCGCTCATTCATCGCTTGGCGGATTTCTTCATCGCAGTCCGCCTTTCTAAACTGCTCCACGATCGCCTGCCGAAATGCCTGGAAGTCCACGAAGCTGTCGTCCGGATGCTCCTCGGTGTACAGCCAGTACCATTCCTGCGCCTGACCTTCTAACAACAGGTGGAAATTCGCGAATAAATCTTGTGCTGAAATATTGTGTTTTTTCCGAAGCGTTTCCACACGGAAAAGGAAGCGCTCGATCGGGACCGCTTTTGGACCCGCGTCGAACTTGAGGCGCCAATCGCGTATGGCCTTTGTCGCCGACCTCTCGTACTGCGCGCCCGCTCTGTTGTGCCTGTCTGCCGCTCGTGAGCCTGGTGTCCTTTGCGCGCTGGTGACGCGCTCGCCGCCGCTCTGTTCGCGTTCGTCCGCGGTAGCATTCGCCGCGCTTGCATCCGCGTCCTGCAACCATTCCTCGCGCCGCGTTGCCTCTAGCGCGCCCCTGCTTTCACCCTCCAAATCTGCTAGTCTGCTTGATAAAATGTTGATGTCCTTTCTGAATATTTGCGCCACCTCCTTGACCGCTTGGGTTGTCGAGCGGCTCATCGCTAGCTGATACTGGAAGAACATTTCTTCGAACTTCCGCATCAGCGTTTCTCCTACCGCGTCAGCCGTCGCGCACTCCGGGCTTGATGTTACCTGCGGTGGCTGTACACGCGCCCCCAATACTTCTGCCGCGTCTCCACGCGCGCCTGCTTCGTTATGCGCGCCCGCCTCGTTACGCCCGCCCGCGTCGCCATTCTCCCCGCCGCGGTACTGCGCTTCTAAGTGCGCCATTCCGTTCTCCAAGTTGTTGACGCTATCCGCGTCCAAGTTGTCGTCGCCACCTACGCCCACGCTGCTACGCCGCTCCACCTTACTCGGATCCTTTGACATGTCGCCGCGCGCTGATTAACAAAAACGCTGATGCAGACGAAGTTGAATAAAAACTAACCCAAAATATCGCCTGCGCTCTCGAACTACGCCGAGCGCTTAACAAATGATCGCAAAAAAAAAAAAAAAAAAAAAAAATCGAAAACAAACTCTCGAAAAAATAATGTCAAAAAAAACTCAAACTTCAATTACCCATAAACCCGAAATATACGTGGTACATATACGTGGTTTATAGACGTGTATATTTATGTGTTTGTATGTGTATTTATTGTCTGCCTACGGATGTGCCAGTAAACAGAGTGCAAAAATTTAAAATAATAGAAAAATGAAAATAAAATTTACGAAATGAAACTTTGTGCCTTCTTTACTCGATGTGGTGTCCGTCCGCCTAACGTCGTCCGTCTATTCCAGTTCCCCCAGAAGCAGTCCGGTCCCCCAACCCCAAACAGTGGCAGATACTATTAGCCGGCGCCTAAATTGGCCAACTGAGCTACCTACTCCGCTTGTCTCCCCCGTTGGAATTCTTCCACGAACACTATCGTCCACTCTTAAACTGGCCAAACGAGCTGCCCGCGGACCTGATCCCTCGTGGCCAAGGTCAGAAATCGCCACTATTGTCCAGCCTAAACAACACCAAAACAAGCTGGCTGACCCCTGGTCCGCCGTCCACGAAACCCCCTGCATCGATACTATTGACCAGCTAAACGAAGCCAAATCAAGCTACCGATGTGTATTGAGAAAAATTAAAATTGAAAGTGCAAATCGAAAGGTGAAAATTGAAATATAAAAAAAAATGAACAACCCCCCAAGCAAACGCTAACATTCCCGAAGTGTGTCCGAAGCTCTCTAAGGCTCCACTCATTGTGGGCCCCACGTTGGGCGCCATTTCTGTTACGTGCTGGCCTTTGGGCGGAGGCCGCTATGTCCCCTGGCGTTCTCCTACCCTCACGTCGCATACCCCGGGAAAGCCGTGCAGGTATGCTTGTATATGCACGAGCTAGCTCGCCGGACTGTGGGGTGGATTGTTGGCCTCCCGAGGCATGACAGCCACACCATACAAAAAAAAAATCATACCTGATCGCATATCACTTGCACTTCAGGTCTGTAAGCGCTGCCCTCCCCCCCTTTTCCCCCCCTTTCCGGCCACAGATGCTATTTTGGCCGGGCCACTCAAGACCCTCCCTTCCATGGTCGGCCGTGGCAAACGGATTGTGCCGACCCCAATTGTGTCCCCTATGCGCCCCCTTAGCACATCCCCTTCCCCGTCCCTGTCCAGTCCGTCCGTCCCCACCACATCTGAAAAGAAGAACACTTAATTTCAATTAATAACTTAGCAATACATTGTGTGTTTATTGACTCGCATTCATGGAATGTGTAAATTTATACCCTTCATGGGTTTTGACTTACGCTCTAAGGCTATACTAGTGTTTACAAAAGTGAGTGTATTCTAAACTATGCTATGCTTATGCACCCGTTTTCTATGGGTATGTTATCTCGACGCCGGAGTGTGCGCGTGTATGGGTGTGCGCTTACTCGACCTTGCTAGGTCGTCCGCCGATGGACTATGATCCCTCAAAGATCGGGATGCTGGCATGTGATATGCTCACACACCCATATACCCACTCTCCGTACTACAACACTCGAGCACTATACGATCTTAAGTCAATGAAAATCGAAAATTCAGAAAACATACATATAAAATAGGAAAATATGAGAGCGAAGTTTTTAAACAAACGAATGAAATATATACCCTGTGATGGGTTTTACTTATGCACTAGGCTGTTGTATATGTACGCTTACATGCACGCGTTTGAAATATTCACGATCATCCACTTTAGTGGTGCATGGTTCCGCACCCTGAGTGTGTAAGTGTATGTGGGTGTGGTTTACTTGACCTCAAGGGTCTGAGGCTGTTGGCGACCTATGACCTCAAGTCATGGAAGCCCGTGCCCAAGGTTCACACCCACCTAGACTCTCACACTCACTGCGCGGATATGTGAACTTGGACTAAATTTAACTGAACAAAAAAAAAATTCAAAATTAGACGTTTGCCAAACCGTCAAACCAAACGAAAATTTGAACAAAAAAAGGAAATTAATAGTGTGTCGAATGAAAAGAAAACAAATTATACAATATACGACCGGGGCTAGCTTATGCCTCTGGCATGTGTCCACTTCAGTGGCACATCGCTTCGCACCCTGAGTGTGTACGTGTATGTGGGTGTGGTTCACTTGACCTTAAGGGTCCGAGGCTGTTGGCGACCTACGACCCGAGGTCGTGGACGCCCGTGCCCAACGTTCACACCCACCTAAACGTCCGCACTTCGGAGCGCGGATTCGTAACTAAAAAATTTATAAAAAAAGTAATTAAACTAGAATAGGTGGTATTACAAAGTGTGTGTGTATGTGTGTATAAATGGGTCTGCTCGCCCTTGAGGCGTTACAATCACTCCCGGAGTGTGAGCACGAGCGTGTGTGTCTTCACTCGCCCTGTCAGGCCACTATGATCCCGCCAAATCCGGGATGCTGGTCGTTGGCACACACGCACTTACATGCTTACACTCCGAGTAGCAAAGTACACACTAAATGTTTATAACAAAATATGAAAATGTAAAAATGAAAAAGGAAAAAAAATGAAACCAAATACCAGGCAGACTCGTTGTCTATGGCATCAGGGATGTCTTGGGCTTCGCCGGGGTCCCCACTTAATGAGGCAATGAGCCTATTTAGATCCCGCCCGGGTCTGAAGACGTCTTGAGACAGGGGTTAGGGGCATGCGATCAATGAATCGCTCACAAGAAAAAATTAAAGGACAGTGGGGGTGAGGACGATGCCGCCGACTATCGAGTCGCGGTGCCTAAAATACTTAGCCGTGGCTGCGTGCCACTCCCTTTCTCCAGCCGTGCTGACTTTAGCTACAAATTGGCGCCGCCGTGCTGCTCGCCTCCCGTAGGCGTTACAAAAATGCAGACACGCCGGCCATCCTGATTTAATTGACTAGCGACCCCTCTAACTTTCAAGGTAGTGGTCGACGCTTATGGCCCCGCCACTTCTAACCCACCCTGACCCCAAACATACGTAACTACACTTAAAACTAGAAAACCTGGTACAGCCTGTGTCGCTTCCTCCGTGGTAGTGTTGCGTTGTTGGTGAGGTGGTCGTGGTTGCTTTTGTTGAAGGTGACGGTACGTTGTCGGCGTGGCTGTATTGCTGCACGCCCCCGTAAATCGTGCTCCGGTGGGATATTGCTGAAATGTTGGTTGTGGTGGTTGCTCTGCCGCACCTTCGTGGCGTTGCGGGCAGTGCAGTTGTTGTGGCGGCGCAACCGCGAGGTGGGGTGACGCACTTATGTACCGGCACTTATTCACCGCGTCGCTGATGTACTCAGGTGGTCAAAAATCTTATGCGATGGACGGCGTCACCACTGGCCCGGTTGGTGGTGGCCCTGCTTATGCACTCCGTCGGCCCGCTTGCAACCTTAAGGCTGGTATTTATGGCGGTAGCGCGTGCTCGCCGCGATGTCTCCAACAATGCACCCAAGAAGCGTGAATCTGTACTCTGTTGCCTATAACGCAAAAAAAACCCAGTCAACACTTTTCCATTTGCCTGGCGGCTTCCACTTACCCGTAATGGTGGTTCGTCTGCCAGAACGTGGGAGTCTGGATCTCTCCAGTCTTCCTGTAAGGCTCTCGCAAATGTATGCCGTGTTTTCCCTCTTCTTCCCGAATATTTTGTGGGGATCCGATGTCAGCACTTTCCGGAATCCGTACAATATAAAAATATTTACCGCAGACGGGATATTTTCCCCGATGTTAGGCGATTAAACTCTTGCCGCTGTTCCGTAATTTTCGCTGGTGATCGCTTTGGCTGCTGACGTCGAAAAGGCAGCAGAAACGGAAGTTGCCCGCCAGGTTGCTGTCAAACCGACAGCTGTCATTCGATGACGTGGCAGGAAGCGTTCGGAATACCGCGCTGCCAGATCGCTCGGGTTGCTTCTGAGCACAGGGTGAACGCAACAACTTTTTCAGCAACCGAGCCAGGATCGACATCGCAGCCACCCCAGGATTTCTACACCGCCGTAATTCAGGTAACATAGTCAACCTTGTTAACACACCTTCACGATAATAAACGGCCATTATATTAATCGAGGAATTCTCGTTTTCCACTTAATTTCATTTAAAAAAAAAATCATAAATTCGACCGCGGTGCCTGAGCCACCACTGCCAGTCAAGAAGCCACAGTCGAGTTTATTCACCCTTGGTAAATGCTTTAGTATTCAATAATCTTATCTTACTTCTTACTTCTTATCTTATCTTACTAATATTATAAATGTGAATGTAGCGATGTTTGGATGTTTGGATATTTGGATGTTTGGATGTCCAGGCGTTTACTTCTGTTCCTCAATAACGTGAGAATGGCAAGACGGATTTTGTTGAAATTTGGCAGGCAGACAGCTAATAGTCTGGAAGGAGGTATAGGCTATTTTTTATTTAATTTTGGGGGGTCCGGCCATTCTAGGGACTGTTACTTTTCGATTTTTTTGTTTTTCCATATAAATCTGAGTACCGACGGCATTGACATGAAGATGCTGAAACATCTAGGCCAGGAGAGACACAAATTCAGTCTTTCACTGAACACTTTCGTCATTCCTGAAATATGAAAAAAGGCGAGAGTGGTTCCACTACTAGGCGATTCATATCGCCCTATATCACTTTTGTCGCCAGTAGTGAAGACGCTAGAGTCAATTTTGCTCCCGTATTATACTGCAAATCTGCACCTGGCTAGTCATCAACATGGCTTCCGTAAGCTACACAGCACCATCACCGCACTCAATGCCATTGCAACGCAAATAAATAGCGGCCTAAATCAAAACCAATCAAATCACAGGACTGTGTTAGTGGCACTTGACCTGTCGAAAGCTTTTGACACAGTCAACCATGCCACTCTCATACAAGATCTCTTCGAAACACAGATACCTGATGGGTTAAAGAGATGGACCGCTAATTATTTGAATGGACGGCAGGCGTCGGTCAACTTTAGAAACGCAACATCAAAACCTAGACGTATTAGACAGGGGGTGCCACAGGGTGGTGTCCTATCCCCGACACTGTTTAACTTCTATCTATCGAAGATGCCCCCACCACCAGAGAGCGTCACCGTCGTTTCATATGTCGACGACTGTACAATAATGGCGACGAGGAAGGGCCCCTATACTGATGAACTCTGTGCGAAAATCAACGGTTACCTCTGCGACCTATCCAGGTTTTTCATTGAGCGATATCTGACGATATCTCCGACTAAATCCACGGCGACACTTTTCACGACATGGACGCACCAGGTGAGAAATGAATTAGACATTTTCGTTGATGGCACTAAGCTACCAACTGTCAGCCACCCAAAGTTATTAGAGGTGACACTGGATAATACTTTCTCATCTGCTGGTCATGTGTCTGCAATGGTCTCAAAGGTACGTGGTTGCAAAAAGATCCTAAAGTCACTTGCCGGCAGTACTTGGGGAAAAGACAAAGAAACGTTGCTGACTACATATAAGGCCATTGGCCGACCAGTCTTTGACTATGCTGCACCCATATGGTCGCCTAATGTACATAACACCAACTGGACGAAATTACAAGTCTGCCAAAATACTGCCATCAGAACTGCTACGGGATGTCTCCTCATGTCTTCCGAGTCTCACCTCCATCAGGAGGCAAAACTGCTCAATATAAAAGAGCACGCGGAAATGCTGAGCAGTCAATTCCTTCTGAAGTGCCACAAGCCAGCACATCCAAACCGTCATCTTTTGGACACAGATTCGCCCCCAAGAGACATAAAGAAACATCTCCGTAAGCATTATGATGAGATCCGGCATCATATTACCTTGCCGTTTGATCTGCAGAATCATCAGCGGGCTCTAACCGACATCCACACCGATTCGGTAGACACTTTTGTCAGATCTCTACCTGTGAATCCCGTTATGAACAGTCCTCCAACGGATATTGCTGAAGAAGAACGCACCTTACCAAGGGAGACCAGAGTCACCTTGGCACAGCTTAGGTCTGGATACAGTGTGAGGTTAAACTCCTTATCCAGACTGAATGATACAATCTCAAACACATGCCCTGCATGTGGTAGGACCCCCCAAGATACTCTACATCTCTTCAATTGTTCATCTGAACCTACTCTTCTAACCCCTCTGTCCCTCTGGACAAACCCTGTTGAAACTGCACGTTTCCTTGGACTCCCCTTAGAAGAGCTTGATGAAGATCTTCGGAATGATCATACAGTCTAGACAGGGCAATGCATTGTTAACAACAACAACAACATGGGAATTTTGAAAATTTTAAATGCTTCAGTATTCAATAATCTTATCTTACTTCTTACTTCTTACTAATATTATAAATGTAAATGTAGCGATGTTTGGATGTTTGGATGTCCAGGCGTTTACTTCTGTTCCTCAATAACGTGAGAATGGCGAGACGGATTTTGTTGAAATTTGGCAGGCAGACAGCTAATAGTCTGGAAGGAGGTATAGGCTATTTTTTTATTTAATTTTGGGGGTGCGGCCATTCTAGGGACCGTTACTTTTCGGTTTTTTTGGTTTTTCCATATAAATCTGAGTACATTTGACCTAAACTTATGAAATTTCGCATACAGGTGCAGAAACTTCGTACAATATGGGCATCAAACAAAACTGGAAGGTCCTAGGTCTCATTTAGACTTCGATAAATTGATCGATAACTGAGTTATCATTCGAAATGCGATTGCCCGGAAACCTTAAATTCACCCTACATTACGGGTATCAATTGAAAGGGGCTGACACCAGGTTTCATTTGGACTTCGATATATTTCGATAAATTTATCGATAGCTGAGTTATCGGTGAAAATCTTATTGAACAGAAACCTTAAAAACACCCTACAATATGGGTATCAAACGAAAGGGCAGGGCCCCAGATTTCAATTGGACATCAATATATTTCGATAAATTCATCGATATCTGTGTTATCGGTGAAAATTTGATTACCCAAAAACCTTAAAATTGCCCTACAATATGGGTATCAAACAAAAGGGCATGGCCCCAGGTTTCATTTGGACTTCGATATATTTCGATAAATTATCGACAACTTATCGGTGAAAATGTGATTGCCCAAAAACCTTAAAACTGCCCTACAATATGGGTATTAAAAGAATTGGACCTCGATATATTTCAATAAATTTATCGATAGCTGAGTTATCGGTAAAAAAGTGATTGCCCAAAAACCTTAAAATTTTCCAACCAAGCGAAAGGGGATGGCCCCAGGTTTCATTTGAACTTCGATATATTTCGATAAATTTACCGATTACTGAGTTATCAATAAAAATGTGATTGCCTAAAAACCTTAAAATTTTCCAATAATATGGGAACCAAGCGAAAGGGGATGGCCCCAGGTTTCATTTGAACTTCGACGTATTTCGATAAATTTACCGATCACTGAGTTATCAATAAAAATGTGATTGCCCAAAAACCTTAAAATTGCCCTACAATACGCGTATCAAACGAAAGGGCATGGCCCCAGGTTTCATTTGAAATTCGATATATTTCGATAAATTTATCGATAACTGAGTTATCGGTGAAAATGTGATTGCCCTAAAACCTTAAAATTGCCCTACAACATGGGTATCAAACAAAAGGGCATGGCCCCAGGTTTCATTTGGACTTCGATATATTTCGATAAATTATCGACAACTTATCGGTGAAAATGTAATTGCCCAAAAACCTTAAAACTGCCCTACAATATGGGTATTAAAAGAAAGGGGATGACCCCAGGTATCAATTGGACTTCGATATATTTCGATAAATTTATCGATAGCTGAGTTATCGGTAAAAATGTGATTGCCCAAAAACCTTAACATTTTCCAATAATATGGGAACCAAGCGAAAGGGGATGGCCCCAGGTTTCATTTGAACTTCGACGTATTTCGATAAATTTACCGATCACTGAGTTATCAATAAAAATGTGATTGCCCAAAAACCTTAAAATTGCCCTACAATACGCGTATCAAACGAAAGGGCATGGCCCCAGGTTTCATTTGAAATTCGATATATTTCGATAAATTTATCGATAACTGAGTTATCGGTGAATATATGATTGCCCAAAAACCTTAAAACTGCCCTATAATATGGGTACTAAACGAAAGGTTTCATTGAAATTCGATATATTTCGATAAATTTACCGATTACTGAGTTATCAATAAAAATGTGATTGCCCAAAAACCTTAAAATTGCCCTACAATACGCGTATGAAACGAAAGGGCATGGCCCCAGGTTTCATTTGGACTTCGATATATTTCGATATATTTATCGATAACTGAGTTATCGGTCAAAACGTGATCGCCCAAAAACCTCAAATTATTTAATCAATCTACCTTTCCCCATTGATGGGAATTTTAAAAATTTTAAATACCCTTGGTAAATGCTTCAGTACTCAATAATCTTACTAATATTATAAATGTGAATGTAGCGATGTTTGGATATTTGGATGTTGGATATCCAGACGTTTACTTCTGTTCCTCAATAACGTGAGAATGGCAAGACGGATTTGGTTGAAATTTTGTAGGCAGACAGCTAATAGTCTGGAAGGAGGTATAGGCTATCTTTTGTTTAATTTTGGGGGGTCCGGCCATGCTAGGGACCGTTACTTTTCGATTTTTTTGTTTTTCCATATAAATCTGAGTACACTTCACATAAACTTATGAAACTTCGCATAGAGGTGCAGAAACTTCGTACAATATGGGCATCAAACAAAACTGGAAGGTCCCAGGTCTAATTTGGACTTCGACATAGTTCGATAAATTTGCCGATAACTGAGTTATCAGTCGAAATGCGATTGCCCAGAAACCTTAAATTTACCCTACATTATGGGTATCAATTGAAAGGGGATGACACCAGGTTTCATTTGGACTTCTATATATTTCGATAAATTTATCGATAGCTGAGTTATCGGTGAAAATGTTATTGAACAGAAACCTTAAGAACACCCTACAATATGGATATCAAACGAAAGGGAATGGCCCCAGATTTCATTTGGTCATCGATATATTTCGATAAATTTATCGATAAGTGAGTTATCGGTGAAAATGTTGCCCAGAAACCTTAAAATTGCACTACAACATGGGTATCAAACAAAAGGGCATGGCCCCAGGTTTCATTTGGACTTCGATATATTGAAAAAGTGATTGGCCAAAAACCTTAAAACTGCCTACAATATGGGTATTAAAAGAAAGGTTTCATTTGAACTTCGATATATTTCGATAAATTTACCGATTACTGAGTTATCAACAAAAATGCGATTGCCCAAAAACCTTAAAATTGGTATCAATTGGACTTCGATATATTTCGATAAATTTATCGATAGCTGAGTTACCGGTAAAAATGTGATTGCCCAAAAACCTTAAAATTTTCCCATAATATGAGTACCAAGCGAAAGGGGATGGCCCCAGGTTTCATTTGAACTTCGATATATTTCGATAAATTTACCGATTACTGAGTTATCAATAAAAATGTGATTGCCCAAAAACCTTAAAATTGCCCTACAATACGCGTATCAAACGAAAGGGCTTGGCCCCAGGTTTCATTTGGACTTCGATATATTTCGATAAATTTATCGATAACTGAGTTATCGGCGAAAATGTGATTGCCCAAAATCCTTAAAACTGCCCTATAATATGGGTATTAAACGAAAGGTTTCATTCGAAATAAGATATATTTCGATAAATTTACCGACTACTGAGTTATCAATTCCAATGTCCCAAATATGTCTGTTACTCCAAATGTGTCCAAGTCCACTGTGAATTCCTTTTGTGCATCTCCCTTCCATTTAATGTTGTGTTTTTCGTGTGGCATGCCGGTGGATTTTTTCGATAAAAACCCGGCAGAAGCACAAAAGCCAAATAAATGTTCGTCCCAGTTTCACAGTATGTTTTGTTTCGCTTGTGGTAGTAATACGTCCTTCTGTGTTTTTAAACCCAACAAGGGAAACATGAAGCTGGCGGAGTTATCCGGGGGCTCCAGCCAGGAAACACACAACCCGGCCAGCCAGAATTAAGAATTTTAAAAAGAGTAGATAATGAGGCCAGGGTTGTGAAACCAGTTGAGAGAATGGAGATGCGAGTTGTAAAAAGTTTACACCAACGTAAAGTTGAATACGAAGAAGCAAGGCATAGAATATTAGGTGAAGCGATAGAGAGGACTAAGAAGAATAGTAGAAATTTTGATAAGATAAGGAAAATGCGAGAGAAAAAGAAATATTTTAAAAGGTTAAGAAATAAAATTGTTGCAACAATAGTTAAGGTCAAAGGTGACAATAGATTTTTCGCTAAAACTGAAATAGGAGGTCATGAGGTCCTGGCTCTCCTGGACTCAGGGGCGAGTGCCTGCTGTTTAGGAAAAGGCTCAGCGGCACTCCTACGCGGTAGAGGGGCCTTGATTATGCCAATCAGGGGCCAAAATATCCGGACGGCAAACGGGGAAGAAACCGCCGTGGTAGGGGTAATAAAGTTACCTGTTTGGTGGGATAACGCGACAAAAGAATTGGAATTTTTAATAGTACCGGATCTGCAACAGGAAGTTTATCTGGGAGTTGATTTTTGGCAGGCCTTTGGAATGAATGTTGTGAGTAAGGGTGTGAATGTGTGTAATAATGTTGCCAGTGTGGCGGAACTCGTTCCCGCTGAGGGTGACCTGACTTTCGACGCCGTTCAACACACTTTAACCACCAAGGAAAATAACGCTTTGGAGCGTGTAAAAGCACAATTCCCGTCCTTTGCAGTATTAGGGTTAGGCCGAACGGACAAGGAAGAGCATGTCATCGAGGTGGTCGACGAGAATCTGCCGGTAAAGCAACGTCACTACCCCATTTCACCTGCCATCCAAAAACTTATTTACGCAGAGCTGGACCGTATGCTGAGCATGGGAGTGATCGAGGAGTCCAACAGCAGCTGGAACTCACCAGTTTTACTGGTGATCAAAGGAACAAAGAATCGGTTATGTTTGGACGCAAGAAAAGTGAATGAAAGGACGATTAAGGATGCATACCCCTTACCCCATATTGATGGAATTTTAAGCCGCCTACAAAACACTAGATATATCTCCGCAATTGATCTAAAAGACGCTTTCTGGCAGATTCCCCTTGACCCCAAATCACGCGAGAAGACAGCCTTCACTGTCCCAGGTCGACCCCTGTACCAATTTACTGTGATGCCTTTCGGGTTGTGCAATGCAGCACAACGAATGTGTCGTCTTATGGACAAGGTCATTCCGGCCGCTTTACGTGAATGTATTTTGTCTATCTTGATGACTTGTTAGTATGTTCTATTGATTTTGAGTCTCATATGTGTTTATTGGAAAAGGTCGCTCGGTGTCTTAGAGATGCTAAGCTAACAATCAATGTTGAAAAAAGCTAATTTTGTTACAAAGAGGTGCGATATCTTGGGTACGTAGTCGGGGACGGTTGCATTAAGACCGATGCCAATGAGGTGGCAGCCGTGAGGGACTTTCCTACACCTAAAACCCCGAAGCAACTACGACGGTTCCTGGGCATGTCGGGCTGGTACCGACGTTTCATACAGGACTATGCGACTATTGCAGCTCCGCTGCACGACTGCCTCAAGAAAGACACAATAAAAAAGTTTGCCATGACGGACGAGGCCATGAAATCATTTGAAAAGCTCAAACAGAGCTTGATATCAGCACCAGTGCTTACACACCCTGATTTCACTAGACGTTTTTACATACAATGCGACGCATCGACTGACGGAGTGGGCGGGGTCTTGTTTCAACTAGACGACGAACAAAATGAACGACCTATCGCTTACGTTTCAGCCAAACTTAACAAGGCGCAAAAGAATTATAGTATAACGGAATTAGAGTGCTATGCAGCAATTGTAAGTGTAAAGCGTTTTCGACCTTTTGTGGAGGGAAGCCCGTTCACCATTATCACGGATCATGCCAGCCTCAAATGGCTTATGAACCAGAAGGACCTTTCTGGTAGGCTGGCAAGATGGAGCCTGAAACTCCAAGCGTATGATTTCAACATCGAACATAGAAAAGGTGCGCAGAACGTGGTTCCCGACACACTGTCGAGAATGCATATGGACGAGATACTGACAAACGACCGTGCGATAGACATATGCCTTGAGTCACCGTACTTTGAGTCGGAGGAGTACAAAGAGCTTCGAAAAACGGTGACCGAAAATCAAGAAAAGCTCCCCGACCTATGTCTATCGGACGGTTATGTTTACAAACGGACGCAATTTGACAGGGGGGACGATCTTCTAGCGGACCAGACCTGGAAGCTTTGGGTTCCGTCGGAATTGCGACCGGGGCTTGTGGAAATGTCTCACGGCTCACCTTCTGCTGGCCATGGTGGCATACATAAGACCCTATCCCGACTACGTCAGAAATATTATTGGCCAGGCATGGTATCTGATGTGTGCGCACATGTTAAAGATTGCGAAATCTGCAAGATAAATAAGACACAAAATGTATTTAAACAACCACTAATGGGAAAGCAAAAGCTTACCGAACGACCTTTCCAACGTCTCTTTATTGATTTTATGGGCCCTTATCCTCGTAGTAGTGATGGTAATGTGTACGTCTTTGTCTGTTTAGATCATTTCACGAAATTTGTATTTTTAGAACCAATGAGAAAGGCAACTTCAGCTGCGGTAATTAAGTTTTTAGAAAGAGATGTTTTCCACATATTCGGCGTGCCCGAATATATCCATTCCGATAATGGAAAACAGTTTGTATCTGAAATTTTCAACAGCTTTTTAGAAAAGTACGGCACAAAACACATAAAAACGGCATTTTATTCGCCTCAGGGTAACGCTGCGGAGAGGGTAAATCGATCTGTGTTGCAGATCGTCCGATCCTTTATAAAGGACAACCAGAAAAACTGGGATAAGTACGTTACTGATGCTGCATTTGCCCTTCGCAGCGTTGCACACTCAGCTATCAACATGTCGCCGTACTATGCCACTTTCGGTATGCCTATGATACAGCATGCTGCATCATACGAGCTATACCGAAAGTTGGGCGCAGTAAAAGATGTTGACATTGAAATACAAACAAATAATGACAAGTTACAGGTGATACGAAATAAAATCATGAAGGAGCTGAAGTTGGCCCATGAGAAGAGTAAGAAAGTATACAATACAAGGAGTAGGGATGTTAAGTTTCAAATAGGACAAGTGGTATACCGCCGAAACTTTAAACAAAGCTCCCAGATAGATAATTACAACGCCAAGTTAGCACCTAAACAAGTCAAGTGCATAGTCTTAAATGCCATAGGAAATTCTATGTATGAACTTGGCGATAGTAATGGGAAAAAGATCGGCGTATACCACGCTAAAGATATTTTCGCAAAATAGGTACATTTTTTTTTGTAGTGTTAGTCCTTATGTTTGATGTTTCGTGTTTTTGTGTTTATATTCGTATATACATATAAATATCATTGTCTATTTATGTTGTTTATTGTTTATGTATGGACGCATGTAATTATAAAAATTGTAAATTTTTTTCGATTTATTAACTGAAGTATGCAATTATTATTATTTGACTATTTTCGATTTTTACTGACTGACGTATGAACTTATTTATTTGATTATTTTTGCAATTATTTTTATTTAGTTATTTATTTATTTAGTTAGTTACGTATTGATATACTTGACTAATATGCTGTGATATTTTATTTATATGATTCTTAGTTTTCATCTGTGATATCTTTTTATTTTTTTTATCTTTAAGATGTTGCATACCCAGTGATATAGCTTAAGTAAGATATAAGAAGTAGAAATAACACGGTAATCTAGTTGTAAATAGTTAGCATGCACGTGTATTAATTGGAGTAAGCCCGGCATTGAGTCGCGGGTCGAGGCCACACGTTGGACGCAAGGGAATCATAAGTGACAGGCTGCGTTGAAACCTTTTACGCACACGCTCCATAGTGCAGGCACCATCGGCGGGTGCGAGCCTGTAACGACAGCCTTTCGCTATACTGGCAACGTGCCACAATGAGTGTTAGCTAACTTTCTAACATGGATGTAGTGCAGCAGGGCTTCATCAACATTGCTTGTGTTACAGATGCAGTTAGCATTGATGATTGCTGTTAACAACAGACACTGTAACAGAGGCAATGTTGCTGAACGCCTAGCAACATTATACCTATGTTAGAAAGAAAGGACCATATTTGCTTGTTGTGGGAGTGTATGAGTGTATAGGTGTGAATGCGGTAAAAACGAATATATCTATTGATTGTATGCCTGTGTAAGATGTTTCCCAAATAGGTAACTTTCCCTTCCACGGCAAAAGCTATAAAAGGGGTGCCGAGGTAGTCAACGGGCCAAAGTTACGTTAAACTGTGTCCTGAAGTGATTGTAGCTAAGCGAAAGCATTAGCAAAAGTAAAGTTTTTAGTGAAGCTCGGGAAACTTTAAACCGGTTGCAAAGTCCGAAATTCAGAAAAAAAAGTCGTTTATATTGGAGACCAGCGAAGGAACGCAGACACCAACACCTTAATCCACGCTCACAAATTGGAAAAATCCCGGTAAGTCTTTCCTATCCTCACCATACATACCCTGGCATGCTCTATGGCGAGATTGGTTTGATTTCATGGCCAATCCCCCTGGCAAGCCAAAAAGTGAAATTGCATCCACGTAGGTGTATCTGTATACAGATAGTTCTGTGCATATGCACCTACGGCTGAGCAAACAAAAGATCATATACATATATATATATGTTTAAATAATATATATATGTTTAAATGAGCTTAACCTTTTTCCCTTCCCTCTTAATGAACCCTACCCTATACACTTACATTTTTTCTGAAATCTTTTGTGTGCTTGTTGTTGGATCCAGGTCGCATTGTCACCGGGAGTACCCACCAGGGCACAGGATTCTCGCCGCTGAACGCCTGGGAAATGGCCCCCAAAACATAGAATTCCACAAAACAACAATAAGCTACACATTACAACTACAGCATAGAGACACAACATAGAGATACATCAGTCAGTCATACACCACAAAAACAACATAGAGACACTGAAAACCGTCACGATACTTAACAGTACAACAACAAACACAAATCAAATCTGGTCGAAGGAAGCCCCATCAGATACGGGCCAGATTGGGCGGCACGGACGCCAGCAAAAACTACAACCGAAATACACCAGCAGCAAAAACATCACCAACATAGTCAACATAACCCCACGACAACACACTCACCACATACACTAGGATCGATACGCAAGGAGTGGCTTTATATTTACATAAGTTTCATTTATATTTTTTTTGCAATTTTTGATATTTTTTTTACTGTGGATTTTTTTTGAATAGGAGGGTAAAACATAGTTGCTTCAAGGGGCATTAGGCCATTAGGGGTACATGGGGCTTACTTTAATTATTAGTTTTGAGTAATTTTATGCGGGACACATCATTTATCATTTTCATTTCCACTCAATTTGCCCTCTTTAGTTATCAGTCCTTTTCCCACGTTATTTTCATTATTATCCACTAATTTTCGTCAGGTTCTGCGTTTTGTTATACCTTGACCAGTTCGTTGGAGAGTGCGATGTTTTTTTTTGCACAAGTTAGGATATCGCTACTCACACTAACGCAACACCACCCACGTTTTTCTATCCCTTCTCAAAAATTTCTTTTCAAGTTGCTTTTGCAACTGTGCACCATCTAAGCAAAAAAAAAAAAAAATTGTTTACCTTTGGTAGCCGTCTCCAACACATCTGGATTCGGAATCCATCCACCGGATATTGGGATTTTAATCTGGTTGATTTTTAATATGGTTCGGCTCCATAAAGTAGCTTGAGTTTTGCTGGGGCTTGCATGACATGCGCATCCAAGATAGTGTAGTGCACTGAAACAGCAGCTCGAAAGCCCAGATCACAAGCGAGTGATCTGGCTGAGCAATAAGTAGAGAGCGATCATTGTGCGCATGATCGAGCGTAGATGAGCATATATCCCTTTTTTCTCTTTTTTTTCCAAATTTTACAGCACAGGTACTCGACAGTGGCGCCATTGGAGCAGTGACTTGGTGAGTAATTCATAATACGTATATATGCCCGTATGTATGTACATATATTTAGCACGTAATCCCACCCTACTCCCAAGGTAGTTGAAGGGATCAGCGAGAAAAAAATACGAAAGAATATATGTACATATATAGTTATTCCAAAAGCACACAATCACACGCACAAAATCATACAACGCTCTCAACTTTTTTTTGGTTTTTTTTGTTAAATTTTTTTTGCATACATAAGTACATTTTTTTATAAGTCTGGGTCATAGAACCAGCACTATAAAACTAGGTCAGTGGGACAGCGATCAGCTGATCGCAAAAATAATCTAAAGGCACATTAGGAGTTCTTAGAATTTTTCCCTGTTTTAATTTTATTTGGTCAGTTCGAATTTTTGCTTCATTTTTGAATTTCATACTTACTTAGTTTAATACCATTTAGCATTAGTTTGATGATGATTAGTCAATAAGTTTTTTTGTCAATTTTTCTATCTTTTTTCTCTGCATTTTTTCATATTGCCTTTAATTGCTAAGCTATCAGACACCTATCTAATTACATAAGCTTATTTACCTATCGAATTAGAAAATCGAATTTACATACATTTTGAAGTTAGGCTAAAACAACTAGATTAGGGATAGATATAGGCATACTTTAGAAATCCTGATTGTCGAATTAAAGAAAATTATAATGAATGGATGAAATACCTTTGGTTATTATTGCTATTATGCAGGACTAAACTTATAATCTTGGTGTGGGTGCTGCGATTGCGCGTGCACGGTTATGTGATGGTGAGTATCAGGGAAAATGAGTAAATGACCGACGGTTAGACTTAAGTCAGGTTTGGGGGCACTGTAAGTTATTAGGAGTCAGCACAGTGCCCATGGTTTCGTGCAAGTTGCACGGAAGCGGGTGGGAAGACTCCACCTGACAGGACAGGCTTCTCCTTTATTGGCATGATCTTTTCTTTTGCGATTTCTCTCTTATTTGACTTTTCTTGCCTAGGCCCTTTTTCTACTTTTACTTTTAACTTTTCGATATATGCAGGTATGAACCCTTTTTGTTCATGTGGCTGTAGGTGAGGGTGGTGGAAAGTACCCCACCCCACGCTGACGAGCTAGCCTGGGATGCAAGCATACCTGCTTGCCACCACTCCTCACCAAACAAACTACCAGCTACATAACAGGCTTGGCCCCAGGTTTCATTTGGACTTCGATATATTTCGATAAATTTATCGATAACTGAGTTATCGGCGAAAATGTGATTGCCCAAAATCCTTAAAACTGCCCTATAATATGGGTATTAAACGAAAGGTTTCATTCGAAATTCGATATATTTCGATAAATTTACCGACTACTGAGTTATCAATAAAAATGTGATTGCCCAAAAACCTTAAAATTGCCCTACAATATGGGTATCAAACGAAAGGGAAAGCCCCAGGTTTTATTTGGACTTTGGCATATTTCGATAAATTTATCGATAACTGAGTTATCGGTGAAAATGTGATTGCCCAAAAACTTTAAAATTGCTCTACAATATGGGTAACAAACGAAAGGGAAAGGCCGCAGGTTCCTTTTGGACTTCTATATATGTATTTCGATATATTTATCGATAACTGAGTTATCGGTCAAATGTGATCGCGCAAAAACCTCCAATTATTTAACCAATCTACCTTCCCCCATTGATGGGAATTTTGAAAATTTTAAATACCCTTGGTAAATGCTTCTGTATTCAATAATCGTATCTTACTTCTTACTAATATTATAAATGTGAATGTAGCGATGTTTGGATGTTTGGAGGTCGATACGTTTACTTCTGTTCTTCAATAACGTGAGAAAGGCAAGACGGATTTTGTTGAAATTTGGTAGGCAGACAGCTAATAGTCTGTTTTTTGTTTAATTTTGGGGGGTCCGTTACTTTTCGCTTTTTTTGTTTTTCCATATAAATCTGAGTACACTTGACCTAAACTTATGAAATTTCGCATACAGGTGCAGAAACTTCGTACAATATGGGCATCAAACAAAACTCGTAGGTCCCAGGTCCCATTTGGAATTCGACATATTTCGATAAATTTATCGATGACTGAGTTATCAGTCGAAATGCGATTGCCCAGAAACCTTAAATTTACCCTACATTATGGGTATCAATTGAAAGGGGATGACACCAGGTTTCATTTGGACTTCGATATATTTCGATAAATTTATCGATAGCTGAGTTATCGGTGAAAATGTTATTGAACAGAAACCTTAAAAACACCCTACAATGGGATATCAAACGAAAGGGAATGGCCCCAGATTTCATTTGGACATCGATATATTTCGATAAATTTATCGATAACTTATCGGTGAAAATGTGATTGGCCAAAAACCTTAAAACTTCCCTGCTGAGTTATCGTTAAAAATGTGATTGCCCAAAAACCTTAAAATTTTTCCATAATATGGGTACCAAGCGAAAGGGGATGGCATCAGGTTTCGTTTGAACTTCGATAAATTTATCTATAGCTGAGTTATCGGTGAAAATGTTATTGAACAGAAACCTTAAAAAGACCCTACAAGATGGATATCAAACGAAAGCGAATGGCCCCATATTTTATTTGGACATCGATATATTTCGATAAATTTATCGATAACTGAGTTATCGGTGAAAATGTGATTGCCCAAAAACCTTAAAATTGCCCTACAATACGCGTATCAAACGAAGGGCATGGCCCCAGGTTTCGTTTGGACTTCGATATATTTCGATAAATTTATCGATAACTGAGTTATCGGTGAAAATGTGATTGCCCAAAATCCTTAAAACTGTCCTATAACATGGGTATTAAACGAAAGGTTTCATTCGAAATTCGATATATTTCGATAAATTTACCGACTACTGAGTTATCAATAAAAATGTTATTGCCCCAAAACCTTAAAATTGCCCTACAATACGCGTATCAAACGAAGGGCATGGCCCCAGGTTTCGTTTGGACTTCGATATATTTCGATAAATTTATCGATAACTGAGTTATCGGTGAAAATGTGATTGCCCAAAATCCTTAAAACTGTCCTATAACATGGGCATTAAACGAAAGGTTTCATTTGAACTTCGATATATTTCGATAATTACCGATTACTGAGTTATCAATAAAAATGTGATTGCCCAAAAACCTTAAAATTACCCTACAATAAGGGTATCAAACGAAAGGGAAAGCCCCAGGTTTTATTTGGACTTTGCCGTATTTCGATAAATTTATCGATAACTGAGTTATTGGTCAAACGTGATCGCCCAAAAACCTCCAATTATTTAATCAATCTACCTTTCCCCATTGATGGGAATTTTGAAAATTTTAAATACCCTTGGTAAATGCTTCAGTATTCAATAATCTTATCTTACTAATATTATAAATGTGAATGTAGCGATGTTTGGATATTTGGAAGTTTGGATATTTGGATGTCCATAATATTCTGGTAGGAGGTATAGGCTATCTTTTGTTTAATTTTGAGGGGCCCGGCCATGCTAGAGACCGTTACTTTTCGATTTTTTTGTTTTTCCATATAAATCTGAGTACACTTGACATAAACTTATGAAATTTCGCATAGAGGTGCAGAAACTTCCTACAATATGGGCATCAAACAAAACTGGAAGGTCCCAGGTCTCATTTGGACTTCGACATATTTCGATAAATTTATCGATAACTGAGTTATCAGTCGAAATGCGATTGCCCAGAAACCATAAATTTAACCTACATTATAGGTATCAATCGAAAGGGGATGAGACCAGGTTTCATTTGGACTTCGATATATTTCGATAAATTTATCTATAGCTGAGTTATCGGTGAAAATGTTTTTGAACAGAAACCTTAAAAAGACCCTACAATATGGATATCAAACGAAAGGGAATGGCCCCAGATTTTATTTGGACATCGATATATTTCGATAAATTGATCGATAACTGAGTTATCGGTGAAAATGTGATTGCCCAAAAACCTTAAAATTGCCCTACAACATGGGTACCAAACAAAAGGGCATGACCCCAGGTTTCATTTGGACTTCGATATATTTCGATAAATTTATCGATAACTTATCGGTGAAAACGTGATTGGCCAAAAACCTTAAAACTGCCTACAATAAGGGTATTAAAAGAAAGGTTTCATTTGAACTTCGATATATTTCGATAAATTTACCGATTACTGAGTTATCGATAAAAATGCGATTGCCCAAAAACCTTAAAATTGGTATCAATTGGACTTCGATATATTTCGATAAATTTATCGATAGCTGAGTTATCGGTAAAAATGTGCTTGCCCAAAAATCTTAAAATTTTCCCATAATATAGTACCAAGCGAAAGGGGATGGCCCTAGGTTTCATTTGAACTTCGATATATTTCGATAAATTTACCGATTACTGGGTTATCAATAAAAATGTGATAGCAAAAAAACCTTAAAATTGCCCTACATTATAGGTATCAATCGAAAGGAGATGAGACCAGGTTTCATTTGGACATCGATATATTTCGATAAATTTATCGATAACTGAGTTATCGGTGAAAATGTGATTGCCCAAAAACCTTAAAATTGCCCTACAACATGGGTATCAAACAAAAGGGCATTGCCCCAGGTTTTATTTGGACTTCGATATATTTCGCAAAATTTATCGATAACTTATCGGTGAAAACGTGATTGGCAAAACCCTTAAATTTACCCTACATTATGGGTATCAATTGAAAGGGGATGACACCAGGTTTCATTTGGACTTCGATATATTTCGATAGATTTATTGATAGCTGAGTTATCGGTGAAAATGTTATTGAACAGAAACCTTAAAAAAACACCACACAATATGGATATCAAACGAAAGGGAATGGCCCCAGATTTCATTTGGACATCGATATATTTCGATAAATTTATCGATAACTGAGTTATCGGTGAAAATGTGATTGCCCAAAAACTTAAAAATTGCCCTACAACATGGGTATCAAACAAAAGGGCATGGTCTCAGGTTTCATTTGGACTTCGATATATTTCGATAAACTTATCGATAACTTATCGGTGAAAACGTGATTGGCCAAAAACCTTAAAACTGCCTACAATATGGGTATTAAGAGAAAGGTTTCATTTGAACTTCGATATATTTCGATAAATTTACCGATTACTGAGCTATCAATAAAAATGCGATTGCCCAAGAACCTTAAAATTGGTATCAATTGGACTTCGATATATTTCGATAAATTTATCGATAGCTGAGTTATCGGTAAAAATGTGATTGCCCAAAAACCTTAAAATTTTCCCATAATATGGGTACCAAGCGAAAGGGGATGGCCCCAGGTTTCATTTGAACTTCGATATATTTCGATAAATTTACCGATTACTGAGTTATCAATAAAAATGTGATTGCCCAAAAACCTTAAAATTGCCCTACAATACGCGTATCAAACGAAAGGGCATGGCCCCAGGTTTCATTTGGGCTTCGATATATTTCGATAAATTTAACGATTACTGAGTTATCAATAAAAATGTGATTGCCCAAAAACCTTAAAATTGCCCTACAATACGCGTATCAAACGAAAGGGCATGGCCCCAGGTTTCATTTGGGCTTCGATATATTTCGATAAATTTATCGATAACTTATCGGTGAAAACGTGATTGGCCAAAAACCTTAAAACTGCCTACAATATTTATTAAAAGAAAGGTTTCATTTGAACTTCGATATATTTCGATAAATTTACCGATTACTGAGTTATCAATAAAAATGCCATTGCCCAAAAACCTTAAAATTGGTATCAATTGGACTTCGATATATTTCGATAAATTTATCGATAGCTGAGTTATCGGTAAAAATGTGATTGCCCAAAAACCTTACAATTTTCCAATAATATGAGTACCAAGCGAAAGGGGATGGCCCCAGGTTTCATTTGAACTTCGATATATTTCGATAAATTTACCGATTACTGAGTTATCAATAAAAATGTGACTAGCCAAAAACCTTAAAATTGCCCTACAATACGCGTATCAAACGAAAGGGCTTGGCCCCAGGTTTCATTTGGACTTCGATATATTTCGATAAATTTATCGATAACTGAGTTATCGGTGAAAATGTGATTGCAAGACGGATTTTGTTGAAATTTGGTAGGCAGACAGCTAATAGTCTGTTTTTTGTTTAATTTTGGGGGGTCCGTTACTTTTCGATTTTTTTGTTTTTCCATATAAATCTGAGTACACTTGACCTAAACTTATGAAATTTCGCATACAGGTGCAGAAACTTCGTACAATATGGGCATCAAACAAAACTGGAAGGTCCTAGGTCTCATTTAGACTTCGATAGATTTATCGATAACTGAGTTATCATTCGAAATGCGATTGCCGGAAACCTTAAATTCACCCTACATTACGGGTATCAATTGAAAGGGGATGACACCAGGTTTCATTTGGACTTCGATATATTTCGATAAATTTATCGATAGCTGAGTTATCGGTGAAAATCTTATTGAACAGAAACTTTAAAAACACCCTACAATATGGGTATCAAACGAAAGGGGATGGCCCCAGATTTCATTTGGACATCGATATATTTCGATAAATTTATCTATAACTGTGTTATCGGTGAAAATTTGATTGCCCAAAAACCTTAAAATTGCCCTACAATATGGGTATCAAACAAAAGGGCATGGCCCCAGGTTTCATTTGGACTTCGATAAATTATCGACAACTTATCGGTGAAAATGTGATGCCCAAAAACCTTAAAACTGCCCTACAATATGGGTATTAAAAGAATTGGACTTCGATATATTTCAATAAATTTATCGATAGCTGAGTTATCGGTAAAAATGTGATTGCCCAAAAACCTTAAAATTTTCCAATAATATGGGAACCAAGCGAAAGGGGATGGCCCCAGGTTTCATTTGAACTTCGATATATTTCGATAAATTTACCGATTACTGAGTTATCAATAAAAATGTGATTGCCCAAAAACCTTAAAATTTTCCAATAATATGGGAACCAAGCGAAAGGGGATGGCCCCAGGTTTCATTTGGACAAATTTATCGATAACTGAGTTAACGGTGAAAATGTGATTGCCCTAAAACCTTAAAATTGCCCTACAACATGGGTATCAAACAAAAGGGCATGGCCCCAGGTTTCATTTGGACTTCGATATATTTCGATAAATTATCGACAACTTATCGGTGAAAATGTAATTGCCCAAAAACCTTAAAACTGCCCTAAAATATGGGTATTAAAAGAAAGGGGATGACCCCAGGTATCAATTGGACTTCGATATATTTCGATAAATTTATCGATAGCTGAGTTATCGGTAAAAATGTGATTGCCCAAAAACCTTAAAATTTTCCAATAATATGGGAACCAAGCGAAAGGGGATGGCCCCAGGTTTCATTTGAACTTCGACGTATTTCGATAAATTTACCGATTACTGAGTTATCAATAAAAACCTTAAAATTGCCCTACAATACGCGTATCAAACGAAAGGGCATGGCCCCAGGTTTCATTTGAAATACGATATATTTCGATAAATTTATCGATAACTGAGTTATCGGTGAATATATGATTGCCCAAAAACCTTAAAACTGCCCTATAATATGGGTATTAAACGAAAGGTTTCATTTGAAATTCGATATATGTCGATAAATTTACCGATTACTGAGTTATCAATAAAAATGTGATTGCCCAAAAACCTTCAAATTGCCCTACAATACGCGTATCAAACGAAAGGGCATGGCCCCAGGTTTCATTTGGACTTCGATATATTTATCGATAACTGAGTTATCGGTCAAAACGTGATCGCCCAAAAACCTCAAATTATTTAATCAATCTACCTTTCCCCATTGATGGGAATTTTAAATATTTTAAATACCCTTGGTAAATGCTTCAGTACTCAATAATCTTACTAATATTATAAATGTGAATGTAGCGATGTTTGGATATTTGGATGTTGGATATCCAGGCGTTTACTTCTGTTCCTCAATAACGTGAGAATGGCAAGACGGATTTTGTTGAAATTTTGTAGGCAGACAGCTAATAGTCTGGAAGGAGGTATAGGCTACCTTTTGTTTAATTTTGGGGGGTCCGGCCATGCTAGGGACCCTTACTTTTCGATTTTTTTGTTTTTCCATATAAATCTGAGTACACTTCACATAAACTTATGAAACTTCGCATAGAGGTGCAGAATCTTCGTACAATATGGGCATCAAACAAAACTGGAAGGTCCCAGGTCTAATTTGGAGTTCGACATATTTCGATAAATTTGCCGATAACTGAGTTATCAGTCGAAATGCGATGGCCCAGAAACCTTAAATTTACCCTACATTATGGGTATCAATTGAAAGGGAATGACACCAGGTTTCATTTGGACTTCTATATAATTCGATAAATTATCGATAGCTGAGTTATCGGTGAAAATGTTATTGAACAGAAACCTTAAAAACACCCTACAATATGGATACCAAACGAAAGGGAATGGCCCCAGATTTCATTTGGACATCTATATATTTCGATAAATTTTTCGATAACTGAGTTATCGGTGAAAATGTGATTGCCCAAAAACCTTAAAATTGCACTACAACATGTGTATCAAACAAAAGGGCATGGCCCCAGGTTTCATTTGGACTTCGATATATTTCGATAAATTTATCGATAACTTATCGGTGAAAAAGTGATTGGCCAAAAACCTTAAAACTGCCTACAATATGGGTATTAAAAGAAAGGTTTCATTTGAACTTCGATATATTTCGATAAATTTACCGATTACTGAGTTATCAATAAAAATGCGATTGCCCAAAAACCTTAAAATTGGTATCAATTGGACTTCGATATATTTCGATAAATTTATCGATAGCTGAGTTACCGGTAAAAATGTGATTGCCCAAAAACCTTAAAATTTTCCCATAATATGAGTACCAAGCGAAAGGGGATGGCCCCAGGTTTCATTTGAACTTCGATATATTTCGATAAATTTACCGATTACTGAGTTATCAATAAAAATGTGATTGCCCAAAAACCTTAAAATTGCCCTACAATACGCGTATCAAACGAAAGGGCTTGGCCCCAGGTTTCATTTGGACTTCGATATATTTCAATAAATTTATCGATAACTGAGTTATCGGCGAAAATGTGATTGCCCAAAATCCTTAAAACTGCCCTATAATATGGGTATTAAACGAAAGGTTTCATTCGAAATTCGATATATTTCGATAAATTTACCGACTACTGAGTTATCAATAAAAATGTGATTGCCCAAAAACCTTAAAATTGCCCTACAATATGGGTATCAAACGAAAGGGAAAGCCCCAGGTTTTATTTGGACTTTGGCATATTTCGATAAATTTATCGATAACTGAGTTATCGGTGAAAATGTGATTGCCCAAAAACTTTAAAATTGCTCTACAATATGGGTAACAAACGAAAGGGAAAGGCCGCAGGTTCCTTTTGGACTTCTATATATGTATTTCGATATATTTATCGATAACTGAGTTATCGGTCAAATGTGATCGCGCAAAAACCTCCAATTATTTAACCAATCTACCTTCCCCCATTGATGGGAATTTTGAAAATTTTAAATACCCTTGGTAAATGCTTCTGTATTCAATAATCGTATCTTACTTCTTACTAATATTATAAATGTGAATGTAGCGATGTTTGGATGTTTGGAGGTCGATACGTTTACTTCTGTTCCTCAATAACGTGAGAAAGGCAAGACGGATTTTGTTGAAATTTGGTAGGCAGACAGCTAATAGTCTGTTTTTTGTTTAATTTTGGGGGGTCCGTTACTTTTCGCTTTTTTTGTTTTTCCATATAAATCTGAGTACACTTGACCTAAACTTATGAAATTTCGCATACAGGTGCAGAAACTTCGTACAATATGGGCATCAAACAAAACTCGTAGGTCCCAGGTCCCATTTGGAATTCGACATATTTCGATAAATTTATCGATGACTGAGTTATCAGTCGAAATGCGATTGCCCAGAAACCTTAAATTTACCCTACATTATGGGTATCAATTGAAAGGGGATGACACCAGGTTTCATTTGGACTTCGATATATTTCGATAAATTTATCGATAGCTGAGTTATCGGTGAAAATGTTATTGAACAGAAACCTTAAAAACACCCTACAATGGGATATCAAACGAAAGGGAATGGCCCCAGATTTCATTTGGACATCGATATATTTCGATAAATTTATCGATAACTTATCGGTGAAAATGTGATTGGCCAAAAACCTTAAAACTGCCCTGCTGAGTTATCGTTAAAAATGTGATTGCCCAAAAACCTTAAAATTTTTCCATAATATGGGTACCAAGCGAAAGGGGATGGCATCAGGTTTCGTTTGAACTTCGATAAATTTATCTATAGCTGAGTTATCGGTGAAAATGTTATTGAACAGAAACCTTAAAAAGACCCTACAAGATGGATATCAAACGAAAGCGAATGGCCCCATATTTTATTTGGACATCGATATATTTCGATAAATTTATCGATAACTGAGTTATCGGTGAAAATGTGATTGCTCAAAAACCTTAAAATTGCCCTACAATACGCGTATCAAACGAAGGGCATGGCCCCAGGTTTCGTTTGGACTTCGATATATTTCGATAAATTTATCGATAACTGAGTTATCGGTGAAAATGTGATTGCCCAAAATCCTTAAAACTGTCCTATAACATGGGTATTAAACGAAAGGTTTCATTCGAAATTCGATATATTTCGATAAATTTACCGACTACTGAGTTATCAATAAAAATGTTATTGCCCCAAAACCTTAAAATTGCCCTACAATACGCGTATCAAACGAAGGGCATGGCCCCAGGTTTCGTTTGGACTTCGATATATTTCGATAAATTTATCGATAACTGAGTTATCGGTGAAAATGTGATTGCCCAAAATCCTTAAAACTGTCCTATAACATGGGCATTAAACGAAAGGTTTCATTTGAACTTCGATATATTTCGATAATTACCGATTACTGAGTTATCAATAAAAATGTGATTGCCCAAAAACCTTAAAATTACCCTACAATAAGGGTATCAAACGAAAGGGAAAGCCCCAGGTTTTATTTGGACTTTGCCGTATTTCGATAAATTTATCGATAACTGAGTTATTGGTCAAACGTGATCGCCCAAAAACCTCCAATTATTTAATCAATCTACCTTTCCCCATTGATGGGAATTTTGAAAATTTTAAATACCCTTGGTAAATGCTTCAGTATTCAATAATCTTATCTTACTAATATTATAAATGTGAATGTAGCGATGTTTGGATATTTGGAAGTTTGGATATTTGGATGTCCATAATATTCTGGAAGGAGGTATAGGCTATCTTTTGTTTAATTTTGAGGGGCCCGGCCATGCTAGGGACCGTTACTTTTCGATTTTTTTGTTTTTCCATATAAATCTGAGTACACTTGACATAAACTTATGAAATTTCGCATAGAGGTGCAGAAACTTCCTACAATATGGGCATCAAACAAAACTGGAAGGTCCCAGGTCTCATTTGGACTTCGACATATTTCGATAAATTTATCGATAACTGAGTTATCAGTCGAAATGCGATTGCCCAGAAACCATAAATTTAACCTACATTATAGGTATCAATCGAAAGGGGATGAGACCAGGTTTCATTTGGACTTCGATATATTTCGATAAATTTATCTATAGCTGAGTTATCGGTGAAAATGTTTTTGAACAGAAACCTTAAAAAGACCCTACAATATGGATATCAAACGAAAGGGAATGGCCCCAGATTTTATTTGGACATCGATATATTTCGATAAATTGATCGATAACTGAGTTATCGGTGAAAATGTGATTGCCCAAAAACCTTAAAATTGCCCTACAACATGGGTACCAAACAAAAGGGCATGACCCTAGGTTTCATTTGGACTTCGATATATTTCGATAAATTTACCGATTACTGAGTTATCAATAAAAATGTGATAGCAAAAAAACCTTAAAATTGCCCTACAATACGCGTATCAAACGAAAGGGCATGGCCCCAGGTTTCATTTGAACTTCGATATATTTCGATAAATTTACCGATTACTGAGTTATCAATAAAAATGTGATTGCCCAAAAACCTTAAAATTGCCCTACAATACGAGTATCAAACGAAAGGGCATGGCCCCAGGTTTCATTTGGGCTTCGATATATTTCGATAAATTTATCGATAACTGAGTTATCGGTGAAAATGTGATTGCCCAAAAACCTTAAAATTGCCCTACAACATGGGTATCAAACAAAAGGGCATTGCCCCAGGTTTTATTTGGACTTCGATATATTTCACAAAATTTATCGATAACTTATCGGTGAAAACGTGATTGGCAAAACCCTTAAATTTACCCTACATTATGGGTATCAATTGAAAGGGGATGACACCAGGTTTCATTTGGACTTCGATATATTTCGATAGATTTATTGATAGCTGAGTTATCGGTGAAAATGTTATTGAACAGAAACCTTAAAAAAACACCACACAATATGGATATCAAACGAAAGGGAATGGCCCCAGATTTCATTTGGACATCGATATATTTCGATAAATTTATCGATAACTGAGTTATCGGTGAAAATGTGATTGCCCAAAAACTTAAAAATTGCCCTACAACATGGGTATCAAACAAAAGGGCATGGTCTCAGGTTTCAATTGGACTTCGATATATTTCGATAAACTTATCGATAACTTATCGGTGAAAACGTGATTGGCCAAAAACCTTAAAACTGCCTACAATATGGGTATTAAGAGAAAGGTTTCATTTGAACTTCGATATATTTCGATAAATTTACCGATTACTGAGCTATCAATAAAAATGCGATTGCCCAAGAACCTTAAAATTGGTATCAATTGGACTTCGATATATTTCGATAAATTTATCGATAGCTGAGTTATCGGTAAAAATGTGATTGCCCAAAAACCTTAAAATTTTCCCATAATATGGGTACCAAGCGAAAGGGGATGGCCCCAGGTTTCATTTGAACTTCGATATATTTCGATAAATTTACCGATTACTGAGTTATCAATAAAAATGTGATTGCCCAAAAACCTTAAAATTGCCCTACAATACGCGTATCAAACGAAAGGGCATGGCCCCAGGTTTCATTTGGGCTTCGATATATTTCGATAAATTTAACGATTACTGAGTTATCAATAAAAATGTGATTGCCCAAAAACCTTAAAATTGCCCTACAATACGCGTATCAAACGAAAGGGCATGGCCCCAGGTTTCATTTGGGCTTCGATATATTTCGATAAATTTATCGATAACTTATCGGTGAAAACGTGATTGGCCAAAAACCTTAAAACTGCCTACAATATTTATTAAAAGAAAGGTTTCATTTGAACTTCGATATATTTCGATAAATTTACCGATTACTGAGTTATCAATAAAAATGCGATTGCCCAAAAACCTTAAAATTGGTATCAATTGGACTTCGATATATTTCGATAAATTTATCGATAGCTGAGTTATCGGTAAAAATGTGATTGCCCAAAAACCTTACAATTTTCCAATAATATGAGTACCAAGCGAAAGGGGATGGCCCCAGGTTTCATTTGAACTTCGATATATTTCGATAAATTTACCGATTACTGAGTTATCAATAAAAATGTGACTAGCCAAAAACCTTAAAATTGCCCTACAATACGCGTATCAAACGAAAGGGCTTGGCCCCAGGTTTCATTTGGACTTCGATATATTTCGATAAATTTATCGATAACTGAGTTATCGGTGAAAATGTGATTGCAAGACGGATTTTGTTGAAATTTGGTAGGCAGACAGCTAATAGTCTGTTTTTTGTTTAATTTTGGGGGGTCCGTTACTTTTCGATTTTTTTGTTTTTCCATATAAATCTGAGTACACTTGACCTAAACTTATGAAATTTCGCATACAGGTGCAGAAACTTCGTACAATATGGGCATCAAACAAAACTGGAAGGTCCTAGGTCTCATTTAGACTTCGATAGATTTATCGATAACTGAGTTATCATTCGAAATGCGATTGCCGGAAACCTTAAATTCACCCTACATTACGGGTATCAATTGAAAGGGGATGACACCAGGTTTCATTTGGACTTCGATATATTTCGATAAATTTATCGATAGCTGAGTTATCGGTGAAAATCTTATTGAACAGAAACTTTAAAAACACCCTACAATATGGGTATCAAACGAAAGGGGATGGCCCCAGATTTCATTTGGACATCGATATATTTCGATAAATTTATCTATAACTGTGTTATCGGTGAAAATTTGATTGCCCAAAAACCTTAAAATTGCCCTACAATATGGGTATCAAACAAAAGGGCATGGCCCCAGGTTTCATTTGGACTTCGATATATTTCGATAAATTATCGACAACTTATCGGTGAAAATGTGATTGCCCAAAAACCTTAAAACTGCCCTACAATATGGGTATTAAAAGAATTGGACTTCGATATATTTCAATAAATTTATCGATAGCTGAGTTATCGGTAAAAATGTGATTGCCCAAAAACCTTAAAATTTTCCAATAATATGGGAACCAAGCGAAAGGGGATGGCCCCAGGTTTCATTTGAACTTCGATATATTTCGATAAATTTACCGATTACTGAGTTATCAATAAAAATGTGATTGCCCAAAAACCTTAAAATTTTCCAATAATATGGGAACCAAGCGAAAGGGGATGGCCCCAGGTTTCATTTGGACAAATTTATCGATAACTGAGTTATCGGTGAAAATGTGATTGCCCTAAAACCTTAAAATTGCCCTACAACATGGGTATCAAACAAAAGGGCATGGCCCCAGGTTTCATTTGGACTTCGATATATTTCGATAAATTATCGACAACTTATCGGTGAAAATGTAATTGCCCAAAAACCTTAAAACTGCCCTAAAATATGGGTATTAAAAGAAAGGGGATGACCCCAGGTATCAATTGGACTTCGATATATTTCGATAAATTTATCGATAGCTGAGTTATCGGTAAAAATGTGATTGCCCAAAAACCTTAAAATTTTCCAATAATATGGGAACCAAGCGAAAGGGGATGGCCCCAGGTTTCATTTGAACTTCGACGTATTTCGATAAATTTACCGATTACTGAGTTATCAATAAAAACCTTAAAATTGCCCTACAATACGCGTATCAAACGAAAGGGCATGGCCCCAGGTTTCATTTGAAATACGATATATTTCGATAAATTTATCGATAACTGAGTTATCGGTGAATATATGATTGCCCAAAAACCTTAAAACTGCCCTATAATATGGGTATTAAACGAAAGGTTTCATTTGAAATTCGATATATGTCGATAAATTTACCGATTACTGAGTTATCAATAAAAATGTGATTGCCCAAAAACCTTAAAATTGCCCTACAATACGCGTATCAAACGAAAGGGCATGGCCCCAGGTTTCATTTGGACTTCGATATATTTATCGATAACTGAGTTATCGGTCAAAACGTGATCGCCCAAAAACCTCAAATTATTTAATCAATCTACCTTTCCCCATTGATGGGAATTTTAAATATTTTAAATACCCTTGGTAAATGCTTCAGTACTCAATAATCTTACTAATATTATAAATGTGAATGTAGCGATGTTTGGATATTTGGATGTTGGATATCCAGGCGTTTACTTCTGTTCCTCAATAACGTGAGAATGGCAAGACGGATTTTGTTGAAATTTTGTAGGCAGACAGCTAATAGTCTGGAAGGAGGTATAGGCTACCTTTTGTTTAATTTTGGGGGGTCCGGCCATGCTAGGGACCCTTACTTTTCGATTTTTTTGTTTTTCCATATAAATCTGAGTACACTTCACATAAACTTATGAAACTTCGCATAGAGGTGCAGAATCTTCGTACAATATGGGCATCAAACAAAACTGGAAGGTCCCAGGTCTAATTTGGAGTTCGACATATTTCGATAAATTTGCCGATAACTGAGTTATCAGTCGAAATGCGATGGCCCAGAAACCTTAAATTTACCCTACATTATGGGTATCAATTGAAAGGGAATGACACCAGGTTTCATTTGGACTTCTATATAATTCGATAAATTATCGATAGCTGAGTTATCGGTGAAAATGTTATTGAACAGAAACCTTAAAAACACCCTACAATATGGATACCAAACGAAAGGGAATGGCCCCAGATTTCATTTGGACATCTATATATTTCGATAAATTTTTCGATAACTGAGTTATCGGTGAAAATGTGATTGCCCAAAAACCTTAAAATTGCACTACAACATGTGTATCAAACAAAAGGGCATGGCCCCAGGTTTCATTTGGACTTCGATATATTTCGATAAATTTATCGATAACTTATCGGTGAAAAAGTGATTGGCCAAAAACCTTAAAACTGCCTACAATATGGGTATTAAAAGAAAGGTTTCATTTGAACTTCGATATATTTCGATAAATTTACCGATTACTGAGTTATCAATAAAAATGCGATTGCCCAAAAACCTTAAAATTGGTATCAATTGGACTTCGATATATTTCGATAAATTTATCGATAGCTGAGTTACCGGTAAAAATGTGATTGCCCAAAAACCTTAAAATTTTCCCATAATATGAGTACCAAGCGAAAATGGATGGCCCCAGGTTTCATTTGAACTTCGATATATTTCGATAAATTTACCGATTACTGAGTTATCAATAAAAATGTGATTGCCCAAAAACCTTAAAATTGCCCTACAATACGCGTATCAAACGAAAGGGCTTGGCCCCAGGTTTCATTTGGACTTCGATATATTTCAATAAATTTATCGATAACTGAGTTATCGGCGAAAATGTGATTGCCCAAAATCCTTAAAACTGCCCTATAATATGGGTATTAAACGAAAGGTTTCATTCGAAATTCGATATATTTCGATAAATTTACCGACTACTGAGTTATCAATAAAAATGTGATTGCCCAAAAACCTTAAAATTGCCCTACAATATGGGTATCAAACGAAAGGGAAAGCCCCAGGTTTTACTTGGACTTTGGCGTATTTCGATAAATTTATCGATAACTGAGTTATCGGTGAAAATGTGATTGCCCAAAAACTTTAAAATTGCTCTACAATATGGGTAACAAACGAAAGGGAAAGGCCGCAGGTTCCTTCTGGACTTCTATATATGTATTTCGATATATTTATCGATAACTGAGTTATCGGTCAAATGTATGGCCCAAAAACCTCCAATTATTTAACCAATCTACCTTTCCCCATTGATGGGAATTTTGAAAATTTTAAATACCCTTGGTAAATGCTTCAGTATTCAATAATCTTATCTTACTTCTTACTAATATTATAAATGTGAATGTAGCGATGTTTGGATGTTTGGAGGTCGAGACGTTTACTTCTGTTCCTCAATAACGTGAGAAAGGCAAGGCGGATTTTGTTGAAATTTGGTAGGCAGACAGCTAATAGTCTGTTTTTTGTTTAATTTTGGGGGGTCCGTTACTTTTCGCTTTTTTTGTTTTTCCATATAAATCTGAGTACACTTGACCTAAACTTATGAAATTTCGCATACAGGTGCAGAAACTTCGTACAATATGGGCATCAAACAAAACTGGTAGGTCCCAGGTCCCATTTGGAATTCGACTTATTTCGATAAATTTATCGATGACTGAGTTATCAGTCGAAATGCGATTGCCCAGAAACCTTAAATTTACCCTACATTATGGGTATCAATTGAAAGGGGATGACACCAGGTTTCATTTGGACTTCGATATATTTCGATAAATTTATCGATAGCTGAGTTATCGGTGAAAATGTTATTGAACAGAAACCTTAAAAACACCCTACAATGGGATATCAAACGAAAGGGAATGGCCCCAGATTTCATTTGGACATCGATATATTTCGATAAATTTATCGATAACTTATCGGTGAAAATGTGATTGGCCAAAAACCTTAAAACTGCCCTGCTGAGTTATCGTTAAAAATGTGATTGCCCAAAAACCTTAAAATTTTTCCATAATATGGGTACCAAGCGAAAGGGGATGGCATCAGGTTTCATTTGAACTTCGATATATTTCGATAAATTTAGCTATAGCTGAGTTATCGGTGAAAATATTATTGAACAGAAACCTTAAAAAGACCCTACAATATGGATATCAAACGAAAGGGAATGGCCCCAGATTTCATTTGGACATCGATATATTTCGATAAATTTATCGATAACTGAGTTATCGGTGAAAATGTGATTGCCCAAAAACCTTAAAATTGCACTACAACATGGGTATCAAACAAAAGGGCATGGCCCCAGGTTTCATTTGGACTTCGATATATTTCGATAAATTTATCGATAACTTATCGGTGAAAACGTGATTGGCCAAAAACCTTAAAACTGCCTACAATATGTATTAAAAGAAAGGTTTCATTTGAACTTCGGTATATTTCGATAAATTTACCGATTACTGAGTTATCAATAAAAATGCGATTGCCCAAAAACCTTATAATTGGTATCAATTGGACTTCGATATATTTCGATAAATTTATCGATAGCTGAGTTATCGGTAAAAATGTGATTGCCCAAAAACCTTAAAATTTTCCCATAATATGAGTACCAAGCGCAAGGGGATGGCCCCAGGTTTCATTTGAACTTCGATATATTTCGATAAATTTACCGATTACTGAGTTATCAATAAAAATGTGATTGCCCAAAAACCTTAAAATTGCCCTACAATACGCGTATCAAACGAAAGGGCTTGGCCCCAGGTTTCATTTGGACTTCGATATATTTCGATAAATTTATCAATAATTGAGTTATCGGTGAAAATGTGATTGCCCAAAATCCTTAAAACTGCCCTATAATATGGGTATTAAACGAAAGGTTTCATTCGAAATTCGATATATTTCGATATATTTACCGACTACTGAGTTATCAATAAAAATGTGATTGCCCAAAAACCTTAAAATTGCCCTACAATATGGGTATCAAACGAAAGGGAAAGCCCCAGGTTTTATTTGGACTTGGGCGTATTTCGATAAATTTATCGATAACTGAGTTATCGGTGAAAATGTGATTGCCCAAAATCTTTAAAATTGCCCTACAATATGGGTAACAAACGAAAGGGAAAGGCCGCAGGTTCCTTTTGGACTTCTATATATGTATTTCGATATATTTATCGATAACTGAGTTATCGGTCAAATGTGATCGCCCAAAAACCTCCAATTATTTAACCAATCTACCTTTCCCCATTGATGGGAATTTTGAAAATTTTAAATACCCTTGGTAAATGCTTCAGTATTCAATAATCTTATCTTACTTCTTACTTCTTACTAATATTATAAATGTGAATGTAGCGATGTTTGTATGTTTGGAGGTCGAGACGTTTACTTCTGTTCCTCAATAACGTGAGAAAGGCAAGACGGATTTTGTTGAAATTTGGTAGGCAGACAGCTAATAGTCTGTTTTTTGTTTAATTTTGGGGGGTCCGTTACTTTTCGATTTTTTTGTTTTTCCATATAAATCTGAGTACACTTGACCTAAACTTATGAAATTTCGCATACAGGTGCAGAAACTTCGTACAATATGGGCATCAAACAAAACTGGTAGGTCCCAAGTCCCATTTGGAATTCGACATATTTCGATAAATTTATCGATGACTAAGTTATCAGTCGAAATGCGATTGCCCAGAAACCTTAAATTTACCCTACATTATGGGTATCAATTGAAAGGGGATGACACCAGGTTTCATTTGGACTTCGATATATTTCGATAAATTTATCGATAGCTGAGTTATCGGTGAAAATGTTATTGAACAGAAACCTTAAAAACACCCTACAATGGGATATCAAACGAAAGGGAATGCCCCAGATTTCGATAAATTTATCGATAACTTATCGGTGAAAATGTGATTGGCCAAAAACCTTAAAACTGCCCTGCTGAGTTATCGTTAAAAATGTGATTGCCCAAAAACCTTAAAATTTTTCCATAATATGGGTACCAAGCGAAAGGGGATGGCATCAGGTTTCATTTGAACTTCGATATATTTCGATAAATTTACCGATTACTGAGTTATCAATAAAAATGTGATTGCCCCAAAACCTTAAAATTGCCCTACAATACGCGTATCAAACGAAGGGCATGGCCCCAGGTTTCGTTTGGACTTCGATATATTTCGATAAATTTATCGTTAACTGAGTTACCGGTGAAAATGTGATTGCCCAAAATCCTTAAAATTGCCCTACAATACGCGTATCAAACGAAGGGCATGGCCCCAGGTTTCGTTTGGACTTCGATATATTTCGATAAATTTATCGATAACTGAGTTATCGGTGAAAATGTGATTGCCCAAAATCCTTAAAACTGTCCTATAACATGGGTATTAAACGAAAGGTTTCATTTGAACTTCGATATATTTCGATAAATTTACCGATTACTGAGTTATCAATAAAAATGTGATTGCCCCAAAACCTTAAAATTGCCCTGCAATACGCGTATCAAACGAAGGGCATGGCCCCAGGTTTCGTTTGGACTTCGATATATTTCGATAAATTTATCGATAACTGAGTTATCGGTGAAAATGTGATTGCCCAAAATCCTTAAAACTGTCCTATAACATGGGTATGAAACGAAAGGTTTCATTTGAACTTCGATATATTTCGATAATTACCGATTACTGAGTTATCAATAAAAATGTGATTGCCCAAAAACCTTAAAATTACCCTACAATATGGGTATCAGACGAAAGGGAAAGTCCCAGGTTTTATTTGGACTTTGGCGTATTTCGATAAATTTATCGATAACTGAGTTATTGGTCAAACGTGATCGCCCAAAAACCTCCAATTATTTAATCAATCTACCTTTCCCCATTGATGGGAATTTTGAAAATTTTAAATACCCTTGTAAATGCTTCAGTATTCAATAATCTTATCTTACTAATATTATAAATGTGAATGTAGCGATGTTTGGATGTTTGGAAGTTTGGATATTTGGATGTCCATAATATTCTGGAAGGAGGTATAGGCTATCTTTTGTTTAATTTTGAGGGGCCCGGCCATGCTAGGGACCGTTACTTTTCGATTTTTTTGTTTTTCCATATAAATCTGAGTACACTTGACATAAACTTATGAAATTTCGCATAGAGATGCAGAAACTTCTTACAATATGGGCATCAAACAAAACTGGAAGGTCCCAGGTCTCATTTGGACTTCGACATATTTCGATAAATTTATCGATAACTGAGTTATCAGTCGAAATGCGATTGCCCAGAAACCATAAATTTAACCTACATTATGGGTATCAATCGAAAGGGGATGACACCAGGTTTCATTTGGACTTCGATATATTTCGATAAATTTATCTATAGCTGAGTTATCGGTGAAAATGTTATTGAACAGAAACCTTAAAAAGACCCTACAATATGGATATCAAACGAAAGGGAATGGCCCCAGATTTTATTTGGACATCGATATATTTCGATAAATTTATCGATAACTGAGTTATCGGTGAAAATGTGATTGCCCAAAAACCTTAAAATTGCCCTACAACATGGGTATCAAACAAAATGGCATGGCCCCAGGTTTCATTTGGACTTCGATATATTTCGATAAATTTATCGATAACTTATCGGTGAAAACGTGATTGGCGAAAAACCTTAAAACTGCCTACAATAAGGGTATTAAAAGAAAGGTTTCATTTGAACTTCGATTGACCAAAAACCTTAAAATTGGTATCAATTGGACTTCGATATATTTCGATAAATTTATCGATAGCTGAGTTATCGGTAAAAATGTGATTGCCCAAAAACCTTAAAATTTTCCCATAATATGGGTACCAAGCGAAAGGGGATGGCCCTAGGTTTCATTTGAACTTCGATATATTTCGATAAATTTACCGATTACTGAGTAAATTTAATTTAACCTACATTATGGGTATCAATCGAAAGGGGATGACACCAGGTTTCATTTGGACTTCGATATATTTCGATAAATTTATCTATAGCTGAGTTATCGGTGAAAATGTTATTGAACAGAAACCTTAAAAAGACCCTACAATATGGATATCAAACGAAAGGGAATGGCCCCAGATTTTATTTGGACATCGATATATTTCGATAAATTTATCGATAACTGAGTTATCGGTGAAAATGTGATTGCCCAAAAACCTTAAAATTGCCCTACAACATGGGTATCAAACAAAATGGCATGGCCCCAGGTTTCATTTGGACTTCGATATATTTCGATAAATTTATCGATAACTTATCGGTGAAAACGTGATTGGCGAAAAACCTTAAAACTGCCTACAATAAGGGTATTAAAAGAAAGGTTTCATTTGAACTGCGATTGCCCAAAAACCTTAAAATTGGTATCAATTGGACTTCGATATATTTCGATAAATTTATCGATAGCTGAGTTATCGGTAAAAATGTGATTGCCCAAAAACCTTAAAATTTTCCCATAATATGGGTACCAAGCGAAAGGGGATGGCCCTAGGTTTCATTTGAACTTCGATATATTTCGATAAATTTACCGATTACTGAGTTATCAATAAAAATGTGATAGCAAAAAAACCTTAAAATTGCCCTACAATACGCGTATCAAACGAAAGGGCATGGCCCCAGGTTTCATTTGAACTTCGATATATTTCGATAAATTTACCGATTACTGAGTTATCAATAAAAATGTGATTGCCCAAAAGCTTAAAATTGCCCTACAATACGCGTATCAAACGAAAGGGCATGGCCCCAGGTTTCATTTGGGCTTCGATATATTTCGATAAATTTATCGATAGCTGAGTTATCGGTGAAAATGTTATTGAACAGAAACCTTAAAAACACCCTAAAATATGGATATCAAACGAAGGGGAATGGCCCCAGATTTCTTTTGGACATGGATATATTTCGATAAATTTATCGATAACTGAGTTATCGGTGAAAATGTGATTGCCCAAAAACCTTAAAATTGCCCTACAACATGGGTATCAAACAAAAGGGCATTGCCCCAGGCTTTATTTGGACTTCGATATATTTCGCTAAATTTATCGATAACTTATCGGTAAAAATGTGATTGGCAAAAACCTTAAATTTACCCTACATTATGGGTATCAATTGAAAAGCGATGACACCAGGTTTCATTTGGACTTCGATATATTTCGATAGATTTATTGATAGCTGAGTTATCGGTGAAAATGTTATTGAACAGAAACCTTAAAAACACCCTACAATATGGATATCAAACGAAAGGGAATGGCCCCAGATTTCATTTGGACATCGATATATTTCGATAAATTTATCGATAACTGAGTTATCGGTGAAAATGTGATTGCCCAAAAACCTTAAAATTGCCCTACAACATGGGTATCAAACAAAAGGGCATGGCCCCGGGTTTTATTTGGACTTCGATATATTTCGCTAAATTTATCGATAACTAATCGGTGAAACCTTAAATTTACCCTACATTATGGGTATCAATTGAAAGGGGATGACACCAGGTTTCATTTGGACTTCGATATATTTCGATAAATTTATTGATAGCTGAGTTATCGGTGGAAATGTTATTGAACACAAACCTAAAAACACCCTACAATATGGATATCAAACAAAAGGGAATGGCCCCAGATTTCATTTGGACATCGATATATTTCGATAATACAATATGGGTATTAAAAGAAAATTTCATTTGAACTTCAATATATTTCGATAAATTTACCGATTACTGAGTTATCAATAAAAATGCGATTGCCCAAAAACCTTAAAATTGGTATCAATTTGACTTCGATATATCTCGATAAATGTATCGATAGCTGAGTTATCGGTAAAAATGTGATTTCCCAAAAACCTTGAAATTTTACCATAATATGGGTACCAAGCGAAAGGGGATGGCCCCAGGTTTCATTTGAACTTCGATATATTTCGATAAATTTACCGATTACTAAGTTATCAATAAAAATGTGATTGCCCAAAAACCTTAAAATTGCCCTACAATAAAATGCGATTGCCCAAAAACCTTAAAATTGGTATCAATTGGACTTCGATATATCTCGATAAATTTATCGATAGCTGAGTTATCGGTAAAAATGTGATTTCCCAAAAACCTTGAAATTTTACCATAATATGGGTACCAAGCGAAAGGGGATGGCCCCAGGTTTCTTTTGAACTTCGATATATTTCGATAAATTTACCGATTACTAAGTTATCAATAAAAATGTGATTGCCCAAAAACCTTAAAATTGCCCTACAATACGCGTATCAAACGAAAGGGCATGGCCCCAGGTTTCATACTGAGTTATCAATAAAAATGCGATTGCCCAAAAACCTTAAAATTGGTATCAATTGGACTTCGATATATTTCGATAAATTTATCGATAGCTGAGTTATCGGTAAAAATGTGATTGCCCAAAAACCTTAAAATTTTCCCATAATATGGGTACCAAGCGAAAAGGGATGGCCCCAGGTTTCATTTGAACTTCGATATATTTCGATAAATTTACCGATTACTAAGTTATCAATAAAAATGTGATTGCCCAAAAACCTTAAAATTGCCCTACAATACGCGTATCAAACGAAAGGGCATGGCCCCAGGTTTCATTTGGACTTCGATATATTCCGATAAATTTATCGATAACTGAGTTATCGGTGAAAATGTGATTGCCCAAAATCCTTAAAACTGCCCTATAATATGGGTATTAAACGAATGGTTTCATTTGAACTTCGATATATTTCGATAAATTTACCGACTACTGATTTATCAATAAAAATGTGATTGCCCAAAAACCTTAAAATTGCCCTACAATACGGGTATCAAACGAAAGGGAAAGCCCCAGGTTTTATTTGGACTTTGGCGTATTTCGATAAATTTATCGATAACTGAGTTATCGGTGAAAATGTGATTGCCCAAAAATTTTAAAATTGCTCTACAATATGGGTAACAAACCAAAGGGAAAGGCCGCAGGTTCCTTTTGGATTTCTATATATGTATTTCGACATATTTATCGATAACTGAGTTATCGGTCAAATGTGATCGCCCAAAAACCTCCAATTATTTAATCAATCTACCTTTCCCCATTGATGAGAATTTTGAAAATTTTAAATACCCTTGGTAAATGCTTCAGTATTCAATAATCTTATCTTACTTCTTACTTCTTACTAATATTATAAATGTGAATGTAGCGATGTTTGGATGTTTGGATATTTGGATATTTGACGTGAGAATGGCAAGACGGATTTTGTTGAAATTTGGTAGGCAGACAGCTAATAGTCTGGAAGGAGGTATAGGCTATTTTTTGTTTAATTTTGGGGGGTCCGGCCATGCTAGGGACCGTTACTTTTCGATTTTTTTGTTTTTCCATATAAATCTGAGTACACTTGACCTAAACTAATGAAATTTCACATACAGGTGCAGAAGCTTCGTACAATATGGGCATCAAACAAAACTGGTAGGTCCCAGGTCTCATTTGGACTTCGACATATTTCGAAAAATTTATCGATAACTGCGTTATCAGTCGAAATGCGATTGCCCAGAAACCTTAAATTTACCCTACATTATGGGTATCAATTAAAACGGGATGACACCAGGTTTCATTTGGACTTCGATATATTTCGATAAATTTATTGATAGCAGATTTATCGGTGAAAATGTTATTGAACAGAAACCTTAAAGACACCCTAAAATATGGATATCAAACGAAAGGGAATGGCCCCAGATTTCTTTTGGACATCGATATATTTCGATAAATTTATCGATAACTGAGTTATCGGTGAAAATGTGATTGCCAAAAAACCTTAACATTGCCCTACAACATGGGTATCAAACAAAAGGGCATGGCCCCAGGTTTTATTTGGACTTCGATATATTTCGATAAATTTATCGATAACTTATCGGTGAAAACGTGATTGGCAAAAACCTTAAATTTACCCTACATTATGGGTATCAATTGAAAGGGGATGACACCAGGTTTCATTTGGACTTCGATATATTTCGATAAATTTATTGATAGCTGAGTTATCGGTGAAAATGTTATTGAACAGAAACCTTAAAAACACCCTAAAATATGGATATCAAACGAAAGGGAATGGCCCCAGATTTCATTTGGACATCGATATATTTCGATAAATTTATCGATAACTGAGATATCGGTGAAAATGTGATTGCCCAAAAACCTTAAAATTGGTTTCATTTGGGCTTCGATATATTTCGATAAATTTATCGATAGCTGAGTTATCGGTGAAAATGTTATTGAACAGAAACCTTAAAAACACCCTACAATATGGATATCAAACGAAAGGGAATGGCCCCAGATTTCATTTGGACATCGATATATTTCGATAAATTTATCGATAACTGAGTTATCGGTGAAAACGTATTTGCCCAAAAACCTTAAAATTGCCCTACAACATGGGTATCAAACAAAAGGGCATGGCCCCAGGTTTCATTTGGACTTCGATATATTTCGATAAATTTATCGATAACTTATCGGTGAAACGTGATTGGCGAAAAACCTTAAAACTGCCTACAATATGGGTATTAAAAGAAAGGTTTCATTTGAACTTCGATATATTTCGATAAATTTACCGATTACTGAGTTATCAATAAAAATGCGATTGCCCAAAAACCTTAAAATTGGTATCAATTGGGCTTCGATATATTCCGATAAATTTATCGATAGCTGAGTTATCGGTAAAAATGTGATTGCCCAAAAACCTTAAAATTTTCCCATAATATGGGTACCAAGCGAAAGGGGATGGCCCCAGGTTTCATTTGGACTTCGATATATTCCAATAAATTTGTCGATAACTGAGTTATCGGTGAAAATGTGATTGCCCAAAATCCTTAAAACTGCCCTATAATATGGGTATTAAACGAATGGTTTCTTTTTAACTTCGATATATTTCGATAAATTTACCGACTACTGAGTTATCAATAAAAATGTGATTGCCCAAAAACCTTAAAATTGCCCTACAATATGGGTATCAAAGAAAGGGAAAGCCCCAGGTTTTATTTGGACTTTGGCGTATTTCGGTAAATTTATCGATAACTGAGTTATCGGTGAAAATGTGATTGCCCAAAAACTTTAAAATTGCTCTACAATATGGGTAACAAACGAAAGGGAAAGGCCGCAGGTTCTTTTTGGACTTCTATATATGTATTTCGATATATTTATCGATAACTGAGTTATCGGTCAAACGTGATCGCCCAAAAACCTCCAATTATTTAATCAATCTACCTTTCCCCATTGATGGGAATTTTGAAAATTTTAAATACCCTTGGTAAATGCTTCAGTATTCAATAATCTTATCGTACTTCTTACTTCTTACTAATATTATAAATGTGATTGTAGCGATGTTTGGATGTTTGGATATTTGGATGTTTGGATGTCCAGACGTTTTCTTCTGTTCCTCAATAACGTGAGAATGGCAAGACGGATTTGGTTGAAATTTGGTAGGCAGACAGCTAATAGTCTGGAAGGAGGTATAGGCTATTTTTTATTAAATTTTGGGGGTCCGGCCATGCTAGGGACCGTTGCTTTTCGATTTTTTTGTTTTTCCATATAAATCTGAGTACACTTGACCTAAACTTATGAAATTTCGCATACAGGTGCAGAAACTTCGTACAATATGGGCATCAAACAAAACTGGTAGGTCCCAGGTCTCATTTGGACTTCGACATATTTCGATAAATTTATCGATAACTGAGTTATCAGTCGAAATAGGATTGCCCAGAAACCTTAAATTTACCCTACATTATGGGTATCAATTAAAAGGGGATGACACCAGGTTTCATTTGGACTTGGATATATTTCGATAAATTTATTGATAGTTGAGTTATCGGCGAAAATGTTATTGAACAGAAACCTTAAAGACACCCTACAACTGGAAGGTCCAAGGTTTCATTTGGACTTCGACATATTTCAATAAATTTATCGATAACTGAGTTACCAGTCGAAATCCGATTGCCCAGAAACCTTAAATTTACCCTACATTATGGGTATCAATTGAAAGGGGATGACACCAGGTTTGATTTGGACTTCGATATATTTCGATAAATTTATCGATAGCTGAGTTATCGGTGAAAATGTTATTGAACAGAAACCTTAAAAACACCCTGCAATATGGATATCAAACGAAAGGGAATGGCCCCACATTTCATTTGGTCATCGATATATTTCGATAAATTTATCGATAAGTTAGCTATCGGTGAAAATGTGATTGCCCAAAAACCTTTACATTGCCCTACAACATGTGTATCAAACAAAAGGGCATGGCCCCATGTTTTATTTGGACTTCGATATATTTCGATAAATTTATCGATAACTTATCAGTGAAAACGTGATTGGCAAAAACCTTAAATTTACCCTATATTATGGGTATCAATTGAAAGGGGATGACACCAGGTTTCATTTGGACTTCGATATATTTCGATAAATTTATTGATAGCTGAGTTATCGGTGAAAATGTTATTGAACAGAAACCTTAAAAACACCCTAAAATATGGATATCAAACGAAAGGGAATGGCCCCAGATTTCATTTGGACATCGATATATTTCGATAAATTTATCGATAACTGTGTTATCGGTGAAAATGTGATTGCCCAAAAACCTTAAAATTGGTTTCATTTGGGCTTCGATATATTTCGATAAATTTATCGATAGCTGAGTTATCGATGAAAATGTTATTGAACAGAAACCTTAAAAACACCCTACAATATGGATATCAAACGAAAGGGAATGGCCCCAGATTTCATTTGGACATCGATATATTTCGATAAATTTATCGATAACTGAGTTATCGGTGAAAATTTGATTGCCCAAAAACCTTAAAATTGCCCTACAACATGGGTATCAAACAAAAGGGCATGGCCCCAGGTTTCATTTGGACTTCGATATATTTCGATAAATTTATCGATAACTTATCGGTGAAATCGTGATTGGCCAAAAACATTAAAACTGCCTACAATATGGGTATTAAAAGAAAGGTTTCATTTGAACTTCGATATATTTCGATAAATTTACCGATTACTGAGTTATCAATAAAAATGCGATTGCCCAAAAACCTTAAAATTGGTATCAATTGGACTTCGATATATTTCGATAAATTTATCGTTAGCTGAGTTATCGGTAAAAATGTGATTGCCCAAAAACCTTAAAATTTTCCCATAATTAAAATTTTCCCATAATATGGGTACCAAGCGAAAGGGGATGGCCCCAGGTTTCATTTGAACTTCGATATATTTCGATAAATTTACCGATTACTGGGTTATCAATAAAAATGTGATTGCCCAAAAACCTTAAAATTGCCCTACAATATGCGTATCAAACGAAAGGGCATGGCCCCAGGTTTCATTTGGACTTCGATATATTCCAATAAATTTATCGATAGCTGAGTTACCAGTCGAAATCCGATTGCCCAGAAACCTTAAATTTACCCTACATTATGGGTATCAATTGAAAGGGGATGACACCAGGTTTCATTTGGACTTCGATATATTTCGATAAATTTATCGTTAGCTGAGTTATCGGTAAAAATGTGATTGCCCAAAAACCTTAAAATTTTCCCATAATATGGGTACCAAGCGAAAGGGGATGGCCCCAGGTTTCATTTGAACTTCGATATATTTCGATAAATTTACCGATTACTGAGTTATCAATAAAAATGCGATTGCCCAAAAACCTTAAAATTGGTATCAATTGGACTTCGATATATTTCGATAAATTTATCGTTAGCTGAGTTATCGGTAAAAATGTGATTGCCCAAAAACCTTAAAATTTTCCCATAATATGGGTACCAAGCGAAAGGGGATGGCCCCAGGTTTCATTTGAACTTCGATATATTTCGATAAATTTACCGATTACTGAGTTATCAATAAAAATGCGATTGCCCAAAAACCTTAAAATTGGTATCAATTGGACTTCGATATATTTCGATAAATTTATCGTTAGCTGAGTTATCGGTAAAAATGTGATTGCCCAAAAACCTTAAAATTTTCCCATAATATGGGTACCAAGCGAAAGGGGATGGCCCCAGGTTTCATTTGAACTTCGATATATTTCGATAAATTTACCGATTACTGAGTTATCAATAAAAATGTGATTGCCCAAAAACCTTAAAATTGCCCTACAATATGGATATCAAACGAAAGGGAATGGCCCCAGATTTCATTTGGACTTCGATATATTTCGATAAATTTATCGATAGCTGAGTTATCGGTGAAAATGTTATTGAACAGAAACCTTAAAAACACCCTGCAATATGGATATCAAACGAAAGGGAATGGCCCCACATTTCATTTGGTCATCGATATATTTCGATAAATTTATCGATAAGTTAGCTATCGGTGAAAATGTGATTGCCCAAAAGCTTTACATTGCCCTACAACATGTGTATCAAACAAAAGGGCATGGCCTCAGGTTTTATTTGGACTTCGATATATTTCGATAAATTTATCGATAACTTATCGGTGAAAACGTGATTGGCAAAAACCTTAAATTTACCCTACATTATGGGTATCAATTGAAAGGGGATGACACCAGGTTTCACTTGGAGTTCGATATATTTCGATAAATTTATCGATAGCTGAGTTATCGGTGAAAATGTTATTGAACAGAAACCTTAAAAACACCCTAAAATATGGATATCAAACGAAAGGGAATGGCCCCAGATTTCATTTGGACATCGATATATTTCGATAAATTTATCGATAACTGAGTTATCGGTGAAAATGTGATTGCCCAAAAACCGTAAAATTGGTTTCATTTGGGCTTCGATATATTTCGATAAATTTATCGATAGCTGAGTTGTCGGTGAAAATATTATTGAACAGAAACCTTAAAAACACCCTACAATATGGATATCAAACGAAAGGGAATGGCCCCAGATTTCATTTGGACATCGATATATTTCGATAAATTTACCGATTACTGAGTTATCAATAAAAATGCGATTGCCCAAAAACCTTAAAATTGGTATCAATTGGACTTCGATATATTTCGATAAATTTATCGTTAGCTGAGTTATCGGTGAAAATGTGATTGCCCAAAATCCTTAAAACTACCCTATAATATGGGTATTAAACGAATGGTTTCATTTTAACTTCGATATATTTCGATAAATTTACCGACTACTGAGTTATCAATAAAAATGTGATTGCCCTAAAACCTTAAAATTGCCCTTCAATATGGGTATCAAAGGAAAGGGAAAGCCCCAGGTTTTATTTGGACTTTGGCGTATTTCGATAAATTTATCGATAACTGAGTTATCGGTGAAAATGTGATTGCCCAAAAACTTTAAAATTGCTCTACAATATGGGTAACAAACGAAAGGGAAAGGCCGCAGGTTCCTTTTGGACTTCTATATATTTATCGATAACTGAGTTATCGGTCAAACGTGATCGCCCAAAAACCTCCAATTATTTAATCAATCTACCTTTCCCCATTGATGGGAATTTTGAAAATTTAAATACCCTTGGTAAATGCTTCAGTATTCAATAATCTTATCTTACTTCTTACTTCTTACTAATATTATATGTGAATGTAGCGATGTTTGGATGTTTGGATATTTGGATGTTTGGATGTCCAGACGTTTTCTTCTGTTCCTCAATAACGTGAGAATGGCAAGACGGATTTTGTTGAAATTTGGTAGGCAGACAGCTAATAGACTGGAAGGAGGTATAGGCTATTTTTTCTTTAATTTTGGGGGGTCCGGCCATGCTAGGGACCGCTGCTTTTCGATTTTTTTGTTTTTCCATATAAATCTGAGTACACTTGGCCTAAACTTATGAAATTTCGCATACAGGTGCAGAAACTTCGTACAATATGGGCATCAAACAAAACTGGTAGGTCCCAGCTCTCATTTGGACTTCGACATATTTCGATAAATTTATCGATAACTGAGTTATCAGTCGAAATGCGATTGCCCAGAAACCTTAAATTTACCCTACTTTATGGGTATCAATTAAAAGGGGATTACACCAGGTTTCATTTGGACTTCGATATATTTCGATAAATTTATTGATAGTTGAGTTATCGGCGAAAATGTTATTGAACAGAAACCTTAAAGACACCCTACAACTGGAAGGTCCAAGGTTACATTTGGACTTCGACATATTTCGATAAATTTATCGATAACTGAGTTACCAGTCGAAATCCGATTGCCCAGAAACTTTAAATTTACCCTACATTATGGGTATCAATTGAAAGGGGATGACACCAGGTTTCATTTGGACTTCCATATATTTCAATAAATTTATCGATAGCTGAGTTATCGGTGAAAATGTTATTGAACAGAAACCTTAAAAACACCCTGCAATATGGATATCAAACGAAAGGGAATGGCCCCAGATTTCATTTGGTCATCGATATATTTCGATAAATTTATCGATAAGTGAGTTATCGGTGAAAATGTGATTGCCCAAAAACCTTAAAATTGCCCTACAACATGGGTATCAAAGGAAAGGGCATGGTCCCAGGTTTCATTTGGACTTCGATATATTTCGATAAATTGATCGATAACTGAGTTATCGGTGAAAATGTGACGGCCCAAAAACCTTAAAACTCCCTTATAATTTGGGTATTAAACAAAAGGTTTCATTTGAAATTCGATATATTTCGATAAATTTACCGATTACTGAGTTATCCATAAAAATGTGATTGCCCAGAAACCTTAAAATTGCCCTACAATACGCGTATCAAACGAAGGGGCATGGCCCCAGGTTTCATTTGGACTTCGATATATTTCGATAAATTTATCGATAACTGAGTTATCGGTGAAAATGTGATTGCCCAAAAACTTTAAAATTGCTCTACAATATGGGTAACAAACGAAAGGGAAAGGCCGCAGGTTCCTTTTGGACTTCTATATATGTATTTCGATATATTTATCGATAACTGAGTTATCGGTCAAACGTGTTCGCCCAAAAACCTCCAATTATTTTATCAATCTACCTTTCCCCATTGATGGGAATTTTGAAAATTTTAAATACCCTTGGTAAATGCTTCAGTATTCAATAATCTTATCTTACTTCTTACTAATATTATAAATGTGAATGTAGCGATGTTTGGATATTTGGATGTTTGGATCAGGCCTGTTAATAATTGATGACTAATCGGTAATGATTAGCATTTCATTGATTATTTTTTGAGAAGCCACCTAATGATTGATTACCAATTACTTTCAAAAAAAAAAAATAAAAATAAAAATTTAAAAAAATTAAAAAAATCCAAAAAAAGCAAAAATTCAAAAATAATCAAAAATAATCAAAAGTAATGATTACTTTTGATTACTTTTGATTTTTTGTTTTATTTTGATTTTTTCCAGCACTGTTGTAGAAAAATATGTACATACATAAATATTCACTTGCACAAACATACAAATGTATAGGGGAAGCAAGATGTTCTTTTATATAAATGCATGTATTCCTGCACATAAATATCCCTGGAGGAAAAATCTCGAGATCTTTCGTACTAGTTCTCATCAAGTGGTCGAACTACAACCTAAACAGAAGACTGGCGCTTTTGCACATTCAGTCTATTATTTTTAAAAAATATGTAATATGGAATGATAATGATGATAAAATATTAATATGAAAAATATGGAATATAGCGGTGTAATTTACAACTTGTTAATAGTACTGTACGATAGTAAATCAAATGTCAAATGCCCATAAATGACTACGTCGCCCATTGTGGACGAAATTTATTAATCCGGGACATGTCTCTATGGATGATAACCGCTTAATTTTTGATCAATTGATCATTACAAGTCTCTTTTGGACATAGTTGGTATGCCTATGTTTTAATTTGTGTAGTATACTTAGGCTACGCTCACACTGCAACCGACTTTTTCATCCGGGCTCATCAGAGAAATTCGAACGCGTTCTATTTTATCGGGCGGCCAAAGTTTGTTTACATTCGGGTGAAATCGGATGAAATCGAGGAGCTCATTTAAAACACATGTGTGTGGGTGTGTGATTGTTGCCGGATGGCCGAAGTCGGTTGCAGTGTGAGCCTAGCCTTATAAGTGTTCAAATAGAACTATCCGACCGTACCCGTAGGGTATCAAACGAGAAATGTCCGACACTAGCCGTTTACATATAAAAGGACAAATTACACTAGTTTATAGACAGACCGACAAAAATACTAAAAACGGTTGATTTGGACTTTATTGACTTAGTAATGACTAATACTATGAATATTTTTTTGAATATCTACAATACTCAGACATCGACCTTTTACAATTCTATCAAAAGTAGAGATGTTGAAAGTTACAAAAAAATCGCCAAAAATACAGTTTTTCCTAGATCTTGGTAATATTACGCTTAAAGTGTTTGCAAATTATACACACTAATATTCGAAAAAATAAACAGTTCTGATTTTCACAACTTCGCATGAAAAAAACATTTTTAAAATCAATTTTTTTTTCAAAAATCGTAAAAATTCGACAAAGTTTCGACTTTGGCCATCTATTGCTCAGCGATGGTTTGACCCACCCTTACATTTTATACGTCGTTAGAAGCGTATTTTAATTTCCTTTCGAACGAGGTAATGCTTAGCTCCATCGCTTTTGCAACATTGGCAAAAAGAATATTTGAATAAAGTGATACCTGAAAAAACACAAAATTACCGATATCTCCTAAACCTAACCATACAAAAAATTTTTAAAATATGTTTTGTGCTTGGCATATCAGTGCCAATTCACCCATATACATGAAAATCTTGGTATTTTTTCAAATTAATTATTTGTAAACTAGTGTTATCATCACTCCAACCAATATAACCATCAAACCTGGCATTTTTTCTCATATGTACATATACTTAGCGATCAAGGTTCATTCTAGAAATCCATGAGCCCCAAAGTGTAAGTAGGTGTATATATTTGCATACAAAGATACACAGATGTTTATACTTTTAACAACAAAACTTTAAAATAGTAAAAAAAAATCAAAAAAAAATAAAAAAATAATCCCAAAAAAGCCGTTTTTGATTACTTTTGATTTTTTCTTGATTTTTTTTTTTTTTTTTTTTTCTAATCGTAATCAATTAGTATTTGCTTTTTCTTGAAAGCAATTAAAATAATCATTACTAATTAAAAAAACCTTCTAATCAATGAATTACTAATTACTAATCAAAATTAACAGCTCTGGTTTGGATGCCCAGACGTTTACTTCTGTTCCTCAATAACGTGAGAATGGCAAGACGGATTTTGTTGAAATTTGGTAGGCAGACAGCTAATAGTCTGGAAGAAGGTATAGGCTATTTTTTGTTTAATTTTGGGGGGTCCGGCCATGCTAGGGACCGTTACTTTTCGATTTTTTTGTTTTTCCATATAAATCTGAGTACACTTGACCTAAACTAATGAAATTTCACATACAGGTGCAGAAGCTTCGTACAATATGGGCATCAAACAAAACTGGTAGGTCCCAGGTCTCATTTGGACTTCGACATATTTCAATAAATTTATCGATAAGTGAGTTATCAGTCGAAATGCGATTGCCCAGAAACCTTAAATTTACCCTACATTATGGGTATCAATTGAAAGGGGATGACACCAGGTTTCATTTGGACTTCGATATATTTCGATAAATTTATCGATAGCTGAGTTATCGGTGAAAATGTTATTGAACAGAAACCTTAAAAACACCCTACAACTGAAAGGTCCAAGGTCTAATTTGGACTTCGACATATTTCGATAAATTTATCGATAACTGAGTTATCAGTCGAAATGCGATTGCCCAGAAACCTTAAATTTACCCTCCATTATGGGTATCAATTGAAAGGGGATGACACCAGGTTTCATTTGGATTTCGATATATTTCGATAAATTTATTGATAGCTGAGTTATCGGTGAAAATGTTATTGAACAGAAACCTTAAAAACACCCTACAATATGGATATCAAAGGAAAGGGAACGGCCCCAGATTTCATTTCGACATCGATATATTTCGATAAATTTATCGATAACTGTGTTATCGGTGAAAATGTGATTGCCCAAAAACCTTAAAATTGCCCTACAACATGGGTATCAAACAAAAGGGCATGGCCCAGGTTCATTTGGACTTCGATATATTTCGATAAATTTATCGATAACTTATCGGTGAAAATGTGATTGGCCAAAAACCTTAAAACTGCCTACAATATGGGTTTTAATAGAAAGGTTTCATTTGAACTTCGATATATTTCGATAAATTTACCGATTACTGAGTTATCAATAAAAATGTGATTGCCCAAAAACCTTAAAATTGCCCTACAATACGTGTATCAAAGGAAAGAGCATGGCCCCAGGTTTCATTTGAACTTCGATATATTTCGATAAATTTATCGATAACTGAGTTATCGGTGAAAATGTGACTGCCCAAAAACCTTAAAACTGCCCTATAATATGGGTTTAAACGAAAGGTTTTATTTGAAATTCGATATATTTCGATAAATTTACCGATTACTGAGTTATCAATAAAAATGTGATTGCCCAAAAACCTTAAAATTGCCCTACAATAATCGTATCAAACGAAAGGGCATGGCCCCAGGTTTCATTTGGACTTCGATATATTTCGATAAATTTATCGATAACTGAGTTATCGGTGAAAATGTGATTGCCCAAAAACCTTAAAACTGCCCTATAATTTGGGTATTAAACGAAAGGTTTCATTTGAACTTCGATATATTTCGATAAATTTACCGATTACTGAGTTATCAATAAAAATGTGATTGCCCAAAACCGTAAAATTGCCCTACAATATGGGTATCAAGCGAAAGGGACAGCCCCAGCTTTTATTTGGAATTTGCGTATTTCGATAAATTTATCGATAACTGAGTTATCGGTGAAAATGTGAATGCCCTAAAACTTTAAAATTGCTCTACAATATGGATAACAAACGAAAGGGAAAGGCCGCAGCTTCCTTTTGGACTTCGATATATATATGTCGATATATTTATCGATAACTGAGTTATCGGTCAAACGTGATCGCCCAAAAACCTCCAATTATTTAATCAATCTACTTTTCCCCATTGATGGGAATTTTGAAAATTTTAAATACCCTTGGTAAATGCTTCAGTATTCAATAATCTTATCTTACTAATATTATAAATGTGAATGTAGCGATGTTTGGATATTTGGATGTTTGGATGTCCAGACGTTTACTTCTGTTCCTCAATAACGTGAGAACGGCAGGACGGATTTTGTTCAAATTTGGTAGGCAGACAGCTAATAGTCTGGAAGGAGATATAGGCTATTTTTTTGTTTAATTTTGGGGGGTCCGGCCATGCTAGGGACCATTACTTTTCGATTTTTTTGTTTTTCCATATAAATCTGAGTACACTTGACCTAAACTTATGAAATTTCGCATACAGGTGCAGAAACTTCGTACAATATGGGCATCAAACAAAACTGGTAGGTCCCAGGTCTCATTTGGACTTCGACATATTTCGATAAATTTATCGATAACTGAGTTATCAGTCGAAATGCGATTGCCCAGAAACATTAAATTTACCCTACATTATGGGTATCAATTGAAAGGGGAGGACACCAAGTTTCATTTGGACTTCGATATATTTCGATAAATTTATCGATAGCTGAGTTATCGGTGAAAATGTTATTGAACAGAAACCTTAAAAACACCCTACAATATGGGTATCAAACGAAAGGGAATGGCCCCAGATTTCATTTGGATATCGATATATTTCGATAAATTTATCGATAACGGAGTTATCGGAGAAAATTTGATTGCCTAAAAACCTTAAAATTGCCCTAAAATATGAGTATCAAATGAAAGGGCATGGCCCCAGGTTTCATTTGGACTTCAATATATTTCCATAAATTTATCGATAACTTATCGGTGAAAATGTGATTGGCCAAAAAACCTTAAAACTGCCCTACAATATGGGTATTAAAAGAAAGGGGATGGGCCCAGGTATCAATTGGACTTCGATATATTATCGTTAAAAATGTGATTGCCCAAAAACCTTAAAATTTTCCATTAATATGGGTACCATGCGAAAGGGGATGGCATCAGGTTTCATTTGAACTTCGATATATTTCGATAAATTTACCGATTACTTAGTTATCAATAAAAATGTGATTGCCCTAAACCCTTAAAATTGCCCTACAATACGCATTTCAAACAAAAGGGCATGGCCCCAGGTTTAGTTTGAACTTCGATCTATTTCGATAAATTGATCGATAACTGAGTTATCGGTGAAAATGTGATTGCCCAAAATCCTTAAAACTGCCCTATAATATGGGTATTAAACGAAAGGTTTCATTTGAACTTCGGTAAATTTCGATAAATTTACCGATTACTGAGTTATCAATAAAAATGTGATTGCCCAAAAACCTTAAAATTACCCTACAATATGGGTATCAAACGAAAGGGAAAGCCCCAGGTTTTATTTGGGCTTTGGCGTGTTTCGATATATTTATCGATAACTGAGTTATCGGTCAAACGTGATCGCCCAAAAACCTCCAATTATTTAATCAATCTACCTTTCGCCATTGATGGGAATTTTGAAAATTTTAAATACCCTTGGTAAATGCTTCAGTATTCAATAATCTTAAATAAATATCAAAGTTTGAAGTTTAGATAAACATTAATATCAATACTTAAAGCCAAAGCAATATTTACTTTAGAAACCTCACTTTTGATCGATGTCAAGGATATGTACATATATTTATGTAAAATTTTTTAAACCCGTTTTTCAATACATACTATTTTTTCAAAACTCTAGGAACATAGACAAATAATTGCTCTTCCAACAGTTTTTTTTTATCAATCTACCTAACTTGGTGAATTTCGACGCCCAAATTCTTATCTAAAATGTTGAAAGGGTACTTCGCAGGGGCGGGCAAGGCCGCGGGTATATACTAGTTTATAATATTAGTAAGATTATTGAATACTGAAGCATTTACCAAGGGTATTTAAAATTTTCAAAATTCCCATCAATGGGGAAAAGTAGATTGATTAAATAATTGGAGGTTTTTGGGCGATCACGTTTGCCCGATAACTCAGCTATCGATAAATTTATCGAAATATATCGAAGTCGAATTGATACCTGGGGCCATCCCCTTTCTTTTAATACCCATAGTATAGAGCAGTTTTAAGGTTTTTGGGCAATCACATTTTTATTGATAACTCAGTTATCGATAAATTTGTCCAAATGAAACCTGGGGCCATGGCCTTTCATTTGATACCCATATTGTAGGGCAATTTTAAGGTTTTTGGGCAATCACATTTTTATTGATAACTCAGTTATCGATAAATTTGTCCAAATGAAACCTGGGGCCCTTCCCTTTCGTTTGTTACCCATATTGTAGAGCAATTTTAAAGTTTTTGGGCAATCACATTTTCACCGATAGCTCAGCTATCGATAAATTTATCGAAATATATCGAAGTCGAATTGATACCTGGGGCCATCCCCTTTCTTTTAATACCCATAGTGTAGAGCAGTTTTAAGGTTTTTGGGCAATCACATTTTTATTGATAACTCAGTTATCGATAAATTTGTCCAAATGAAACCTGGGGCCATGGCCTTTCATTTGATACCCATATTGTAGGGCAATTTTAAGGTTTTTGGGCAATCACATTTTTATTGATAACTCAGTAATCGGTAAATTTATCGAAATATATCGAAGTTCAAGAGAAACCTGGTGCCATCCCCTTTCGCTGGGTACACATATTATGGAAAAATTTTAAGGTGTTTGGGCAATCACATTTTTACCGATAACTTTTCGATAGATAAATTTATCCAAATATATCGAAGTCCAATTGATACCTGTGGCCATCCCCTTTCATTTAATACCCATATTGTAGGGCAGTTTTAAGGTTTTTTGCCAATCACATTTTCACCGATAACTCAGTTATCGATAAATTTATCGAAATACGCCAAAGTCCAAATAAAACCTGCGTCTGGTTTGAGGGGAATCACATTTTCACCGATAACTCAGTTTTCGATAAATTTATCGAAATGTTTTGAAGTCTAAATGAAGCCTGGGGACATGCCCTTTTGTTTGATACCCATATTGTAGGGCAATTGTAAGGTTTTTGGGCAAACACATTTTCACCGATAACTCAGTTATCGATAAATTTATCGAAATATATCAGTGTCCAAATGAAATCTGGGGCCATGCCCTTTTGTTTGATACCCATATTGTAGGGCAATTTTAAGGTTTTTGGGCAATCAAATTTTCACCGATAACTCAGTTATCGATAAAATGAAACATGGTGTCATCTCCTTTCATTTGATACCCATAATGTAGGGTAAATTTAAGGTTTCTGTGCACTCGCATTTTGACTGATAACTCAGATCTCGATAAATTTATCGAAATATGTCGAAGTCCAAATGAGACCTGGGACGAAGTTTCTGCACCTGTATGCGAAATTTCATAAGTTTAGGTCAAGTGTACTCAGATTTAAATGGAAAAACCAAAAAAACGAAAAGTAACGGTCCTTAGCGTGGCCGAACCCCCCAAAATTAAACAAAAAAATAACCTATACCTAATTCCAGACTATTAGCTGTCTGCCTACCAAATTTCAACAAAATCCGTCTTGCCATTCTCACGTTATTGAGGAACAGAAGTAAACGTCTGGACATCCAAACATCCAAACATCGCTACATTCACATTTATAATATTAGTAAGATTTATAATATTAGTAAGATAAGATAAGAATATTGAATACTGAAGCATTTACCAAGGGTATTTAAAATTTTCAAAATTTTCAAATTTTCCCATCAATGGGGAAAGGTAGATTGATTAAATAATTGGAGAAGGGTATGAAACCGATTAATATAAAGTTCTGGTTTCGGTTACGGGTTTGTAACGTGTTTCGGTTTCGGTTCCGGTTTCGTTCTTCAACATTTATTTCGGTTTCGGTTACGGTTTCGTTCCGGTTTCGGTTTCCAAATAAAAACACCAACACAAAAAAATTGCGCTACTACAAAACTCAGATATGTACCTAAATAAGTCTGAATTTTCATAACATTACTCAGGTGGACATGATGAATTTTCTCCAATATATAGTAATAAATATTACTTCCGCTATTTATGGAAAAAAAATTTGTATGTAGCATTTTTCAACATGTTTTCGCCAAAAACTCCAAAAGAATAATTTGATAAAAAATTTTCGACTGGCCAAAAGTCCACAGAATTTTCAAAGTTCTTCCATATAATTTAAAACAAGTAAGGAAAGCTGTCTTCGGCTGTGCCGAAGGCTATATACCTTTCATGAATAAGCGTCACGATTTTCACTGTTCGATCCCCAGTACAGCCTGTTTCAATTTAACTATATTTACTATACACATTACACATCTTTGTTATAATTTAAAAAAACTTACAAAATAATAGGATCCGAGTTATCGGAACAATGGATTGTATGGAGGCTATATATTATACGTGTTCAATTGTACTGACTTACACTATACACATTACATATGTAGAAAGTACTAAAGGTGCAATATTTTACGTTCCTACCTTTTTAAATGCGGAAGTATTGGCCAAAAAACCTTATATCGGAACAACCGGTTGTATGGGGCTATATGTTATATTTACCCGATCTTCTTGATTTTCCTCTACACACTACATAAATTGAAAGTACTCAAGTTGCAAAATTTTATGTTCCTAACTTTTTAATTGCAGAAGTTTTGGCCAAAAAACCTTATATCTGAAAAATCGGTTGTATGGGGGCTATATGTTACATTTGCCCGATCTTGTTGATTTTCCCTATATACACTACATAAATAGAAAGTACTCGAGTTGCAAAATTTTACGTTCCTAACTTTTTAATTGCAGAAGTTTTGGCCAAAAAACCTTATATCTGAACAATCGGTTGTATGGGGGCTATATGTTACATTTGCCCGATCTTTTTGATTTTCACTATATACACTACATAAATAGAAATTACTCGAGATACAAAATTTTACGTTCCTAACTTTTTAATTGCAGAAGTTTTGGCCAAAAAACCTTATATCTGAACAATCGGTTGTATGGGGGCTATATGTTACATTTGCCCGATCTTGTTGATTTTCACTATATACACTACATAAATAGAAAGTACTCGAGTTGCGAAATTTTACGTTCCTAACTTTTTAATTGCAGAAGTTTTGGTCAAAAAACCTTATATCTGAACAAGCGGTTGTATGGGGGCTATATGTTACATTTTCCCGATCTTGTTGATTTTCACTATATACACTACATAAATAGAAAGTACTCGAGTTGCAAAATTTTACGTTCCTAACTTTTTAATTGCAGAAGTTTTGGAACAATCGGTTGTATGTAATGTTATACTGGTCCGATCTTGTCAGTTCCGACAAATGATTCCTATATTACAAAATGGTGGCCACATACAAAATTTCAGCCAGATATCTCAAAAATTGAGGGACTAGTTTGCGTTCAAACAGACAGACGGACATGGCTAAATCAACTCAGCTCGTCATCCTGATCATTTCGGTATACTTATTGATGGGTCCATCTCTTCTTCTTCTCGTACTTACAAACATCGGACCAAAGTTATAATACCATTTCATCTTCATGAAAGGTATAAAAATCAACTCTTCTTCTTCTATTAGAAAAATGTTAAAATGGAACGTTAATATGAGTGATGCTTTCTGAGACGGCCACTAAACATTTTTTTTTTCCGATGGCTTCATTCGCCTACAGTTCAATTCTTTCGGAATTTTGATATTGACCTTCTTCCATGACAATTATTCAGGGTAGCCTCTTTTAAAATAAAATATGTGTCCACGAAAAAATTCAAACCCGTTTGGAAGCGGTTCCGGCTGTTGAAACGGTTTCGGTTTCGTTTTTTTTTTCAGAAAAAAATAGCGGTTACGGTTTCGGTTTTGAAAAATGAATCGTTTTTAATCGGTTACGGTTACGGTTTCGGTTTCACTCCTTGAATTGGAGGTTTTTGGGTGATCACATTTGACCGATAACTCAGTTATCGATAAATATATCGAAATACATATATCGAAGTCCAAAAGGAACCTGCGGCCTTTCCCTTTCGTTTGTTACCCATATTGTAGAGCAATTTTAAAGTTTTTGGGCAATCACATTTTCACCGATAACTCAGTTATCGATAAATTTACCAAAATACGCCAAAGTCCAAATAAAACCTGGGGCTTTCCCTTTCTTGGTACCCATATTGTAGGGCAATTTTAAGGTTTTTGGGCAATCACATTTTTATTGATAACTCAGTAGTCGGTAAATTTATCGAAATATATCGAAGTTAAAAAGAAACCATTCGTTTAATACCCATATTATAGGGCAGTTTTAAGGATTTTGGGCAATCACATTTTCACCGATAACTCAGTTATCGATAAATTTATTGGAATATATCGAAGTCCAAATGAAACCTGGGGCCATGCCCTTTCGTTTGATACGCGTATTGTAGGGCAATTTTAAGGTTTTTGGGAAATCACATTTTTGCCGATAACTCAACTATCGATAAATTTATCGAAATATATCGAAGTCCAATTGATACCTGGTGCCATCCCCTTTCATTTAACACCCATATTGTAGGGCAGTTGTAAAGTTTCTTGCCAATCACATTTTCGCCGATAACTCAGTTATCGATAAATTTATCGAAATATATCGAAGTCCAATTGAATCCTGGTGCCATCCCCTTTCGTTTGATACCCATATTGTAGGACAATTTTAGGGTTTTAGGGCAATCACATTTTCACCGATAACTCAGTTATCGATAAATTTATCGAAATGTATTAAAGTCCAAATGAAACCTGGGGCCACGCCCTTTCGTTTGATACCCATATTGTAGGGAAATTTTAAGGTTTTTGAGCAATCACATTTTCACCGATACTCAGTTATCGAAAAATTTATCGAAATATATCGATGTCCAAATGAAATCTGGGGCCATTCCCTTTCGTTTGATACCCTTATTGTGGGGTGTTTTTTAGGTTTTTGTTCAATAACATTTTCACCGATAACTCAGCTATCGATAAATTTATCGAAATATATCGAAGTCCAAATGAAACCTGGTGTCATCCCCTTTTATTTTATACCCATAATGTAGGGTAAATTAAAGGTTTCTGGGCAGTCGCATTTCGACTGATAACTCAGTTATCGATAAATTTATCGAAATATGTCGAAGCCCAAATGAGACCTGGGACCTTCCAGTTTTGTTTGATGCCCACATTTTACGAAGTTTCTGCACCTGTATGCGAAATTTCATAAGTTTATGTCAAGTGTACTCAGATTTATATGGAAAAACAAAAAAATCGAAAAGTAGCGGTCCCTAGCATGGCCGGACCCTCCAAAATTAAACAAAAGATAGCCTATACCTCCTTCCAGACTATTAGAGTTATCGATAAATTTCATATTTCATATTTCATATTTCTTTATTCAGTCTATGATTTACAAGAATCTTACAGACTACATTAAACAAAATTGTTTATAAACCAGCAATATTTCTAGGCAATTTAACTTAAAACTATTTAGCTTAGTATAGAGACTAACAAATTTTTGAAGCAAGGCCGGGATATAGAGAAATCAATACAATGATTATTATTAATTGCATTTATAACAACTAGAGCACGTGTGATAGGCCCATTGCGCGCGTAATTAGTCCTAAAGTTTTCAATTGCAAACATAGTATGCTGACGCAAGTTCCTCGATGGCACATGAAAGTTCAAGGATGCTAGAAGATCCGGACAGTCAATATTGCCATTCACAATATCATAAATAAATAAAATTGACGAGATTACCCTTCTATTCTCTAAAGTATCAAGATGAATTAATTTACACCGAGAAATGTATGACGGAAACGGCAAATCGAAATTAAATTCGGACAAGCAAAATTTCATAAAAATTCTTTGCACCCGTTCAAGTCTCTTACTATGCACCTCATAACACGGACTCCAGATTATTGATCCATATTCGAGCCTTGAGCGAACAAAGGTATTGTATAATAATTTTTTAGTATATGGATCCTTAAATTCAGAACCATTTCTTTTTATGAATGCCAATAACGAGTATGCTTTAGGAATTATAAAATTGAGATGTTCAGTAAAAGTAAATGAAGAATCAAATACAATACCTAAATCCCGAATTTTAAACACCCTAACCAAAGGCACGCCAGAGACATAATAGGTTGAAATTAAATTATTATTCAACTTAGAGTACGTAACACAATAGCATTTATCGGCATTAAGAGTTAGCCTATTTGTGTGGCACCACTCATAAAAATTATTTACTTCCGACTGAAGTACGAGAACATCAGACTCATTCTTAACTTTAAAAAATACTTTTAAGTCATCAGCATACAGAAGATAGCTACATTGCTTAAAGCATGCACTTACATCATTTATAAATAAAATGAAAAAAAGCGGGCCAAGGATGCTACCCTGCGGAACACCTGAGGTTGCCACGTACGGACAAGATCTTATATTATCTAAAACTACAAAGTTAACTCTGTTAGATAAATATGATTCTATCCATTGTAAAAATGTTGAATGGAAGCCCAATTTTTTTAGCTTTGCTAATAAAACTCTGTGAGAAACTCTATCGAACGCTTTCGATATATCAGTATAGATGCAGTCGACCTGACACCCATCTGTGAATGACGAGATGCAATAATTGGAAAAAACAACGAGATTGGAGACAGTGGACCGTCCAGGAACAAACCCATGCTGATTTGGGCAAATAAATCGGTTAACCAAAGATGATAATTTAGCCATTACTATCTTCTCAAAAAGTTTTGAAATAACTGGAATCTTCGATATTGGACGATAGTTTGCAACATCAATTTTCTTACCACACTTATGGATAGGTTGAATAAAAGTAGTTTTCCAATCATTTAAAAAAATTCCTGACTTAAGTGATAAATTAAATATATGCAACAGAGGCTTTGCAATAGAGGTTACACATTGCTTAAGAAAAAATGATGAAAATTGTAGATAATCACATTTCTTCGAGTTTTTTATAGATTGAATATTTAGAATAATGTCGTCAATATCAAGAACTAAAGAGGAAAAATTAAAACAAGACGTTATATCGTTTAACGAAGCCCCATCATCGATCCAAGAATCATCAGTGGAAAAATTTTCTTTAAAAAACTCAGCGAATAAATTAGCAGACTCATTAGTTGATGATGATTTTCTGCCTCGGTAAGACACAGAGTACGGAATAGTGGAAACCGATTGCTTAGAACGAATAAAATTCCAAAACGATTTAGGATTACATTTAATAGTATTTTCAAAATTAAGGATATATCGATTATATAGAAATTTATCGAGGCAATTGAACTCTTTCGCATAATTCAAGTACTCTTGCTTGAGTTGAGGGCACCCCGAGTTCTTAAAAAGTTTATGATATTTATTACGCAAGTTTTTAAGTTTTTTTAGACTCTTAGTATACCAAGGCAACTTATACACTCTTGTCGGGAAACGAGGAATATTATTGTTTGCAATTTCCAAGACATTACTTTTAAATAATTCAAAGCAATCAGCGAGATCACGGTCACTAAAAAGAGATTGCCAATCTATATTCGATATCAAATTATTAATCAAGGCAAAATCACAACGACCGTAATTGAAACTAGCATCATTATCAAATAAAATATTTCCAAACTCATAAAATTCAAGTTCCAATATCAGTGGTACATGATGCTTATCAGTAGCGGATAACGGACAGCAAGACTGAATCAAATTAAAATTAAGGCCATTGCTTACAAAAATAAGGTCTAAGATTTTATGTAACGAATTTACAAAATTATTGATCTGAACTAATTGCAAACTATAAAAACTATTAACTACGTACATTTCATTAGCGTAATTAATATTTGTTGGTATGAGAGTATTCTCACCTGGAAGATAACTCCAGATGATTTTACTTAAATTAAAATCCCCTAATACGCAAAAGTGAGAATCCGAGTTAGACCTCGAAACATGCATTATATTATCAACATGATCTTCATATAATTTGTCGGAACTATTAGGTGGTATATAGGATACGCTTATAAATAGGCTTTCTGATTTAGCTTTAATACAAATAATTAATTGATCAATAAAACTATCATCAATATATAGAGGAACAACGGAAGTCAGTAAGTCTTTCCTTACAGCTATTAGAACTCCGCCTCCTCGAGATAGACCAGTACTTAGGCTATCTCGATCTTTGCGAAAAACAGTGTACAAATTATTATCAAAGAATTCATAATCGAAAAAGTCAGCAGTTAACCACGTCTCCACTAGAACTATTAGGTCATAGTCCTCACTTGTCGAGGCAGCGTAAATAGCAGAGGCTTTAGTTCTCATGCCTGAAATATTTTGAAAATATATTGATAATGTGCTCTTCGACAAACGAGCTTTATCGTTCGTAACTGAAATACGTGAATGATCGATGTTTTCTGATTGCGCGTTTACGAGTTGTCCTCTTGAGGTACAACTTTTGGAAAAAAACGAAACGGCCTAATTTTAACATCCGATGGCCAAATTTATGCATCGAGCAGCTTACTATAATTATAAGAGGTAACTCCAAGCTTAAAGTTGACACTATGTAGGGATTTAATGTCAACGTCCTTTTTGGTCAGACGCTGGCAACGCAATAACGACGGTGAAATATTTGCAGACTGTGATACATAACCAATTATTGCCTCAGCATTTACTGATGGTTTAAACGATGATAAATGAAGCCATTTAAAGCGTACACTAACATCCAGATTAGCATTGGAGTTGCTACCAACAACTATTTGGCGCGCCTTTTGATACTTCATCGTATCACCTTCAGAAAATTTTTCACCTTGCTTGTTGGGATATGCATTAGAAGTTGCTGAGCTAAACGAAGCAACTGACTCAGCAATATCAGAAGAAGCGGCAGTGACGGCAGCATAACTGCTGTGGTTTGTGTTATCAGCACCCCCCGCAGCTTCATCAACACCTTCACATGGGCTCGGATCAACGATAATACTCACATTCGGCAATTGCAGAGTGTGAGAATCAATTTGGCACTGCACTGAATTACCTTCACTGTCCAAATAAAACCTTGGCTTTCCCTTTCGTTTGATACCCATATTGTAAGGTTTTTGGGCAATCACATTTTCACCGATGACTAAGTTATCGATAAATTTAGCGAAATATATCGAAGTCCAAATGAAACCTGGGGCCATGCCCTTTCGTTTGATACGCGTATTATGGGAAAATTTTAAGGTCCAATTGCTACCTGGTGCCATCCCCTTTCATTTAATACGCATATTGTAGGACAGTTTTAAGGTTTTTTGCCAATCACATTTTCACCGATAACTCAGTTATCGATAAATTTATCGAAATATATCGAAGTACAAATGAAACCTGGGACCATGCCCTTTCGTTTGATACCCATATTGTAGGGCAATTTGAAGGTTTCAGGGCAATCACATTTTGACCGATAACTCAGTTTTCGATAAATTTATCGAACTGTTTTGAAGTCTAAATGAAGCCTGGGGACATGCCCTTTCGTTTGATACCCATATTGTAGGGCGATTTTAAGGTTTTTGGGCAATCACATCTTTATTAATAACTCAGTAATCGGTAAATTTATCGAAATATATCGAAGTTCAAATGAAACCTGGGACCATGCCCTTTCGTTTGATACCCATATTGTAGGGCAATTTTAAGGTTTTGGGGCAATCACATTTTCACCGATAACTCAGTTATCGAAATGTATTGTAGTCCAAATGAAACCTGGGGCCATGCCCTTTCATTTGATACCCATATTGTAGGGCAATTTTAAGGTTTTTGGGCAATCACATTTTCACCGATAGCTCAGTTATCGATAAATTTATCGAAATATATCGATACTACTAATCTTGGCTTGCGTCATAATGACGCTTAACCGCCTAGGCGATTTCGGCCGTTTCGTATCAAAGCACGCCAGTCATTCCTTTTTAGCGATAACTGACGCCAATTGGAAACCCGAAGGGAGTTCAAGTCATCCTCCACCTGTTGTTTCCATCTCAGTCGAGGCCTCCCCCTTCCTCTTCTGCCGAATTCGGGTGTCGACAGTAAAACTTTCTGTGATGGAGCTTCTTTTTCCATTCGCATAACATGACCCAGCCAGCGGAGCCTTTGGGCTTTAATCCGCTGAACTATGGTCAGGTCTGCGTAAAGCTCGTACAGCTCATCGTTAAATTTCCTTCGATACTCGCCGTTGGCATCACGGGAACGACCATAAATCTTCCGGAGAACTTTTCTCTGAATTACTCCAAGGGCCATCTCATCTTCTCTGGACACTGTCCATGATTCCGAGCCGTACATCAGGACTGGTATGATGAGAGACTTATAGAGCGTGATCTTTGTTTGTCGAGAGAGGACTTTACTTCTCAATTGCTTACTTAGTCCAAAGTAACACTTGTTGGCAAGAGAGATTGTCCGTTGGATTTCTAGACTGATAGACGAAATCTCTCACCGTTTCAAACTTGTAGCCATCAACGGTGACTTGGCTGCCAAGGCGCAGGTGCGCCGATTCTTTCTTTGATGACAGCACTTTTTTCGCTTCTTTATCCAGCCCAGAGAAGGCAGCGCTTACGGCGCGGTTGTTAAGGCCAATGATATCAATATCATCGGCATACGCCAGCAATTGCACGCTCTTGTAGAAGATTGTGCCATTGCGGTTTAGCTCTGCTGCTCGAATTATCTTCTCCAGCATCAGGTTGAAGAAATCGCACGAAAGGGAGTCGCCCTGTCTGAAGCTTCGTTTGGTTTCAAATGGCTCAGAGAGGTCCTTCCCGATTCTGACGAAGCTGTTGGTATTGCTCAGCGTCATTTGGCAAAGCCGTATAAGCTTTGCAGGGAAGTCAAATTCAGACATGGCGGCATACAGGCAACTCCTTTTTGCGCTGTCAAAAGCGGCTTTGAAATCGACAAAGAGATGGTGTGTGTCGATTCTTTTATCATGGGTCTTCTCCAGGATTTGGCGTATCGTGAAAATCTGGTCGATGGTAGACTTACCAGGTCTAAAGCCACACTGATAAGGTCCAATCAGTTTGTCTACGATGGGCTTCAGTCTTTCACACAATACGCTAGAAAGAACCTTATATGCGATATTAAGAAGACTGATTCCGCGGTAGTTGGTGGGGTTAGCGGGATCGCCTTTCTTGTGGATTGGGCAGAGCACACTTAAATTCCAATCTGGAGGCATGCACTCATCTGACCATATTCTGCATAAGAGCTGATGAATGCTTTTTACCAGCTCTTCGCCTCCGTGTTTGAACAGCTCGGCGGGTAGTCCGTCTTTTCCAGGCGCTTTGTTGTTTTTGAGCCGGGATATAGCTATCCTCACTTCATCACAGTCAGGTGGTGGGACGACCTTTCCATGGTCAGGGATTGGGGTATCGGGTTCAACGTCTCCCTCGCAATTTAGCAGTGAGGAGAAGTGCTCCCTCCATAACTTAAGAACATTCTGTACGTCAGTTACCAGGTCGCCATTATTGTCCTTACAGGAACTTGCCCCGGTCTTTAAACCTTCCATCATCCGCCGCATCTTTTCATAGAATTTTCGGGCATCGTTCCTGGCAGCCAGCATCTCAAGCTCCCACACTCACGCCTTTCGGCCTCACGTTTCTTTTTTCTAAAAAGGCGTCCCTCTTCCTTCTTCGCCTCACGATAGCGTTGCCATGTATGCAGCGTCCTTTTTGTCCGAGGCTGTGGTGCATTCCTCATCGTACCAGTTGTTTTTGCGGACTCGCTGAAACCCTATAGTGGCCTCAGCGGCGGTACCCAGTGGGAAAGTAGGTAATGCATTACCTTTTTCCACGCATGAAAAAATGTGTGAATTTTGTTATAAGAAAAGATCACACCAAAAGCAAGGAAGGGAGTAATGTGTCGCTCAATTTTTCATTTGTAGTTTTAAAAAAAAATTGTTTTTCGTGCATGAAAAGATGTACGAATTTTGTTATAAGAAAAGATCACACCAAAAGCAAGGAAGGGAGTAATGTGTCGCTCAATCTTTGATTTGTAGTTTAAAAAAAAAATGTTTTTCATACATGAAAAGATGTACGAATTTTGATGTTAGAAAAGATCATACCAAAAGCAAGGAAGGGAGTAATGTGTCGCTCTATTTTTATTTGTAGTTTGAAAACTTCAAAAAAAAAAAAAAATTGACAACTTTCAAACATAAAAAAAATACAATTTAAATTCATTTTGAAACTGCTGCTCGTTACTTACATCTTCATCGCTTTTCCTGCTGCTGTGAGGCTTTTCAGAAGTCGAGAGTCGACTGGACTGTTTGCTCCTGATGCCGGTGCCTTTTTATTGTATTTTTTTTGGTGCACTCATCTTGGTCGTAGCCCACGACGAGCTCGTCATTCAAACATTTAAAATAGGACCTTAACTCTTCCCCCGCTGTAGAGCCTCACTGTGTCTTAATGTCCTTGTTACTCCACAAGGAAATTTATAAAATGTTATGCAAAATTAAATATGTATGTCCCTTGTAAAGCATCTTTTCATTCAAGAAAGGCAATGCAAGATATAATGTATCCCTTGTAGTGCATATTTTCATTCTTGAAAGGTAATGCGTCTTTTCAATTATAAAAAGTAATACAAAAAGTAATGTAAACATGTATCTTTAGTTTTGTAGGCGAGCGACCCATTACTTTTCCTATGACATCGCTGTAGAAAAATTCATGCATGTTTTCATGTATAGTCTATAGGAGCTATACATTACTTTATGCATTGCTGTACATTACCTTTTCCCACTGGGTACGTAATGAGTGAGAGATATGCTTCCATTGCTCGGTTACATCGTTAGGTCGAGGATTGCTCACCGATAGCAGGTGTGAGAGTCGAGTGGGGAAATTACCAGCTATCTGTGTCACGCTCAGCTTCTCGACGTCAAACTTTCCTTCCGTTACTGTGCGTACTTTCTTCGCTGCACAGAGGCGTGTGCGTATCTTGGCTGCAACAAGATAATGGTCCGAGTCGATATTGGGACCGCGTAGGGTACGCACGTCTAGAACGGTGGAGCTGTGTCTGCCGTCGATCATGACATGATCAATCTGGTTTCTTGTTCTTTGATCAGGGGCAGCCAGGTGGCTTGGTGTATTCGCTTATGCTGGAACCTGGTACTACTGATGACCATATTGCGGGAAGCGGCGAAGTCAATCAACCTAGTGCCGTTGGGGGATGTTATATCGTGGAGACTGAATTTTCCAACTGTAGGACCAAAGACTCCTTCCTTGCCCACCTTGGCATTAAAGTCGCCGTGCACGATTTTGATATCATGCAGGGGGCAGCGATCATAGGCTTGTTCAGGTTTATCGTAGAAGGAGCCCTTCTCTGCGTCGTCCGTCTCCTCAGTCGGCGCATAGGCGCAGATAAATGTTATGTTGAAAAGCCTCGCCTTGATTCGGATTGCAGCGAGACGCTCGTCCACAGGAGAGAACGCTAATACTTGGCGGCGAAGTCTCTTTCCCACCACGAATCCTACACCACGCGCTTTGCCGTGTGCCTGGCCCCTATAGTATACTTCACAAGGACCGATGGTCGTCTTTCCTTGCCCCGTCCATTGCATCTCCTGCAGGGCGGTGATGTCGGCCTTTGCGCCTACGAGGACAGCAACCAGTCGGGCAGCGGTACCGTCCCTTGAAAGGATCCGGAAATTCCCGGTACATGCCCTAATATCCAAATCATTATGCCTTATTCTTTTTGCCGGGTCGTCAACATTAAAGGGGGTTCTCATCCGAGGCTTTGTTGTTTTTCTTTTCATTGGAATTAGGTTTTTTACGTGGCGGGTCCCAAACGCAGCGCACAACCCGTTTCGGGTTTTTTTTTTAGAATATTTACACATTTATATAGCGAGCCGCTTGCTTCAAGACAGACGCCCGCTTGCAGCCGCACCTCATGGTGAACAGATGCTGCGTTAAAGGACTCGGAGAGCCCTTAAACCAAGTACGTCAGAGTGGCCCCACCGAGGCTCCCTCTCTTTCTGCCGCGAGCCTAGATAGCTCACGTTGCCCAGAGTGTACGAACGAGGACGCAAGAGTCGGCATTGGGCAAGGTCACACAGCAACCACACCCCACTACACTCCAAAAATATCGAAATATATCGATGTCCAAATGAAATCTTGGGCCATTCCCTTTCGTTTGATACCGATATTGTAGGGTGTTTTTAAGGTTTTTGTTCAATAACATTTTCACCGATAACTCAGCTATCTATAAATTTATCGAAATATATCGAAGTCCAAATGAAACCTGGTGTCATCCCCTTTTATTTGATACCCATAATGTAGGGTTTCTGGGCAATCGCATTTCGACTGATAACAAAGTTATCGATAAATGAATCGAAATATATCGAAGTCCAAATGCGACCTGGGACCTTCCAGTTTTGTCTGATGCCCATATTGTACGAAGTTTCTGCACCTGTATGCGAAATTTCATAAGTTTAGGTCAAGTGTACTCAGATTTATATGGAAAAACAAAAAAATCGAAAGGTAACGGTCCCTAGCATGGTCCGGCCCCAAAATTAAACAAAAAAATAGCCTATGCCTACTTCCAGACTATTAACTGTCTGCCTACCAAATTTCAACAAAATCCGTCTTGCCATTCTCACGTTATTGAGGAACAGAAGTAAACGTCTGGACATCCAAACATCCAAATATCCAAACATCCAAACATCGCTACATTCACATTTATAATGTTAGTAAGATTCTAATTGTCTATAGAAAATTCAAAAAGGTAGTACAAAAGTTTATACTAAAATTCTTAAACTAAAAGGTAATACAAATTTGGATCAAAAGAATTTTTATGAAACTAACTAAAAAGCTGCAAAACCCTTTTTGGCATGAATGCCCACAGAAATAAAAACTTAAAGGTAGGTAAAATATATACAAAAATTCAGTGAAAATTATACTAATTAATTTAAGAAATAATAGTATAAAAGACTGAAAATGGAACAAATGCTGAATAGCTCCAACTCTCTCAAAAAAAAAAAAAACAAATAATGGGATCGATAGGTATTATAATGTACATCACGGTGTATTTCTTTTTTGGGACGAACAACAACAACAAAAGTTATTCAAGGTCAAAGTTCATAAAAATAATTTTTTTAAATCTAAATTCCTCATAAAGTACTGAACCGATTTCGTTGGATAGGTAATTTCAATACATTTCATTTGATATATGTATGTCTTAAATATGTAGCTACAAAGAATTTCCTAAAATAATCAAATTTTCTTAAAAATATCTCCAATTTTTAAGAAACTTTATTTTTTTTATTTAATTGCTATATTAACTATGTGTAAAGATAATTTAGTTAAATGGAAAATAATTTAAGCTTTCATTTGAAATACTATATAATATCCTTGGTTGAATCAAAACCGGTGCGAAACCGCGTATGTGCATAATTGGTCTACACCATGCCAATTCCTTCTGAGTAGTACACCCTTCTGAGTAAGCGGCCTTCGGCCGTGCTTATGATAAATAACCCTGGGCTACGCCATGCCAAGTCCGGGTGATTGCCTGAACCGTGGCAACATGCCACGGTACGAAACTAACGTAATGCCAAGGCCTTCTGCGTAGTAAACCTGTCTGCGTAGCCGGCCTTCGGCCGCGCTTTTGATAAATAACCCTAGGCTACGCCATGTGTGTGCCATAACCGTCCTTCTGCATAGTACACGCATGGCGCAGCCCAGGGTTGTTTTAAAATTTAATTTTTAATTTTGCACATACGCGGTTTTGCACCAACAGCAATGGTATCTCAAATTAAAGGTAATTCAATTATCCTATCCAAAGTATATTAAACAAAGTAATAGTTAACTTGACAGTTCTCTCTTTTCTGTTGGAGTTTTCCCATCAAATGAAAAAAAAAATATTAACCCGTTCTGTTTAAGGTTTTTAAGTTTTTTCAATAGTGTTAAGAAATAGCAAATTTTTTTATGTAAATACAATAACGCTTGCCTCAGTTCCTTGCACGTTTAAATATAGTTTAGAGTTCAGATTAGCTAGACTCTAGCTCATTTTAGCCTAGATGAATGGTCTAATCTTTTTTCAACAAGATCTTAGACCGACAACGAAACTGTAAGTGATTAAAATCGATTCATGACCCCTGCGGTTAGGGGTTTAGAATAAGAAACTTAGTTTTTTTAATTTAATTGCTATATTAACTATGTGTAAAGATAATTTAGTAACATGGGAAATAATTCAAGCTTTCATTTGAAATACTATATAATATCCTTGGTTGAATCAAAACCGGTGCGAAACCGCGTATGTGCATAATTGGTCTACACATTGCTAATTCCTTCTGAGTAGTACACCCTTCTGAGTAAGCGGCCTTCGGCCGTGCTTATGATAAATAACCCTGGGCTACGCCATGCCAAGTCCGGGTGATTGCCTGAACCGTGGCAACATGCCACGGTACGAAACTAATGTAATGCCAAGGCCTTCTGCGTAGTACACCTGTCTGCGTAGAGTTCAGATTAGCTAGACTCTAGCCAATTTTAGCCAAGATGAATGGTCTAATCTTTTTTCAACAGGATCTTAGACCGAAAACGAAACTGTAAGTGATTAAAATCGATTCATGACCCCTGCGGTTAGGGGTTTAGAATATGCCCTTGGTGAATTGCTTGTCGCAAGAGGGGACTAAAATCCATTTCGACCACGGTTACGGGGTTGAGAAATCGGCAATGGGAATAGTACCATAAGGTGGTTCGGCAGCAAACAGAATGAATGTTCATGTTTATGACTCCCATTAAAAACCACCAACTTGGCTGATCAGTACAAACAATTCCCTGTGTTGCTGAAGTCTGGTGACCGGGTTTTTCGTTGCCCGTTCTATTCACCACGACATCACTGTCAAGTGTCTTGCTCATATACAAAGGCCACGGGTGCGCAAACACACCTATCAGCTGACGTTGACAACCTTTTCTTCCAATCAATCTGTGGTGAGTTTGCGTACAAAAGAAAAATGAAATGTGTGAATTGCTTCATTCATTTCCGTTTTCTATCGTACGCACGAGGAGCAGTAAATACCGTAAGTATTGTTTTTGGTTTGTTATAATTTTAATTAATGGACTCTTATTTTTATTTGAGATGATTGTTTGTCAAAACACACGCACAACTTTTCTGCAAATTGGCTTTGGAGGACTCCATCGGATTTTGTAGGCACACTAATACAAGGCACGTTGAGCTTTGGTTATAAAGTCTGGCATATACACAGAAAAAAAAAATCTACAAGAAACGGCCGTCAAATTAACAGTAAACCCTGTCATTTTTCGTCCAACAGTGGGTAATATCAATTTTGAAAGTGACCCCCTATCATTCTGCGAATATACTATCATATTGACATGAATTACTGTAAATTTGAAAGTGGACACTATCATATTGACATGAATTACTGTAAATTTGAAAGTGGACACTATCATATTGACATGAATTACTGTAAATTTGAAAGTGGACTCATATCAATAATTGATATTTTTCAAAAATCACATGATTTTACTGCCAATTTTACAGTAAATACTGTAATATTTACAGTATTATTATACTCGATTTGAAAGTGGTTTTGATATGTTACTTTCAATGTGCACTTTCAAACTTTTTATTTCAGTGTACTGCTTGGAAAACCTTGCGTCAAGGCAAAGCGAAATTGGTGCTGATTGCAAGCAATAAACCAGCTTTAAGATGAACAACAATGCCCATATTTCTGTACAACAACTACCGCTTGAATACTCCGCTATGTTGGCAAAAACCGAGGTGCAGCATTACAGTGGCACCAACATTGAATTGGGCACAGCTTGCGGTAAATACTTCCGCGTGTGTACGATGTCTAGCACCGATCTCGGCGACTCAGATATCACCCGCTCGCTGCAAGATAACTAGGGTAGAGGATGTGGAGCTTTCTTTTTACATACATAAAATAAAAAAGTAAAAGAGTGAAGGCCTTTGCTTAACTATCTTGGAATAAGTGAAGTACCTACGATTGCAATGTTATTCAAAGCACAATGCGAGTGGTTATCAGAGACATATAGTTATGTGTATAGTTGCCTATAATTGGATATTTTTTTTTTTTTTCTTTTTTTTTTGATTTTGAATTTGTGTTCTCCAAGGGCTTGACATGGTGAGGCGCGCTTTATAAAGACTTGTAACATCGTAGCCGATGTAAACGCACACAAACCCGATGAGTATTGGGATTACTAAAACTATGTTGTTGATTGGGCCAACCAAGATGACTACCGAATGTCTGATTATTCCTTGGATATGTGGTCGTTAGGTTGCATGTTAGCATCTATAAGAATTTTAATCAATTGGGGAGTATAGCAAAGGTGCTGGGCACTGAAGAACTGTATGTTTCCCTATATTAATACAATCTTGTCTCTCTTATCCCGCAGTTCTGTAAGCTGCATCGAGTCACTACTAGCGACTTTTCGTGGTCTAGTTTGAATTCGGCATTTTGTAGGCTGCCTCACATCGCTAGCCAAAACTTTGTGATCTGCTAGTAGGCAGGAGTAAAAGGTAGATTTCTTGTGACTTTTTCTTGTTTTTAATTGTATCTAATAGGTTTGTTTACTGACCAAAAAAAAGTTCAGAACAGGTTAGAGCAGAGCAGAGCAGGGCAGCTGTCATAATAGAAATAGAGCAACTCGGAGCAGAAATGCCATGAAACACTTGAATCTCGATAGTTTCTTTTTATTTGGTTTTTTTTTGTTTAAATCTTCAAAATTAATTCAAATTCACGTTTACACAAACATTGATTTTCTTGCAAGCCAATTTTTTGAAGTTTTCAAAAATGACAATTGCTTCTCTGCTCTAACTTACTCCATAAAAAATGCTAGAGCAGAAATTTGTGATCTGGATTACTCTAGTTTTGTTTTGAGCGTACTCATGAAACAAGAGATAGAGCAACCTAGAGCAATAAAAGTGTTCGTTAAACACAATTTTGTGAAATATCTCAATCTGGCGTAAGCTAGAGTAGCCCAATAAACAAACCTAATGAAAAGCCTCAAATTTAGTGACTTGATGTGAGCCCACAAATACAGAATACACCTATACCTCGCTTTGCGTCGTTTCGTTTTGCGTCGTTTCGAAGTTGCGTCGCTGATTCTCTCTGTGCGTCGTTAGATTTTCGAAGTTGCGTTGTTTTGGGTTCTACTTTGGACCAATTTTTTATGAAGAAAAGCCGACCTACGACATAGAAAATCATAATTCACTTTGCGTCGTTTCAGTTTGCGTCGTGTTTTTTTGGAACGTATCTACGACGCAAAGCGAGGTATTGGTGTACTACTATTAGTTTGTATATCTTTCTGTTCGAACGATGTGATATGTTAGCTATGGTGGGTTTAGTGTTCTGTGGCCGGTGGGCACCCCCATCCGCGTTAGGCTTTCTGATCATCGCTGGGCGTAAGCGAGTGATGTGGGTAACATTCGGAGGGTTAAGGATTGTGATGGTTGGTTGGAACAATGGGTAAGGGGTGAATGAGATGAGTTGGAGGATTAAGAAGAGGCGGTTGGCCTTGCGCCGTCCGTCTCCTCTGCGGGTAAGAGGATCAGCTTGACCAGCGGTCTTCTGACCTGACCCTTTTCCGTAATTAGGTCAACTACACGTACTCGGTTATCTTCGCCGGGGTGTACATTGACAACTCTCCCTAACCTCCATTCGTTCGGGGGTAAGTTGTCCTCTTTGAGTACAACCAGATCTCCCACCTTTATACTTTGTTTCGAGTGCTTCCATTTCACTCGCTTTTGTAGTTCGCATAGGTATTCCCCTTTCCATAGCTTACAGAAGGTATGATGGAGTGCCTTAAGCTTCTGCCATCTGTTGATCAGGGAAGCAGGGCTCTCGTTCACTTCCGGTTCGGGCGAAGCCATAAGATGGCCGCCGATGAGAAAATGTCCCGGAGTGAGCGGCTCAAGGTCCGTTGGTTCGTTGGACGATGGGCTCAGTGGTCGCGAGTTAAGGCACGCCTCAATTCGGCATAAAAGCGTGTGGAATTCTTCGAACGTAAATTTGTGTGGTGAGGCTATCTTTTTGAAGTGGCCTTTAAAGCTCTTCACTCCCGCCTCCCACAGCCCTCCCATATGTGGAGCGCCAGCGCGGATGAAATGCCACGTGAGGGATTGGTGGCTGTATTTGGATACCGCCTGATCTCGGGATTCTGAGAGAAATTGTTTAAATTCGGATCGTAAAGATGTTGAAGCTCCGACAAAGTTCGTACCATTGTCGGAGTACATATTTCTGGGACATCCTCTTCTAGCTATGAAACGAGACAAGGCTGCTAAAAACGATGGAGTGCTAAGATCGCTGGTAGCTTCCAGATGGATCGCTTTAGTGGTAAAGCACACGAAAAGGCAAACATAGCCTTTCGAGATTCGACATCCCCTGCCGCGATAGTTCTTGATGTCGAAGGATCCGGCTCGAAGGACCAATGTTCGGCCAGGGTGCGTCTGTTACCGGCAGTGGATGGACGCACCGGGGTCGATCTCTCGGTTTCACTCTGGTGAATATTAAATAAAAGAAAGCAGAGGATTTTCCTCGTTATAAATTCACGTATATTTAAAGAAAATGGTGAACAAATAAAATCAGTATACGCTACCTTATGTGGACGCTGATCGCTGGCAGGATGTATTGCGGTTGAAAGCTGGATTCTAAAAAGCCCGGTTGTTCAGCCGGGTACAACCGTTGAACCCACAATCTCCTGGTATTTGGGTGGGGAAAGTCACCCACACATTCACCCCGACGTGTATGTGCATATGCGCTGACAAACGGCACGCACATGCATGCATGCATATACACCTGAGAGCAACGGTGTGAGTGACTGGAATTTCACTGCGTGTTTGACACACTAAGGTGTGGCGCAAGGGAAAAGAAAAGAAAGTTAGGCCTCAGGCCTAAACATACACTCTAAAAATTTTTTAGTACACTGAAACAAAAATGTTTTCCAAAATAAAATTTGAAACTGAAAAAAACACTTCAAAGATCAAGCGATTTTGAAAAATTAAATTTTATTTTAAAAAGGTCTGTTCAATATATATAACATATCTGAAAACTAAAATCCGGTTTTTTTCTTTTTTTTTAAATTTATTTAAGTAAATGCAACTCTTCCCTCGTGAAGGGTGGATACCTTGCCGCTGTACGAGGGCTTAAGTCGATAGCCACAGGGCTACGCTGCCCTTGTGATCATAGCTCCGTACGGCACTTCATCACGAGAGCAGCCTAGCCTCGACAAAGATCCCCCTCCCAATCCAGGGTGTTATGCGAAACCGTGCCCATTGGACGTTTGCAGCCGGGAGGCAAATCGTGGCTGTATTTGAACGGAGCCTCTCTGATACCGGGTCACCTCAGAGAGTAGGCATGGCCTTACCTCGGTACGGGGCTCTGCCGCGGCGGACGACACATTTTCCCCTACTCTTCCCTTGACCCTAAGCTGGCCTTGTCCGGCGATGGGTCGTACGAACAAGATGAACTCAAATAAAAACGAAAAACCTAAAAGACACACAACGCCAAATTTCACTCCTCAGCAGAGGAGAGCTATGGAAGAGCAAGCGAGAAAGCAACAACAACGCCGGAGGACAACCTCCGCTCCACAATCAAGGGGGGGTCGACAGCGATGGCAACTACGAGAGTCGGTCAACCAAACCTCTATCGGGTAAGATTGACTTGATGGGAGCTAGCACCAGTGCGGTTGCCAACGCAGCTAAGCGGACAACGGCGGATGCTAAACTCCCATCAACCGGTGATATGAAAGCCAGTATCTTTACGTCTGTGGCAGCGGTCTCACGACCTGGCCTCGGAGTTTCGAAGGAGAAGGAAGCTGCAACTGAGATTACGGCAAAGGGAGCGACCGCGATGGCAACTACAGGTCCGCACTCCTGGGAGACACCTCCCCGCCGCTTCACATACCACGAGAAAAGATTGGCTGCAAAGATCCTGTAGAGGTATGAAGGGGTACCGCAGGAATCGCTGTTGCCGAATTCCAGAAAATCGGTAGAGCTAGCGAAAGCTGTGATATCGGATTTCCAAAATACTTACATGCCAAAGAGGTTAAAAGTTAACCCTTTCAAGCGCTAGAGATCGGACCTGGAGTTAAATCACCCTCCCAAGCGGCATCTACCCCTGGAGCGGGCAAACTAAGCTTTGCTGAGGTAACCAAGGACAGGATCCTTATAGGCGTCCTTGACCGAGGTAATGACCGTCTGGCCATCCCCAAGGACCGGTGGCGTTACGTGCGAAATGAACTCGGCAACGTTGCTTCGACAGACAGGTGGTGTTCACCATGAATAAAGAGTCAATCGAGCCCCTTAAAAGGTGCAATGACCTAATACACTACAGCGTAGGCCAGATCGTTATCCACATATATCGTGGTGATACCCAGCGCGCTGCCTTCTCGGCTGCTCCGGGGGAACCGGAAGACGAAATACCAGAAGAGGAAGCGGAGGATTCCGATGCGGAAAGCATGTTATCCGCTTCGTCCCTTGGCGATAGTGCTGTGATCAACTCGGAGATGGAGGACAGCCTACAGGACGAGGAAGTCCTCGACGTCACGGTGGTAGCAGCCAACGCTGAGCGATTAACATCTAACGCTACAGACAGCAGGACTCCCGCAACGCTATATGGGGTAGTTAATCGGAACAACTCGTCGTTGATAGGTAACCTCCGGGATGGGGCAAACCTCGACGATATAGGGACGGCAGGGAAGTCTGTGCGCTCTCATGTTGGTGGTGCTTCAGATTGATCTGCACAAATCTAAAGTGGCCTCGGCTGCTTTAAGTAGTCGTCTTTCTAAAGGCGACGTGGATGTGGTCCTCATCCAAGAACCCTGGGTCAATAGCTCAAGAATCTGCGGATTGGGGACTAAGGCTTGAAGCCCTCATTCGAGCCAGCGAGGAGAGCAAAGTCAGAAGGTGTATTTTGGTCAAGTCTGAGTTTAACTCCTTTCTCCTACCTAACTACACCAATATAGATATTACCGCTATCAGTCTAACGGTCGACAGCACCCGCCTGACGGTGGCGTCGGTCTATATGTCCTACGACGCCGAAGAACCTCCACCACAAACGGAGGTGAAAGACCTGGTGTCAAATTTCTGCACGGGTAATCTTATTATTGGAGCGGACGCTAATGCTCAGCATGTCCAATGGGGGAGCTCCGATATCAATGCCACGGGCGAGTCTCTGTTTGATTACCTCTTAACAACCAACCTGGTAATTTGCAACGTGGGTAATGAGCCTACTTTTATCACTAAGACCCGCAGGGAGGTCATAGACCTCACTATCTGTAGTGAAGGCGCTTATGAGTGGGTCAGAAAATGGCGGGTTCTTGAAGAACATTCATTCTCCGACCACTGTTACACATAGAAATGGTGTTAGACTTTATTGTAGAACAACCAATCATGAAGCGCAATCCACGCAACTTTAATTAGCGGTTATACAATGAAATATTAGACAGTACTGCCCTCACAAGCCCCCTCATCAGTAGAGGAGCTGGAGGATCTTGTTACTACAATTACATCGGCGCACTCAAATGCTCTAGGACAGGCTTGTCCAGTGCCAAAACCACGCGGTAAACACAGGCCCCATTGGCGGTCCTACGATTTGGACTCGCTCCGCATATCATGCCGGAAACGATTTAACAAGGCCAAGAGCCTCGGTTCTGAGCCTCATTGGCACGAATATAAAGCTAAACTAAGGGCCTAAAAAAAAGCTCTGAGACAGGCGAAGAGAACCTCGTGGAGAAATTTCTGCACTGGCGTCGAAAAGGTCGACGACACAGCGAGTCTTGGACGAGAAAACCTGACGGATCCAGGACCAGCACGGAAGAGGAAACCCTTGAGTTGCTCTTGAATACACATTTTCTGGGGAATCTGCATGACGCACCACTAGCACCTGCAACAAACCTGGCAGTAAATATACCCATCACGGAGGAAAGGGTAAGGTGGGCAGTTAAGAGCTTTGAATCGTATAAGGCTGCCGGGCCGGACGGGGTTATCCCCGCGCAACTTATAAACACGTTGGAGACATCAGCTAAATTGCTAGTATTTCTCTTCACAGCCTGCCTGGCTCTCAACCACATTCCGGGCTCCTGGAGAAGCGACACGGTAGTGTTTATCCCAAAGGCTGGGAAGGCATCCCACTACGAGCCAAAAGACTACAGACCGATCAGTCTCTCGTCCTTTGTACTCAAAACCTTGAGTGGCATACGCAGACGATTTAGCTATTGCATTCAGAGGCAAGTTCCCACAAACTCTGTGTGACCTGATGCAAGTAGCACTGCGAGAAGTTTCGACGTGGTCCTCTCGCTGCGGACTTAGTATCAACCCGGGGAAAGTGGAACTTGTCCTCTTCACCAACCAGTACAAAATACTGCCACTAAGCCTACCAGAACTAGATGGCACGCGCCTGGGCTTGTCGGATAAAGCCACGTTTCTAGGCATAGTTCTGGACAGGAAATTGAATTGGAAGGAGAATGTTCTTCAGCGCCAGAAGAAAGCTTGCATCGCTCTTTTCACATGCAAAATAGCCATTGGCAAAAAATGGGGGCTCAGCCCTAGAGTATGCTGTTGGATCTACACGGCCATCATTCGCCCAATCATGCTGTATGAAGTCGTCGTATGGTGGCCTGCACTGAGCAAGGCAACATACGTGAATCTGTTGCGGAAAGTCCATAGATCCAATATGATCTTTATAAATATAAGTAGGTTTCGGTCAGCGGCGGCATCAGCTCTGCCCCTAAGGGAAACCTCCAGTTGGGGTGCGGGTACTATTGGACACTCCAGTATTCTGGAATCTTACAGCTTTCTCCCTCTAAGCACAGATCGTTGTGCGACCACTACAGTCGGGGATAGCTGTTTCAAAATAAACATTCCCAGCAGAGAAGAAACAAATGGTGGCACTTCCATATACACCGACGGCTCGAAGTTGGACGGCAGAGTTGGAGGAGGGGTTTATTCAAGGGATTTGGACCTAGCTCTCCTTCAGACTAGCTGATCATTGTAGCGTCTTCCAGGCGGAAGTCTCGGCAATTCTGGACGCCGCGGCCTGGTTAACCAAACGTGTTATCGGAAAAGATATCGCTATTTTCAGCGATAGTCAAGCGGCCATCAAATCCCTTGGCTCATACACGTTCAACTCTGGACTGACGCTCAGCTGACGTCGATCTCTTCAGGAGATGGCCCAACAGAACCGCGTAAACCTCATATGGGTCCCGGGGCATAGGGACATTGAGGGAAACTGTAAGGCAGACGAGATTGCCAGGCAGGGCACGACCAAGCAGGTTCTTCAGGTACGGTTAACCAAACGTGTTATCGGAGAAGATATCGCTATTTTCAGCGATAGTCAAGCGGCCATCAAATCCCTTGGCTCATACACGTTCAACTCTGAACTGACGCTCAGCTGACGTCGATCTCTTCAGGAGATGGCCCAACAGAACCGCGTAAACCTCATATGGGTCCCGGGACATAGGGACATTGAGGGAAACTGTAAGGCAGACGAGATTGCCAGGCAGGGAACGACCAAGCAGGTTCTTCAGGTACGCTTAGGTATGCCGTTTACCACATGCAAAATAATGCTGAAGGAGCGCACACTCCGTCAAGCCAACGAAAGGTGGCTGCAATCCCCAGGGTGTCGGATATCGAAACAAACCTGGCCAAAATGGGATCTTAAAAAGTCTAGACGCATTTATGCCCTAACTAGGAGGGAAATCTCCATATTGATAGGGGTATTAACCGGTCACTGCCTCATTGGTAGGCATGCAGAAAGGCTAGGTGTGCCCTATCGACGATGCTGCAGGAGTTGCAAAGATGATGAGGAGGAGGAAACAGTGGAGCACCTCATCTGCAACTGTCCGGCTTTAAGCGGCGCGAGAACGCGCTTTTTCGGAGTCCCGTTCCTGGATAGCCTAAGCCAGATCGCGGAACTGGACAAAAGGACTTGATGGCCTTCATAAAGTCATCTAAGTGGTTCGAGGAGGAGTAACGGTGTCACTGCGGTTTTTTTGTTATTTATTTAAGTAAATGCATCTCTTGGTTACTTTCTGATATTTTGATATCACGCTCAAACTAATGAACCGTTTTCAAAGATTTGTATACTGTTAGAAAGGTATTTAAATCAGCTTTTGAAAAAATACACTGTAAACAAGTTTTTATTCCAGTGGGGTGCACCCCAGCTAACATCAAAACAGCGGCTCGAATATTTCACGTACAAAGAAAAGGTCGGTGGCTCAATGTACTTGAGAACATGGAGATATACAAGTTAAAAACATTTGACGGCAGGATAATAAACGACGAAAAAAATCGGCACAAGCCAGCAGGTACAGCATCCAAACACGTAACAATGAACAAGCAAAAACGAAAAATGAACCAAACGACAAAAATCACCGATTTCTACCTACCTTTACGTACCGCTTAGCTAACAAGCGGTATGTCAATGTCAGGTAACAATTCGGATGTATCAATACCGTGCACACACACACGCATATTAACGTTACCTACCACGGACACATAGATTGGCATTACCTGCCACAGCACACATGGACTATAAAAAATAACGCAACGGATAGACACAGACCAGAACGAAACTAGGCATTGATATGGAATCAACTAATAAATACAGATGTGTGAAGCGATCAAGAAAATGTTCCTCTCAGCTTCGAAACATTACCTTAAACGAAGCAGCGCTGAGCATTTTCCAGCAGTCTCCAACATTCATCGTTGCCGTATTTGCGCAAGTTGTCACTTTAAACTGAAGGATGCTATCAAGATTGCTTATAATCAGCGTTCTAATTAAACGGAAAGTGGAGAAGCACAAGAAATCTTGACTAGCGGTGAATTGTATCAAGAAAATAAGGAAGTTCCAACATGCAGCAGATATACTAAATCACTCGAACGCAACGAACTCGTCGACAATATAAATATGCATGTTTTTCCTCATATTGGAAGCCATCCATCGCCAATGAAGTAAAAATATTTAGAAAGGGAAGTACGAGTATACTGCAAAAAAAAACAGCAAATTCCGCAAAGTATTTCGGATTCACTTGAAGTAGTTCACTGTCAACTTTATCAGAAGGCCTAAAAAAGATCAAACAAACGAACAAATTTTGGAGAACATGAAATATCAAATCGAAAATTACTCAAATAATTTGGATAAGCAAAAAATATTATCTCTATTACAAAACACCATGCCATCTCAGGAAATTAAAGACATTTTCGGTGTGATTTATCTTACGAATTGATAAAAATTAGCAAGATATACAAAAAAAAAAAAAAAAAAAGTTTTCTGACGTCAAACGCTCTAGCATGGACAGCATTGTTTATCCCTACTATAGTTTGGCAACTTATTTTCTGAGTGACTCCAAATGAAATGGAATGAAGGAACAGTATGAATCCCAATAAGCCATTTTGTTTGATATCAACCTGAGACGCATTTGAGATGAAATCTTCAACGTCAATTCTCACTTTTTGAAAACTTAATATCAATTGATATTCGATATAATGATAAACTACCAGTAGCAGATCAACTTTTTTGCTAAATGAGTATTAACTTGAGGCATAATTAAATATAAAAAATTATAATATAAATGTCCGAAAGTTTCTACCTTCACAGTTTTTATAGATATGACCCCCTCTACCAATCCCTAAAATAAATTTTGTCCAAATCGGGTAGATTATTCTAAATTTTGACCCTAATTATTTACCAAACGTTTCAGAATATATTTTTCTGTGCTTATATTATTATATATATACTGTATATATATACTGTGCGTGTGTATTAGTGTGTTTTTTGCGATCAGCTGTGAGTTGCGCTACTATATAAGGTATACAATAATGGACAGACGTAGTTTACCTGAACAAACTTTAAACACAGTAAAATTGTTTTATGAAGATCATGAAATCTGCCGAATCATGCCTGGGTCACAGGACTCAATTGTAGTAAGACAAGGAAACATACGCGAGAAAGTTCAAAAAAGACGAATGCGGTCATCGCTTCGTGAAGCTTACTATGAATTTAGAAAAATACATCCTTCACTTCAATTAGGATTTACAAAATTTACCATGTTGCGACCAGAGAATTGTATCAAACTTGGGGTTGGAAACCAGCAAAATTTTTGTGTGTGCACATTGCATCAGAATTAAAAACTGATGTTCGAAAAGTCCGGTTGGAAATCAATGGAAGGTCAACATAATTTCGGAAACTATAAAGATGTTCTTAAATTCGTTGTCTGTAATGGTTATATAGAAAACAGCGAATGTATGGTCGGTGCTACGATAATTTAACGAACCTTAGAACTATGATGTTGGAATACTACGAAAAAAATTCGATTCAAGAAGTCATTTGCAAAACATGGAACACAACACTCGGATGTAATCACGAAACTATTTCCTCTACTACAAACACATTTGTTGACGATTTTGTTGTACACACATCAATAAGCTGATGTCACATTAAGAGAAATTACACTGCTGCCAGGAGAACTGCTAATTCAAATGGATTTTGCTGAAAACTATGCGTTTGTTATACAAGATTCCATTCAAGGATATTATTGGAATAATAATCAAGCCGCGATACATCCGTTCGTTATTTATTACAAAGATAACGATAATTTAATTCATAGAACCTTTGCCATAATACCCGATTGTAATATACATGATAGCATAGCAGTTCATCTATATATTTCAAAAATGATTAATTAATTAAGAATAATATAAGCAGTTCAATTACGAATGTTATCTACGTGTCAGATGGTTCAGGAGCACAGAACAAAAACAAGTACAACTTAATTAATTTATGTCATCATAAAATTGATTTCGAAATATTCGCTGAGTGGCACTTTTACGCAACCAGCCGTGGAAAATCTGCATGAGATGGTGTAGGTGGCACATTGAAAAGAGGCGCTCGGAATTATAGCATGGCAAATAAAAACCTGGAGAAAATAATACAAGCTGCAGAACTTAACCGCGCTGGAACAATATATTACAAGAGCGTACAGCTGTTGGCGTATGCCGACGACATCGACATCATTGGCTTCAACAACCGCGCCGTAACTTCTGCGGAAAGAAAAGGAAGCGGAAAAAATGGGTTTGATAGTAAACGAAGGTAAAACGAAGTACCTGCTGGCATCAAGCAAAGAGTCAGCGAATTCGCGCCTTGGCAACCATGCCACTGTTGGCAGCCATAATTTTGAGATAGTAAGGGACTTTGTATACCTGGGAAGCAGCATTACTACCAACAACAATGTAAGCCTGGAAATCCATAGAAGGATAACTCTTGCAAACAAATGCTACTTTGGGCTGAGTAGGCAATTTAGAAGTAAAGTCATCTCTCGACGAACAAAAACAACACTCTATAATTCACTTATTGTACCCGTCCTGCTATACTCGTATAGTGCAGAAGCATGAACACTGACAGCATCTGATGAGGCGGCTTTGGGAGTATTCGAGAGAAAAATTCTTCGAAAGATTTATGGACCCCTAAAAGTTGGCGACGGCGAGTACCGAAGAAGATATAATGATGAGCTGTATGAGCTTTACGCAGACGTGGACATAGTTCAGCGAATTAAAACCCAGAAGCTTCGCTGGCTAGGACACGTGGTGCGAATGAACGAAGACGCTCCGGCCCAGAAGGTATTTTTACCCGCCGGTGGAAGTAGAGGAAGAGGGAGACCACCACTTCGATGGCAGGACCAAGTAGATGCAGACCTGCGAGCACGCGGTGTCTCTAATTGGGGCCAGTTGGTTCAACAAAGAACCGACTGGCGTAACATGTTGGACGGCCAAAATCGCCTAGGCGGTTAAAGGCAATTTTTTTTAAGTAAATAAAAACCAAATTCAAATGGCGAAAGACCTTTATCATTGGGCTTCACAAACGTATAACACCTCCATAGAAGTTGCTTACGCAGACGCTGATGAATACAACAAAACAAAAGAGGAGCTACTTTCAAGATACAAAAGTGCCAAATCTATTACAGGAACTCAAAGCTTCCATTCTTTTGTACCTTTAGTTGAAACATCACTAAAAGTCGGCAGTATGAGCTGCGCAAAGTTGTATATTAAATCTAAATAAATAAAAATAAAAACTTAACTTTATCAGTGTACGTCAAATTATTGTTTGTGTCTGAAAAATTTGATAATAGGATTCTTGTTCGAATCTATTAGAATACTTAGTCATAGTATCTGTATCTGTATAGCTTCCAAAGTATAGCTAGGTACCTTTTTTTGTCACACAATAATATCAAAATAAACAAGTAAGGAAGTCTAAGTTCGGGTGAAACCGAACATTACATACCCAGCTGTGCACATAAAGTGGGCGTGATCGTTCACCGATTTTTCTTATTTTCTGTGGTAGTACTCTACATAAACATAACATGCCTGGTACCTAGTTTCGTAAATCTATCTCACACCGTTCTGAAGTTGTTAGCAGTCGAATTTAAAAATTGCTTGACTCATAAGTGGGCGGTGCCACGCCCACTTTCCAAAATTTTGAAAAAATTATGTAAAGAATATGAAAGTTTATGTATGTACCAAATTATATTATTATAGCGAAATCAGTTAATTAGATATGGACTTTTCAATATTTCCACCTCCTTTCAATATAACTTTTATGAAAAAGTAGGCGTGGTCGCAAAGCGATTTCGTTTATTTTCTATAGCTGAATTTACCACAACAATAGTATGTCCTCTACGAAATTTCGTTATACTAGCATAAACTGTTCTGAAGTTATTAAGAGTCAAAATTTTAAAATTTCTTCAAATATACGTGGGCGGTACCACGCCCCCTTTTCAAAAATTTTTATAAAATCGGCCTTAGAACATCTAAATCAATACATATTGCAAATTTTATCATTGTAGCTGCTTCTAATATTGAATTAACCCATTTTATAGGTTTTTCGAAATTTTCGATATCGAAAAAGGGGCGTGGTTATGGTCCGATTTTACCCATTTTCAATAGCAATCTATTCTGAACCCAAATAAGTACGCATGCCAAATTTGGTGAAGATATCTCATTATTTGCTCAAGTTATCGTGTTAACGGACAGACGGACGGACGGACAGACGGACGGACATGGCTCAATCAAATTTTTTTTCGATCCTGATCATATTGATATATGGAAGTCTATATCTATCTCGATTCCTTTATACCTGTACAACCAACCGTTATCCTAACAAAATTATAATACCCTGTGTACAAGTACAGCTGGGTATAAAAAAGTTAACAAGAAATGGTTTTACTTATAAATTTTTTAAAAGAAAAAAACACCATTCTAGTTTTTGTATATTATGTATATATATTTGTATATGTACATTAAATAGACCTTTCTAAATAATTTTTTTTTTTAAATGGCCTGTAGCGTGTTATGTAGCTGGTAGTTTGTTTGGTGAGGAGTGGTGGCAAGCAGGTATGCTTGCATCCCAGGCTAGCTCGTCAGCGTGGGGCGGGGTACTTTCCACCACCCTCACCTACAGCCACATGAACAAAAAGAGGGTTCATACCTGCATATATAGAAAAGTTAAAAGTAAAAGTAGGAAAAGGGCATTGGTAAGAAAAGTCAAATAAGAGAGAAATCGCAAAAAGGAAAAGATCAGGAAAATAAAGCAACTTACACGAAACCATGGGCACTGTGCTGACTCCTGATACCTTACAGTGCCCCCAAACCTGACTCAAGCCAATCCGTCTGTCGTTAAGTCATTTTCCCTAATACTCACCTCCACATAACCGTGCGCGCACAAGCACAGCACCCACACCAAATAGGATATCTAGCCTTGCATCTTGGCAATGATCTCTAAAGGTATTCAACTGAACATTATATAATTTTTATTCATAAACAAAAAAACTGTTCTTAACGTTCTCGATTCTCCTACAGTATACTTAGGCTATTTGGCAAGATTCAAAAATAAACTGCCGGCTAAAGAGATAACTAACTAGACCTTCGTATATTTCAGTGGTAAATTACTAACTAGCTAACCTAAGATTCGCAATTCATGAAATTTATGGATTTTCACCTTTTCTTATATGAATATTTATACTTATGTCTAGGTAGCAATAAAACAACAAAAAAGGAAAATTCAAAATAGGAGAAACCCAAGGTGACAAACTTATTGGCTAATCGATATATATATACCCTATGGAAATGAGTTAACCTAGATATTGTAATTACAATTCAAATAACTGCAGATGTACAAATTCACCGAAATTCAGGAAAGAAAAAAAAGAAAACTAAAATTAGAATACTACCTAATGTAGCGGTCGATGCTCCCAAGATCAGCTGTTTGCTGTCCCACTGACCCAGATTTCGATTTCAGGTTTAATATATAAGTAATATATAGAAAGATGCAAAAAAAATTGAGAGTGTTGTGATCTCATGTGCGTGTGATTGTATTTAGGGGGGTAGCTATGTATGTACGTATATTCCTTCGTTGTTCTGTCTATCGCTAATCCCTTCTTCTACCTTGGGAGCGGAGTGGGATTGCGTGCTCAATATACGTACATACACACGGACATATATACATGTATCAAATTGGAGTAATCAGTTTTCACTTACCCAGTCACTCAATCCAATGGCGCCACCGTAGAGTACCTGTGCTGTAAAGAAACTCAAATGTAGATATGCTCATACACCTATGCTTGATCATGCGCACAATGATCGCTCTCTAATGCTCAGCCAGATCACTCGCTTGTGATCTTGGCTTTCTTGAGCTACTAACTTAGTGCCCTATACTGCCGCCTCCAGTGCACATGGAGTGCTATATCCCTTTCGCAAAAAAATTCAACTGCTATAAAGGATCTTACTTGGAAAAAATTCACATGTCCGGGATACCGAATTTCGGAACAGGATAGGGTTGAGACGGCGGCGTAGGCAAAGGTAAAAAAACTTAATCAAAATTGCGCTGGGTTGCAAAGAGCAACACAAAGATAAAAAACGGTAAAAAAAAGCAAAAAAAAACGTGTGTGGGTTAGGGAGAGTTTTAGTCCGAGGTGTACTAAATTGGAAAAATGAACTAAGAAGACAATGTTTAGTTAAATAAGAAGAAAAGAAACTTGAACTCAAAAGAAATCGAAATTGGCCATTGCAAAGAAAATATGCTAAGTACATAAAAATTTAAAAAAAAAAAAAAAACGACCCGGGTAATGAAACACGAGAAAACTTAGTCAAACGAAAGATGAGAATCGAAAAATTGGTGTACAATCAATCGAAACTCAAGTTTAAAAACGAAAACCCAACTTGAAAAGTTGCAATGCAATATGTCCCTACTGCTCAATGCCCCTTGTCTAAACTACCCTTTTACAATCCCAGCTCTGCCCATGAATTTTAAAAGGAATTATAGAAAAACTAAGTAAAAAAAAATATCAACAGAGTACGACAAAAATTATCTTAATTTAAATAAAACGCTCCTTGTATCTCGATCCTGGTGTTGCTGTGGTGTGTGGCATGCAGTGTATCTGGTGGATTCGGTGGTGTTTGCTGTATTTATTACGTTTATATTGGTGGTGTTGTAACGAAATGGTGCTCTATAGTTGTTGTTGTTGTTGCTGGCCTCTGTGTACTTATTACTGTTGGCTTCAATGCAATCCTGGCCAGTGCATCTGTAGCTTCTCGGGTTGTGTGATTAATGTTGTGTGATTAATGCCGTGCCAGTGTCCTAGGCGTTGTTTTGTGGTTGTTGTAGTTGTTGCTGGCTTCTGTGCCGCCCATTCTGGCCTGTAAATCGGTGGCTTCTTTTGGCCCGTTTTTGGATTGTGTTTGTTGTTGTGCTGTTAAGTGCCGTAGAAATGTTCAGTGTCTCTCTGTTGTTGTGGCTTGTGAATTGTTGGTGCCTGGTATCTCGAAGTTAGGGCTTTGCGCCGCCAAAATCGGCGCCCTGCGGGTTTTCCCGGTTGCAACGCGACCTGTATACCAACACAAAAAAAAACCAGCAAAATTTCAGTATACGGAAGTTGTTAAATGGGGATTTCGTACAGGGAAAAGGAAAAGGGTAGGTAAGCACATTCGGACATATATATATTCTTGTTTGCACAACTGTCGATACCCGTACACACAAATATATGTGTACGGATGCACCTACGTAGATGCAATTTTGCTGTTTGGCTTGCCAGGGAGATTGACTATGAGAAAAGTTAATCTCGCCTTAGAGCGTGCCAGGGTGCATTTGATGGGGATAGGGCTGACTTACCGGGACTTTCCATCTTAATTGGAGTGGATAAAGGTGTTGGTGTGGATGTTCGTTTGGTGATGCTTTCCTCGAAGCGTAGACTCTTGCCGCGAACTATAACTTTTTTTTTTTTTTGGGTTTGGCGGATTTTAGCGGATTTTTGACCTCGCGCACTTCACCTTTCTTTTTTTTTTTTTTCTTCTAGAAAACTTGTGTTCAGTACTTACGGGCACAGTTTTAACGCAACTTTGACCCGTTGCCTACTTCGGCTCCCTTTTATACCTTCCGCCGTGGAAGGGAAAGTTACCTATTTGGGAAACATCTTACACAGGCATACAATCAATAGATATATTCGTTTTTACCGCATTCATACCTATACACTCATATACTCCCAACAAGCAAATATGGTCCTTTCTTTCTAACATAGGTATAATGTTGCTAGGCGTTCAGCAACATTGCCTCTGTTACAGTGTCTGTTGTTAACAGCAATCATCAATGCTAACTGCATCTGTAACACAAGCAATGTTGTTGAAGCCCTGCTGCACTACATCCATGTTAGAAAGTTAGCTAACATTCATTGTGGCACGTTGCCAGTATAGCGAAAGGCTGTCGTTACAGGCTCGCACCCGCCGATGGTGCCTGCACTATGGAGCTGTGCGTAAAAGGTTTCAACGCAGCCTGTCACTTATGATTCCCTTGCGTCCAACGTGTGGCCTCGACCCACGACTCAATGCCGGGCTTACTCCAATTAATACACGTGCATGCTAACTATTTACAACTAGATTACCGTGTTATTTCTACTTCTTATATCTTACTTAAGCTATATCACTGGGTATGCAACATCTTAAAGATAAAAAAAATATAAAAAAAATATCACAGATGAAAACTAAGAATCATATAAATAAAATATCACAGCATATTACTCAAGTATATAAATACGTAAATAACTAAATAAATAAATAACTAAGTAAAAATAATTGCAAAAATAATCAAATAAATAAGTTCATACGTCAGTCAGTAAAAATAAAAAATAGTCAAATAATAATAATTGCATACGTCAGTTAATAAATCGAAAAAAATTTAAAATTTTTATAATTACATGCGTCAATACATAAACAATAAACAACATAAATAGACAATGATAATTATATTTATATACAAATATAAACACAAAAACACGAAACATCAAACATAAGGACTAACACTACAAAAAAAACATGTACCTATTTTGCGAAAATATCTTTAGCGTGGTATACGCCGATCTTTTTCCCATTACTATCGCCAAGTTCATACATAGAATTTCCTATGGCATTTAAGACTATGCACTTGACTTGTTTAGGTGCTAACTTGGCGTTGTAATTATCTGTCTGGGAGCTTTGTTTAAAGTTTCGGCGGTATACCACTTGTCCTATTTGAAACTTAACATCCCTACTCCTTGTATCGTATACTTTCTTACTCTTCTCATGGGCCAACTTCAGCTCCTTCATGATTTTATTTCGTATCACCTGTAACTTGTCATTATTTGTTTGTATTTCAATGTCAACATCTTTTAATGCGCCCAACTTTCGGTATAGCTCGTATGATGCAGCATGCTGTATCATAGGCATACCGAAAGTGGCATAGTACGGCGACATGTTGATGGCTGAGTGTGCAACGCTGCGGAGGGCAAATGCAGCATCAGTAACGTACTTATCCCAGTTTTTCTGGTTGTCCTTTATAAAGGATCGGACGATCTGCAATAGAGATCGATTTACCCTCTCCGCAGCGTTACCCTGAGGCGAATAAAATGCCGTTTTTATGTGTTTTGTGCCGTACTTTTCTAAAAAGCTGTTGAACATTTCAGATACAAACTGTTTTCCATTATCGGAATGGATATATTCGGGCACGCCGAATATGTGGAAAACATCTCTTTCTAAAAACTTAATTACCGCAGTTGAAGTTGCCTTTCTCATTGGTTCTAAAAATACAAATTTCGTGAAATGATCTAAACAGACAAAGACGTACACATTCCCATCACTACTACGAGGATAAGGGCCCATAAAATCAATAAAGAGACGTTGGAAAGGTCGTTCGGTAAGCTTTTGCTTTCCCATTAGTGGTTGTTTAAATACATTTTGTGTCTTATTTATCTTGCAGATTTCGCAATCTTTAACATGTGCGCACACATCGGATACCATGCCTGGCCAATAATATTTCTGACGTAGTCGGGATAGGGTCTTATGTATGCCACCATGGCCAGCAGAAGGTGAGCCGTGAGACATTTCCACAAGCCCCGGTCGCAATTCCGACGGAACCCAAAGCTTCCAGGTCTGGTCCGCTAGAAGATCGTCCCCCCTGTCAAATTGCGTCCGTTTGTAAACATAACCGTCCGATAGACATAGGTCGGGGAGCTTTTCTTGATTTTCGGTCACCGTTTTTCGAAGCTCTTTGTACTCCTCCGACTCAAAGTACGGTGACTCAAGGCATATGTCTATCGCACGGTCGTTTGTCAGTATCTCGTCCATATGCATTCTCGACAGTGTGTCGGGAACCACGTTCTGCGTACCTTTTCTATGTTCGATGTTGAAATCATACGCTTGGAGTTTCAGGCTCCATCTTGCCAGCCTACCAGAAAGGTCCTTCTGGTTCATAAGCCATTTGAGGCTGGCATGATCCGTGATAATGGTGAACGGGGTTCCCTCCACATAAGGTCGAAAACGCTTTACACTTACAACTGCTGCATAGCACTCTAATTCCGTTATACTATAATTCTTTTGCGCCTTGTTAAGTTTAGCTGACACGTAAGCGATAGGTCGTTCATTTTGGTCATCGTCGAGCTGAAACAACACCCCTCCCACTCCGTCAGTCGATGCGTCGCATTGTATGTAAAATCGTCTGTTAAAGTCCGGGTGCGTAAGTACTGGCGCTGAAATCAAGCTCTGTTTGAGCTTTTCAAAAGATTTCATGGCCTCGTCCGTCATCGTAAATTTCTTAATCGTGTCTTTCTTGAGGCAGTCGTGCAGCGGCGCTGCAATAGTCGCATAGTCCTGGATGAAACGTCGGTACCAGCCAGACATGCCCAGGAACCGCCGAAGCTGCTTCGGGGTCTTAGGCGTAGGAAAGTCCCTCACGGCAGCAACCTTATTGGCATCTGTCCTAATACAACCATCCCCGACTACGTACCCAAGATATCGCACCTCTTTATAACAAAATTTGCTCTTTTCGACATTAATTGTTAACTTTGCCTCTCTAAGACACCGAGCGACTTTTTCCAACAAACACATATGAGACTCAAAATCTATAGAACAAACTAACAAATCGTCAAGATAAACAAATACACATTCACGTAAAGCGGCCGGAATGACCTTGTCCATAAGACGACACATTCGTTGTGCTGCATTGCACAACCCGAAAGGCATCACAGTAAATTGGTACAGGGGTCGACCTGGGACAGTGAAGGCTGTCTTCTCGCGTGATTTGGGGTCAAGGGGAATCTGCCAGAAAGCGTCTTTTAGATCAATTGCGGAGATATATCTAGTGTTTTGTAGGCGGCTTAAAATTCCATCAATATGGGGTAAGGGGTATGCATCCTTAATCGTCCTTTCATTCACTTTTCTTGCGTCCAAACATAACCGATTCTTTGTTCCTTTGATCACCAGTGAAACTGGTGAGTTCCAGCTGCTGTTGGACTCCTCGATCACTCCCATGCTCAGCATACGGTCCAGCTCTGCGTAAATAAGTTTTTGGATGGCAGGTGAAATGGGGTAGTGACGCTGCTTTACCGGCAGATTCTCGTCGACCACCTCGATGACATGCTCTTCCTTGTCCGTTCGGCCTAACCCTAATACCGCAAAGGACGGGAATTGTGCTTTTACACGCTCCAAAGCGTTATTTTCCTTGGTGGTTAAAGTGTGTTGAACGGCGTCGAAAGTCAGGTCACCCTCAGCGGGAACGAGTTCCGCCACACTGGCAACATTATTACACACATTCACACCCTTACTCACAACATTCATTCCAAAGGCCTGCCAAAAATCAACTCCCAGATAAACTTCCTGTTGCAGATCCGGTACTATTAAAAATTCCAATTCTTTTGTCGCGTTATCCCACCAAACAGGTAACTTTATTACCCCTACCACGGCGGTTTCTTCCCCGTTTGCCGTCCGGATATTTTGGCCCCTGATTGGCATAATCAAGGCCTCTCTACCGCGTAGGAGTGCCGCTGAGCCTTTTCCTAAACAGCAGGCACTCGCCCCTGAGTCCAGGAGAGCCAGGACCTCATGACCTCCTATTTCAGTTTTAGCGAAAAATCTATTGTCACCTTTGACCTTAACTATTGTTGCAACAATTTTATTTCTTAACCCTTTAAAATATTTCTTTTTCTCTCGCATTTTCCTTATCTTATCAAAATTTCTACTATTCTTCTTAGTCCTCTCTATCGCTTCACCTAATATTCTATGCCTTGCTTCTTCGTATTCAACTTTACGTTGGTGTAAACTTTTTACAACTCGCATCTCCATTCTCTCAACTGGTTTCACAACCCTGGCCTCATTATCTACTCTTTTTAAAATTCTTAATTCTGGCTGGCCGGGTTGTGTGTTTCCTGGCTGGAGCCCCCGGATAACTCCGCCAGCTTCATGTTTCCCTTGTTGGGTTTAAAAACACAGAAGGACGTATTACTACCACAAGCGAAACAAAACATACTGTGAAACTGGGACGAACATTTATTTGGCTTTTGTGCTTCTGCCGGGTTTTTATCGAAAAAATCCACCGGCATGCCACACGAAAAACACAACATTAAATGGAAGGGAGATGCACAAAAGGAATTCACAGTGGACTTGGACACATTTGGAGTAACAGACATATTTGGGACATTGGAATTGACGGGAGTTTGTGATTGGATTTGGGATTGGGGTTGGGGTTTCCTATTAAAGGCTTCTACCTTCACCTCATTCTCAAACCCTATCTCGTTTACGGCTCTTCCCCTATTCTTGTTTTCTTTCATAAGTTTTTCGGCTCTCCTACACTCAGCTTTGAGCTCCGCCAGAGAGTCCATTTTTAGGGCGAAGGTCAAGTTGGCCAGGTACGGTTTGAGATTTCCCCTGATAATGCCAACCAACTCCTTCTCAGGGATTCGCGTCCGCAAGCGGAATGTCATATCGTGTATCTCCCCGTAGAAGTCGTCGAAAGTTTCGCCGGGTTGCTGCTTCCGTTCCATCATTTCACGGATGATTTCATAGTCGGACTCGGCGGTCTTAAAGTGGCTCAGCAGCTCGGATTTCAGTCCGAAGTAACCAAAATCGGGATCTTCGGAATGATCCTCGAGTATCTACCAATACCACTTCAAGGCACCGCCGGAAACCAGACCATGAAAGTCCGTGAAAAGCTGGAAGTAGGACATGTTGTGTTGTTCACGCATCCTTTCAACCCGGAAAACAAAACTTTCGACGCTCATCCCTTTCGTAGTTCCGTCAAATTTGATGTGCCACTTCTCCAAGTCGAGCTTCTTCCACCTTGGAGGTTCATTTGGGTCTCTTGTGTCTCGTGTCCCCACTGAGGCCCGATTAGACGATTGTCCACTGGTACGACCAGTAGTACCGCCAGCTTGGCGTTCTGGTGTGGATGCTCCGGTAGGCTGATTGCTCAGGGGATGCACGGTGGTCTCCATCTCTGTCACCCGACCACTAAGGTTCCCAACGTTGGTCTTTATGCCTCTGACTTCCTTTGCTATTTCGGACACAAGGTCTTGTTGCTGCGCCATCATCGCCATCATTCGGCTCAGTTGCTCCACGTTAGATATGGCATTGGCATTTTCAGTCACAGGCGGATTTCCAACGCTGGGACCCGAAATTGTTTGTTGTGTTCCCCCCTGTGCAATATTGCCTCCCACAGCACCCACCTCCTCAGTGTCGGACATTTGACACAAGAAATCTATTTTCTGAGAGAAGTTCAAACTATGGCTAGGCTCGTCGAATGACAGTCCGCCTGCGAACGTTACCCTCTGGATGCGTTCGGGGTCAATGGACGAAAAAATCCGGGACTGGCACCTGTTGAAGTAGGCAGACGGGACAAAGTCGACTGGCCGCGGAATTCCTGTGTCGAATTGGTCGAACACAGTCCCGACTACCAAATTTTCAAACTGTCGCCTTTCTATCGCCCTCGATAGGCTACGCGTAACCGGCCTATTTGTATTCAGAACCCCTAAACCACCAGGTACCCTATCCTCCGACTCTTTATCTGCCCCTTTGTCTTCGGCAGACATTCACTAACCAACAAGGATTTAATAAAAAGAAACAACTAGTAAAACAAGAAAAACTCAATTATTAAAAAGATTCGTTTGTGCCACGTCACTAATGTGTACTCAAACAAGTATGAATCTGCAAATCTCGAGATAAGAAAGTCGGCTCAAATGTCCTAAGACAACAAGCAAACGGAAGGAAATATAAAATCAGGCTAATAGTTCAATTTTTATGTATTGGTATACTTGCAAATAAGTATACGAAACCGACGCGAAAGTATAAAAAAAAGTATCCTATGAAGGGAGCTCTAGTAAGAGAAAAATTGAAATTATAAAAATATTATTTTGTGTAACGCACCCTAATTCATTCAACAGTACACTGCGTTAAGCCCAAATGTCAAATGCAAAAGAATATATGGATGATCAAGATCGACTTATATTTTGGACAAAAACCAGCATTCAAAGAGAATACTAGAATTACGATAGAAATTCACCTTTTATGTATAGCTATAATGCATGGATTTATACAACCGATTTCAAAACTATCAAAAATATTAGTTTAGTTAAATAATCCGAAATAAAATTCAGATGTACAAGATACAAATATATATAAACATTCAAATATTTATTATTTTGTATGTTGTGTGTTATTCGATAATGTATAGGTAGATGTATTTATGTAGGCGTGTATAGTGTATGCTTGGATGTCCTAACAACTAATAGTCAGGTCGAAACTACCCACTGTAAAACCTACAGAAAGACTATGCTAATTATTGCTAACCGCAACCAAAAGAAAAAGGAAAAAAATGATAACAAAATTAAGTTTATGAAAAAGAAGATAAATAAAAAAAATTGTGATAATTAAACTTGTAAATATTTGTAAAAAAAACTTCCTGAAACTGTTTTGTTTTGTTTAAACAAATGAATGCGATATCGAACTTTGTAACAAAATGTAGTTCAGATTCTATGTATTGGTGTGTGTGGTGCTGCCTTGGCGAAGGTTCTGTGAAGGCGATAAGTCCGTCTCTATATATCGTCTTGTCCATTTTCGGTACTCGCACTGTCCTTTAGGTGTGGCACTACACGCCCGGTGACGGATCACGAAGTGTGGATGCCACACCTCCCTACTCTCATCGTGGCGACTTGTGGCAAACCTCACTTACCGACAAGGCTGGATCATCGGTAAGGTAGCTTGAACCAGTCGTCACGATCTCCTACCTTACGTCCGTCTCTAGCTGTGTGCCATACCAAGTACCACCTACTCGGGTTAAAATCCAGGTAGGGAACCCTGGTATGGGCACTCAGCTTTCTCTTACTCTATTTGTCATGATGCCACAAGCTGTCAGGATAAATCCCATTAGCGATGCCATCATGACGGTCCCTGTTCAAAGTCGAAAGAAGGAAATGAAAGTAGCTATGGATAGATAGTTAAGAAGGAAAAAAAAAGCAAATAAAAAGGAAATGTAAAAATGAAAGTTAATGACTCAAGTCAAAAAGAAGGAAAAACAATGGAAGTTGTGGTAAGAAATTAAAAATGAAACTAAATGGGCTATTACCGTTGGGCGCCATTGTTATGTAGCTGGTAGTTTGTTTGGTGAGGAGTGGTGGCAAGCAGGTATGCTTGCATCCCAGGCTAGCTCGTCAGCGTGGGGCGGGGTACTTTCCACCACCCTCACCTACAGCCACATGAACAAAAAGAGGGTTCATACCTGCATATATAGAAAAGTTAAAAGTAAAAGTAGGAAAAGGGCATTGGTAAGAAAAGTCAAATAAGAGAGAAATCGCAAAAAGGAAAAGATCAGGAAAATAAAGGAGAGGCCTGTCCTGTCAGGTGGAGTCTTCCCACCCGCTTCCATGCAACTTACACGAAACCATGGGCACTGTGCTGACTCCTGATACCTTACAGTGCCCCCAAACCTGACTCAAGCCAATCCGTCTGTCGTTAAGTCATTTTCCCTAATACTCACCTCCACATAACCGCGCACAAGCACAGCACCCACACCAAATAGGATATCTAGCCTTGCATCTTGGCAATGATCTCTAAAGGTATTCAACTGAACATTATATAATTTTTATTCATAAACAAAAAAACTGTTCTTAACGTTCTCGATTCTCCTACAGTATACTTAGGCTATTTGGCAAGATTCAAAAATAAACTGCCGGCTAAAGAGATAACTAACTAGACCTTCGTATATTTCAGTGGTAAATTACTAACTAGCTAACCTAAGATTCGCAATTCATGAAATTTATGGATTTTCACCTTTTCTTATATGAATATTTATACTTATGTCTAGGTAGCAATAAAACAACAAAAAAGGAAAATTCAAAATAGGAGAAACCCAAGGTGACAAACTTATTGGCTAATCGATATATATATACCCTATGGAAATGAGTTAACCTAGATATTGTAATTACAATTCAAATAACTGCAGATGTACAAATTCACCGAAATTCAGGAAAGAAAAAAATAAAACTAAAATTAGAATACTACCTAATGTAGCGGTCGATGCTCCCAAGATCAGCTGTTTGCTGTCCCACTGACCCAGATTTCGATTTCAGGTTTAATATATAAGTAATATATAGAAAGATGCAAAAAAAATTGAGAGTGTTGTGATCTCATGTGCGTGTGATTGTATTTAGGGGAGTAGCTATGTATGTACGTATATTCCTTCGTTGTTCTGTCTATCGCTAATCCCTTCTTCTACCTTGGGAGCGGAGTGGGATTGCGTGCTCAATATACGTACATACACACGGACATATATACATGTATCAAATTGGAGTAATCAGTTTTCACTTACCCAGTCACTCAATCCAATGGCGCCACCGTAGAGTACCTGTGCTGTAAAGAAACTCAAATGTAGATATGCTGATACACCTATGCTTGATCATGCGCACAATGATCGCTCTCTAATGCTCAGCCAGATCACTCGCTTGTGATCTTGGCTTTCTTGAGCTACTAACTTAGTGCCCTATACTGCCGCCTCCAGTGCACATGGAGTGCTATATCCCTTTCGCAAAAAAATTCAACTGCTATAAAGGATCTTACTTGGAAAAAATTCACATGTCCGGGATACCGAATTTCGGAACAGGATAGGGTTGAGACGGCGGCGTAGGCAAAGGTAAAAAAATTTAATCAAAATCGCGCTGGGTTGCAAAGAGCAACACAAAGATAAAAAAAGGTAAAAAAAAGCAAAAAAAAACGTGTGTGGGTTAGGGAGAGTTTTAGTCCGAGGTGTACTAAATTGGAAAAATGAACTAAGAAGACAATGTTTAGTTAAATAAGAAGAAAAGAAACTTGAACTCAAAAGAAATCGAAATTGGCCATTGCAAAGAAAATATGCTAAGTACATAAAAATTTAAAAAAAAAAAAAAAAAAACGACCCGCGTAATGAAACACGAGAAAACTTAGTCAAACGAAAGATGAGAATCGAAAAATTGGTGTACAATCAATCGAAACTCAAGTTTAAAAACGAAAACCCAACTTGAAAAGTTGCAATGCAATATGTCCCTACTGCTCAATGCCCCTTGTCTAAACTACCCTTTTACAATCCCAGCTCTGCCCATGAATTTTAAAAGGAATTATAGAAAAACTAAGTAAAAAAAAATATCAACAGAGTACGATAAAAATTATCTTAATTTAAATAAAACGCTCCTTGTATCTCGATCCTGGTGTTGCTGTGGTGTGTGGCATGCAGTGTATCTGGTGGATTCGGTGGTGTTTGCTGTATTTATTACGTTTATATTGGTGGTGTTGTAACGAAATGGTGCTCTATAGTTGTTGTTGTTGTTGCTGGCCTCTGTGTACTTATTACTGTTGGCTTCAATGCAATCCTGGCCAGTGCATCTGTAGCTTCTCGGGTTGTGTGATTAATGTTGTGTGATTAATGCCGTGCCAGTGTCCTAGGCGTTGTTTTGTGGTTGTTGTAGTTGTTGCTGGCTTCTGTGCCGCCCATTCTGGCCTGTAAATCGGTGGCTTCTTTTGGCCCGTTTTTGGATTGTGTTTGTTGTTGTGCTGTTAAGTGCCGTAGAAATGTTCAGTGTCTCTCTGTTGTTGTGGCTTGTGAATTGTTGGTGCCTGGTATCTCGAAGTTAGGGCTTTGCGCCGCCAAAATCGGCGCCCTGCGGGTTTTCCCGGTTGCAACGCGACCTGTATACCAACACAAAAAAAAACAGCAAAATTTCAGTATACGGAAGTTGTTAAATGGGGATTTCGTACAGGGAAAAGGAAAAGGGTAGGTAAGCACATTCGGACATATATATATTCCTGTTTGCACAACTGTCGATACCCGTACACACAAATATATGTGTACGGATGCATCTACGTAGATGCAATTTTGCTGTTTGGCTTGCCAGGGAGATTGACTATGAGAAAAGTTAATCTCGCCTTAGAGCGTGCCAGGGTGCATTTGATGGGGATAGGGCTGACTTACCGGGACTTTCCAAATTAATTGGAGTGGATAAAGGTGTTGGTGTGGATGTTCGTTTGGTGATGCTTTCCTCGAAGCGTAGACTCTTGCCGCGAACTATAACTTTTTTTTTTTTTTTTTTTTTTTGGGTTTGGCGGATTTTAGCGGATTTTTGACCTCGCGCACTTCACCTTTCTTTTTTTTTTTTCTTCTAGAAAACTTGTGTTCAGTACTTACGGGCACAGTTTTAACGCAACTTTGGCCCGTTGCCTACTTCGGCTCCCTTTTATACCTTCCGCCGTGGAAGGGAAAGTTACCTATTTGGGAAACATCTTACACAGGCATACAATCAATAGATATATTCGTTTTTACCGCATTCATACCTATACACTCATATACTCCCGCAACAAGCAAATATGGTCCTTTCTTTCTTACATAGGTATAATGTTGCTAGGCGTTCAGCAACATTGCCTCTGTTACAGTTTCTGTTGTTAACAGCAATCATCAATGCTAACTGCATCTGTAACACAAGCAATGTTGATGAAGCCCTGCTGCACTACATCCATGTTAGAAAGTTAGCTAACATTCATTGTGGCACGTTGCCAGTATAGCGAAAGGCTGTCGTTACAAGCGCGATTCACTAACTTTTTTAACGATATTTGTTAACGTTAAATTTACTTAACAATAATTTTAACAACATTGCAGTACAGTATTCTGGAATCTTACAGCCTTCTCCCTCTAAGCACAGATCGTTGTGCGACCACTACAGTCGGGGATAGCTGTTTCAAAATAAACATTCCCAGCAGAGAAGACTGGGAGAGGACGGATTGGTGCCCGAAACAAATGGTGGCACTTCCATATACACCGACGGCTCGAAGTTGGACGGCAGAGTTGGAGGAGGGGTTTATTCAAGGGATTTGGACCTAGCTCTCCTTCAGCCTAGCTGATCATTGTAGCGTCTTCCAGGCGGAAGTCTCGGCAATTCTGGACACCGCGGCCTGGTTAACCAAACGTGTTATCGGAGAAGATATCGCTATTTTCAGCGATAGTCAAGCGGCCATCAAATCCCTTGGCTCATACACGTTCAACTCTGAACTGACGCTCAGCTGACGTCGATCTGAACAGAACCGCGTAAACCTCATATGGGTCCCGGGACATAGGGACATTGAGGGAAACTGTAAGGCAGACGAGCTTGGCAGGCAGGGCACGACCAAGCAGGTTCTTCAGGTACGCTTAGGTATGCCGTTTGCCACATGCAAAATAATGCTGAAGGAGCGCACACTCCGTCAAGCCAACGAAAGATGGCTGCAATCCCCAGGGTGTCGGATATCGAAACAAACCTGGCCAAAATGGGATCTTAAAAAGTCTAGACGCATTTATGCCCTAACTAGGAGGGAAATCTCCATATTGATAGGGGTATTAACCGGTCACTGCCTCATTGGTAGGCATGCAGAAAGGCTAGGTGTGCCCTATCGACGATGCTGCAGGAGTTGCAAAGATGATGAGTAGGAGGAAACAGTGGAGCACCTCATCTGCAACTGTCCGGCTTTAAGCGGCGCGAGAACGCGCTTTTTCGGAGTTCCGTGCCTGGATAGCCTAAGCCAGATCGCGGAACTGGACATAAAGGACTTGATGGCCTTCATAAAGTCATCTAAGTGGTTCGAGGAGGAGTAACCGTGTCACTGCGGTTTTTTTTTTATTTATTTAAGTAAATGCATCTCTTGGTTACTTTCTGATATTTTGATATCACGCTCAAACTAATGAACCGTTTTCAAAGATTTGTATACTGTTAGAAAGGTATTTAAATCAGCTTTTGAAAAAATACACTGTAAACAAATTTTTATTCCAGTGGGGTGCACCCCAGCTAACATCAAAACAACGGCTCGAATATTTCACGTACAAAGAAAAGGTCGGTGGCTCAATGTACTTGAGAACATGGAGATATACAAGTTAAAAACATTTGACGGCAGGATAATAAACGACGAAAAAAATCGGCACAAGCCAGCAGGTACAGCATCCAAACACGTAACAATGAACAAGCAAAAACGAAAAATCAACCAAACGACAAAAATCACCGATTTCTACCTACCTTTACATACCGCTTAGCTAACAAGCGGTATGTCAATGTCAGGTAACAATTCGGATGTATCGATACCGTGCACACACACACGCATATTAACGTTACCTACCACGGACACATATATTGGCATTACCTGCCACAGCACACATGGACTATAAAACATAACGCAACGGATAGACACAGACCAGAACGAAACTAGGCATTGATATGGAATCAACTAATAAATACAGATGCGTGAAGCTATCAAGAAAATGTTCCTCTCAGCTTCGAAACATTACCTTAAACGAAGCAGCGCTGAGCATTTTCCAGCAGTCTCCAACATTCATCGTTGCCGTATTTGCGCAAGTTGTCACTTTAAACTGAAGGATGCTATCAAGATTGCTTATAATCAGCGTTCTACTTAAACGGAAAGTGAAGAAGCACAAGAAATCTTGACTAGCGGTGAATTGTATCAAGAAAATAAGGAAGTTCCAACATGCAGCAGATATACTAAATCACTCGAACGCAACGAACTCGTCGACAATATAAATATGCATGTTTTCCTCATATTGGAAGCCATCCATCGCCAATGAAGTAAAAATATTTAGAAAGGGAGGTACGAGTATACTGCAAAAAAAAACAGCAAATTCCGCAAAGTATTTCGGATTCACTTGAAGTGGTTCACTGTCAACTTTATCAGAAGGCCTAAAAAAGATCAAACAAACGAACAAATTTTGGAGAACATGAAATATCAAATCGAAAATTACTCAAATAATTTGGATAAGCAAAAAATATTATCTCTATTACCAAACACCATGCCATCTCAGGAAATTAAAGACATTTTCGGTGTGATTTATCTTACGAATTGATAAAAATTAGCAGGATATACACAAAAAAAAAACAAAGTTTTCGGACGTCAAACGCTCTAGCATGGACAGCATTGTTTATCCCTACTATAGTTTGGCAACTTATTTTCTGAGTGACTCCAAATGAAATGGAATGAAGGAACAGTATGAATCCCAATAAGCCATTTTGTTTGATATCAACCTGAGACGCATTTGAGATGAAATCTTCAACGTCAATTCTCACTTTTTGAAAACTTAATATCAATTGATATTCGATATAATGATAAACTACCAGTAGCAGATCAACTTTTTTGCTAAATGAGTATTAACTTGAGGTATAATTAAATATAAAAAATTATAATATAAATGTCCGAAAGTTTCTACCTTCACAGTTTTTATAGATATGACCCCCTCTACCAATCCCTAAAATAAATTTTGTCCAAATCGGGTAGATTATTCTAAATTTTGACCCTAATTATTGACCAAACGTTTCAGAATATATTTTTCTGTGCTTATGGGGAATATACTGTGCGTGTGTATTAGTGTGTTTTTTGCGATCAGCTGTGAGTTGCGCTACTATATAAGGTATACAATAATGGACAGACGTAGTTTACCTGAACAAACTTTAAACATAGTAAAATTGTTTTATGAAGATCATGAAATCTGCCGAATCATGCCTGGGTCACAAGACTCAATTGTAGTAAGACAAGGAAACATACGCGAGAAAGTTCAAAAAAGACGAATGCTGTCATCGCTTCGTGAAGCTTACTATGAATTTAGAAAAATACATCCTTCACTTCAATTAGGATTTACAAAATTTACCATGTTGCGACCAGAGAATTGTATCAAACTTGGGGTGGGAAACCAGCAAAATTTTTGTGTGTGCACATTGCATCAGAATTAAAAACTGATGTTCGAAAAGTCCGGTTGGAAATCAATGGAAGGTCAACATAATTTCGGAAACTATAAAGATGTTCTTAAATTCGTTGTCTGTAATGGTTATATAGAAAACAGCGAATGTATGGTCAGTGCTACGATAATTTAACGAACCTTAGAACGATGATGTTGGAATATTACGAAAAAACTTCGATTCAAGAAGTCATTTACAAAAAATGGAACACAACACTCGGATGTAATCACGAAACTATTTCCTCTACTACAAACACATTTGTTGACGATTTTGTTGTACACACATCAATAAGCTGATGTCACATCAAGAGAAATTACACTGCTGCCAGGAGAACTGCTAATTCAAATGGATTTTGCTGAAAACTATGCGTTTGTTATACAAGATTCCATTCAAGGATATTATTGGAATAATAATCAAGCCACGATACATCCGTTCGTTATTTATTACAAAGATAACGATAATTTAATTCATAGAACCTTTGCCATAATATCCGATTGTAATATCCATGATAGCATAGCAGTTCATCTATATATTTCAAAAATGATTAATTAATTAAGAAATATAAGCAGTTCAATTACGAAAGTTATCTACGTGTCAGATGGTTCAGGAGCACAGAACAAAAACAAGTACAACTTAATTAATTTATGTCATCATAAAATTGATTTCGAAATATTCGCTGAGTGGCACTTTTACGCAACCAGCCGTGGAAAATCTGCATGAGATGGTGTAGGTGGCACATTGAAAAGAGGCGCTCGGAATTATAGCATGGCAAATAAAAACCTGGAGAAAATAATACAAGCTGCAGAACTTAACCGCGCTGGAACAATATATTACAAGAGCGTACAGCTGTTGGCGTATGCCGACGACATCGACATCATTGGCTTCAACAACCGCGCCGTAACTTCTGCGGAAAGAAAAGGAAGCGGAAAAAATGGGTTTGGTAGTAAACGAAGGTAAAACGAAGTACCTGCTGGCATCAAGCAAAGAGTCAGCGAATTCGCGCCTTGGCAACCATGCCACTGTTGGCAGCCATAATTTTGAGATAGTAAGGGACTTTGTATACCTGGGAAGCAGCATTACTACCAACAACAATGTAAGCCTGGAAATCCATAGAAGGATAACTCTTGCAAACAAATGCTACTTTGGGCTGAGTAGGCAATTTAGAAGTAAAGTCATCTCTCGACGAACAAAAACAACACTCTATAATTCACTTATTGTACCCGTCCTGCTATACTCGTATAGTGCAGAAGCATGAACACTGACAGCATCTGATGAGGCGGCTTTGGGAGTATTCGAGAGAAAAATTCTTCGAAAGATTTATGGACCCCTAAAAGTTGGCGACGGCGAGTACCGAAGAAGATATAATGATGAGCTGTATGAGCTTTACGCAGACGTGGACATAGTTCAGCGAATTAAAACCCAGAAGCTTCGCTGGCTAGGACACGTGGTGCAAATGAACGAAGACGCTCCGGCCCAGAAGGTATTTTTACCCGCCGGTGGAAGTAGAGGAAGAGGGAGACCACCACTTCGATGGCAGGACCAAGTAGAGGCAGACCTGCGAGCACGTGGTGTCTCTAATTGGGGCCAGTTGGCTCAACAAAGAACCGACTGGGGTAACATGTTGGACAGCCAAAATCGCCTAGGCGGTTAAAGGCAATTTTTTTTAAGTAAATAAAAACCAAATTCAAATGGCGAAAGACCTTTATCATTGGGCTTCACAAACGTATAACACCTCCATAGAAGTTGCTTACGCAGACGCTGATGAATACAACAAAACAAAAGAGGAGCTACTTTCAAGATACAAAAATGCCAAAACAATTACAGGAACTCAAAGCTTCCATTCTTTTGTACCTTTAGTTGAAACATCACTAAAAGTCAGCAGTATGAGCTGCGCAAAGTTGTATATTAAATCTAAATAAATAAAAATAAAAACTTAACTTTATCAGTGTACGTCAATTTATTGTTTGTGTCTGAAAAATTTGATAATAGGATTCTTGTTCGAATCTATTAGAATACTTAGTCATAGTATCTGTATCTGTATAGCTTCCAAAGTATAGCTAGGTACCTTTTTTTGTCACACAATAATATCAAAATAAAAAAAGTTAACAAGAAATGGTTTTACTTATAAATTTTTTAAAAGAAAAAAACACCATTCTAGTTTTTGTATATTATGTATATATTTGTATATGTACATTAAATAGACCTTTCTAAATAATTTTTTTTTTTTTAAATGGCCTGTAGCGCGATTCACTAACTTTTTTAACGATATTTGTTAACATTAAATTTACTTAACAATAATTTTAACAACATTGCGATTCACTAACCTTTTGTGAACTCTAAATTCGATAAATTTATCGTTGTCGATATGACAATTGTTATTTTATCGCAGATTATTTTTGTGTTGTTAAAGTGTTGTTTACTTTTGCTTTGCGCAGGAAAAATGTATGTTTAATTATATTTATAACATTTCTTTTTTAAATGTTGTAAAAAATAACCTAATACGGTTTATGTGATAAAAAATTTATAAATTTATCGGAATTTATCTTTAGTGTGTCAAGTAATTGCAAAAACTGCTCAAGAGGCACAATGGTAAATATTTCATCAATTTTCTGTGTTTTCCATACTATTAACTTGTTATTTCTTTATAGTGCGAAGACGATGTCCAACTACACTCGCACCATGTTCTCAGCGGGCGCACGCGCCGTTCCACCAATTGAAGTTTCCACGGCTTTTGCACGCGAGAAGAAGTCGAGCCCAAGAAACAGCTAAGCGGTGCAATCGCACCCACCAAAGTAGACGTAAGTCCCAAATTCGACGTGTACCACCAAAAAATGCTATGCAAAGTGACACGGATAATGTCACAGCAACGACCCACTATCAAATAGGCAATTGGATTTCAGCTCAAAGGAAGAAGCTATTGACCATTGTGAACGCTATGGCTGGCGTGGTGGCAGTAGTGAGAGCAGTATGCTCAAAATGCACCTAAAGTGGAAATATTATTGCCTGGAGTGAATTTGCCAATCGAAGAAGTGGGCTACTATACGTTGACGCTGCTGTTGTGTACCATAGTGCATGAATTCGAACATGAAATGGCAACGGTGCAAGAGGACCTACCTGTTATTAGTTTTGGGTTTCAAGTAACTAATGCAATTTGAGGTCATCTACAAATTATAATAAGTTTTATTTCGTTTCAGTTGTATCTCTGTTTGCCATTCGCCTACACAGAAATATCTTCAGAACATTGGCTTGAATTTCCGTTGCAATAAACGTACACGCGTATTACCTAAGTAAATTCTGGTTTGGAAACCAATACCAATACGTTTCGTTAAGTTGATACTTGTAATTTTGCCGCTTGCTTTGCGTCGAGAAGAGTCAAAATTCTTTTGAACTCTATTGAAATGTATAAAAGCTGAATAGCCAAAATCTCTATTTGACAGCGCTTTACCTGCTTCACAATTTGTCTTGTTGTTTTGTTCGCTCGTCGCTGTATTTTAGACAGCTTTTAAGGTTTCTTTTTGGCCATAGAAGCTTTCAAAGGAAAGCAAGGTAATCTAATGTAAGCAAAGCCAGCAAAGCAAGCGTGCATTGGGCCACAACCTTTACGTTCATGGCTTTTACTTCTTCGCATAATATTAATATTTATTTTCGCAGGTATAGAACTTCCTTTTTGGTAGGATTTTTCATCTAAACGCGTGCTATCAGCACCACGCATTCTCTTCTACATATGGGTGCTTCGTTTGTATGCTTATCTGTTGTTGTATTGAGGTACTGTTGCAATGCCTGCATATGTATATCAACTACGGCGCGTACCTCGTATTGGAGATAGTAATTTTAGTTTTTCAGTATTTAAGTATTTTATATAAGTTTTAAGTATTATACACCCCTTATCATAATTATAGGACACCTCGTTCTGACATGTTCTAAGCCCCGATGTCATTTTATTTTAATTAAAATTTTTTGTTATAGAATTCAAAATTGAAAACAGTAAAAGTATCCGCTCTATAAGCAAAAAATTAAAATTAAAATAAAATGACATCGGGGCTTAAAACATGTCAAAACGCGGTGTCCTATAATTATTATAAGGGGTGTATTTTTCAATAATCCGAAAGCAGAAATTAAAATTTTTGTTCCAGCGAAAAGTTATAGAAATTGAGTCTTCGCTTTCGGATTATGCATTCCGAGGTCAAAACCCGTATTTTGATACCTCTCCAGACCTTTTATATGAATACTGATAAATACCAAAAATTAAATATTAAATTTAAATTAATTGATAAACTTTTTTTATCAAACAAAACTTAATATTTTTTAATGCAAAATAAAAAATTACTTAAAGTACAAAATAAAAAAATAATTCATTTAACAAATGGTTTGAAGTAAGTAAGGCATATATTTCAACTCATAAAACATTTAAAGATATTTATTAAATTAGGGAAGGCACATACATATTTCAATTTATTAAACATTTAAAAAATTTTATTAAAAACTATAGTTACAGGTACTGTAAGCTTAAAAAATACTACACCTCATCAACCGAATAATGACAAAAAATTGGAAATAAAATGGAATGAAATAAGTAAAAAAATATATTAAGAAAAAAATAAATGACCAAAAAATAAAATAAATAAAACAAAATAAAGTAAAATAAAAAATTAAACGAACTAAAATAAAATAAAACTTAATAAAAAATTTAAAGAAACTAAATATAAAGAAATGAAATAAAAAAAATATATTACAAAAACTAATAGAATATAATAAATAATATAAAACACTAAATAAATTAAAACAAAATAACACAAAAAATTAATGAAATGATTAAAAGAAACTTAATTGAAACAGGTTAAAATAATATAAAATATAATAAAATAACATTAAATAAAGTAAAATAAAATAAAATAAAGAATAATAATTTAAATTAAAACAACAATAAAAAAGAATTCAATAAAATAAATTAAATAATATAAAATAAATAAAAGAAAATTAAAAACAATAAAATGAAACAAAAAATTTAAATAAAATGGAATGAAATAAGTAAAAAAATATATTAAGAAAAAAATAAATGACCAAAAAATAAAATAAATAAAAAAATAAATAACCAAAAAATAAAATAAATAAAACAAAATGAAGTAAAATAAAAAATTAAACGAACTAAAATAAAATAAAACTTAATAAAAAATTGAAAGAAACTAAATATAAAGAAATGAAATAAAAACAAGTAAGGAAAGCTGTCTTCGGCTGTGCCGAAGGCTATATACCTTTCATGAATAAGCGTCACGATTTTCACTGTTCGATCCCCAGTACAGCCTGTTTCAATTTAACTATATTTACTATACACATTAGAGTGGTTCACAAATATGGACTTTTTGGAAATTCTAAAACGCTACCCCCAATTATTGTTCCTTATGACAAAAAAAGAGGCTGCTATTTTTTTCTTTTTTTTTAAAGGTGGTTTAGAGGTCGCGCTACTCGTTTTTATAAAAAAAATGAGATACTTGCAATTTTAATTTCATTTTAATATGTTTAAGTGCAGTACAAATTTGGGTTTTTGTGTGTTGTTATTCTGTTTTCATTGGCGAATATTACTGCAATTCAATAGCCTTCTTGGATGAGTAGAAAGGGTTTAACTCCTGAAAATATGTTTCGAAATAGAAAACGGTGCAACTAAAACGCCTACACTGATCTCATTGCGCATTGGTTTTTTGGATATATTTCGCATCTAGAAGGTTTATGACATCGCTGATTATGAATCCGATGTCAGTTTTTTTAAATTCAAAATGGCGGGTCCAATATGGCGGTGATTTTTTTGAAAACTAATTGGATTTTATTGAAACTTGGTACTCGGGGGTTTATGCGTTGTCTGATTACGAATCCGATATCGGTTTTTTTAAATTCAAAATGGTGGATCCAATATGGCGGTGCATTTTTGAAAACTAATTCGACTGTGTGAAACTCGTCACTGATGGATTTATGACATCGATTTATAAGAACTAGTATCGCTTGTGATCGAAAATTCGACCAATAAAAACTTTAGAGGGTCGAGGGGTCGCTATCCCCTTACCCCCATCCTTAAATTTCGGAGACGCCCCTGAAAATATACCGCCTATACCTCAGTTTTTTCAATTTTCTTTCCATCGTTGCATATTTCATTCCATTATGTCAAACGGTTCGCTCACAGGAGTTTCCTAAAGGTTTTCATGTGGCGTATTTATTGACATCGGATTCCTATGCAAGTTTGGCAAAACTGGCATCTTATATATTATATATTAATATATATAAATGAAATATGCACCGATGGAAAGGAAATTAAAAAACTGACGGTATATTTTCAGGGGCGTCCCCGAAATTTAAGGATGGGGGTACGGGGCTAGCGACCCCCGACCCTCTAAAGTTTTTATTGGTCGAATTTTCGATCACAAGCGATACTAGTTCATATAAATCGATGTCATAAATCCATCAGTGACGAGTTTCACACAGTCGAATTAGTTTTCAAAAATGCACCGCCATATTGGATCCACCATTTTGAATTTAAGAAAACCGATATCGGATTCGTAATCAGACAACGCATAAACCCCCGAGTACCAAGTTTGAATAAAATCCAATTAGTTTTCAAAAAAATCACCGCCATATTGGACCCGCCATTTTGAATTTAAAAAAACTGACATCAGATTCATAATCAGCGATGTCATAAACCTTCTAGATGCGAAATATATCCAAAAAACCAATGTGCAATGGGGTCAGTGTAGGCGTTTTAGTTGCACCGTTTTCAATTTCGAACATACTTTCAGGAGTTAAACCCTTTCTTCTCATCCAAGAAGGCTATTGAATTGCAGGAATATTCGTCAATGAAAACAGAATAACAACACACAAAAGCGCAAATTTTTACTGCACTTAAACATGTTAAAATTAAATTAAATTTGCAAGCATCTCATTTTTTTTATAAAAACGAGTAGCGCGACCTCTAAAGCACCTTTAAAAAAGAAACAAAAAAATAACAGCCTCCTTTTTTGTCACAAGGAACCATATTTCGGGGTAGCGTTTTAGATTTTCCAAAAAAAAAAATTTTTGAACCACTCTAATACACATTACACATCTTTGTTATAATTTTAAAAAAACTTACAAAATAATAGAATCCGAGTTATCGGAACAATCGATTGTATGGTTCAATTGTACTGACTTACACTATACACATTACATATGTAAAAAGTACTAAAGGTGCAATATTTTACGTTCCTAACTTTTTAAATGCGGATGTATTGGCCAAAAAACCTTATATCGGAACAACCGGTTGTATGGGGCTACATATATGTTATATTTACCCGATCTTCTTGATTTTCCTCTACACACTACATAAATTGAAAGTACTCAAGTTGCAAAATTTTATGTTCCTAACTTTTTAATTGTAGAAGTTTTGGCCAAAAAAACCTCATATCTGAACAATCGGTTGTATGGGGGCTATATGTTACATTTTCTCGATCTTGTTGATTTTCACTATATACACTACATAAATAGAAAGTACTCGAGATGCAAAATTTTACGTTCCTAACTTTTTAATTGCAGAAGTTTTGGCCAAAAAACCTTATATCTGAACAATCGGTTGTATGGGGGCTATATGTTACATTTGCCCGATCTTGTTGATTTTCACTATATACACTACATAAATAGAAATTACTCGAGTTGCAAAATTTTACGTGCCTAACTTTTTAATTGCAGAAGTTTTGGCCAAAAAACCTTATATCTGAACAATCGGTTGTATGGGGGCTATATGTTACATTTGCCCGATCTTGTTGATTTTCACTATATACACTACATAAATAGAAAGTACTCGATTTGCAAAATTTTACGTTCCTAACTTTTTAATTGCAGAAGTTTTGGCCAAAAAACCTTATATCTGAACAATCGGTTGTATGGGTGCTATATGTTATACTGGTCCGATCTTGTCAGTTCCGACAAATGATTCCTATATTACAAAATGGTGGCCACATACAAAATTTCAGCCAGATATCTCAAAAATTGAGGGACTAGTTTGCGTTCAAACAGACAGACGGACAGACGGACAGACGGACATGGCTAAATCAACTCATCTCGCCATCCTGATCATTTCGGTATACTTATTGATGGGTCTATCTCTTCTTCTTCTCATATTTACAATCATCGGACCAAAGTTATAATACCATTTCATGTTCATGAAAGGTATAAAAATATATTACAAAAACTAATAGAATATAATAAATAATATAAAACACTAAATAAATTAAAACAAAATAACACAAAAAATTAATGAAATGATTAAAAGAAACTTAATTTAAACAGGTTAAAATTATATAAAATATAATAAAATAACATTAAATAAAGTAAAATAAAATAAAATAAAGAATAATAATTTAAATTAAAACAACAATAAAAAAGAATTCAATAAAATAAATTAAATAATATAAAATAAATAAAAGAAAATTAAAAACAATAAAATGAAACAAAAAATTTAAATAAAATGGAATGAAATAAGTAAAAAAATATATTAAGAAAAATAAGATTAAAACAATTAAAAAAATAAAAGACCAAAAAATTAAATAATTAAAACAAAATAAATAAAAATAAAAAAATTAAACGAACTAAAATAAAATAAAACTAAATAAAACAATGAAAGACACTAAATATAAATAAAAATTTATATAAAAATATTAATCAAAATAAAAAAAATAAAACAAAAAAATTAAAACAAAACACAAACTAAAATAAAATAAAAACAAAATAAAATAAAAACTAAAATGAAATAACAAAAAATAAAAAAAGGAAACAAAATAATATAAAAAAATTATAATAATGATAATAATTAAAACAAATTAAATAAATAAACTAAATTAAAACAAGAAAAAATAACATAAAATAAAATATTTTAAAAAATGCCATTAGGGTATTATTCGGTTGAAAAGTGTAGAAACTTAAATCATAAATAACGGTAACATGAAAACATGACAAACAAAACTTGAAACATTTAATATTTTTAACAAAAAGTAAAAAAGGACTAGAAAAAGTTCAGAAGATAACAATTCATTTAAATTACAGAAAAAAGGAAACATAACAATTTAATTTAAGTTAAAATGACTAGAAAATTGCTTTAATTTAAAAATTACTTAAATTCAAAACTTTAAAACTAAACTATATTAATTAAAGCTGTTACTAAAATTAGTTATTCGTGAAAGTGCGCAACTATCAAACTTGATAATTTGTTGAAAGCCTCCGCAGCGACTTTCAACCCTTCCCCCTAGAGTGTGTTAGACTTAGCCACATTGTTGTTTGACTCGGCCACGTTGTTGTTTGACTCGGCCACGTTGTTGTTTGACGCGGCCACCGCAAACATCGCGTCTGTTTGCCTCTCTTGGTTTGCGACCAACTTAACCTGATTTTCGGCCAGCAACTAGGGGATAAAAAAATAAAATTAAATAAATAAATAAGCACAAATAAGTAAAAAACATGGTAGGTTAACTAAGGTTCCACAGTCAACTATGGGTTCGCAATTTTATTTAAGTGATTTGATTGAATAAAGTCTCAATTTGAATCAGGGATCGCACAAACAGATACTTTTTTTTTATAAATTATTTTCAAATTTTTAAATATCGATCGGAAAATAAGTTATTTTTAAACTTTTTATTTCGATCGGAATATAAAAGTGATTTTATGTAGTATATTTTCTTCAGACACAAAATAAAAGTCTTAGATTTCTTCAGACACAAAATTTTTGGTGTTAGTTTTCGTATGGCACGTCGAAATATACTTTTGATTTGTGATTTAATTATCATCCAAATGAAAGAAAATTTGTATTTATGATTAAGATCATTAACCAAATCAAAAATACTTTCGCTAATCTATCTACTTTGCATTGTTTCTTACCTTCAAGGCATCTGCCTGCTTCTCCGCGATATCCAAAAATTTGTTTTGGGTCTCTGCATGGGTCCTTTTCAAGCCCCTACGAGGTGTCTGTAGATGACTCCGAGGTGTGGCTACAGTAGCTCTGCGGGTGGTTGCAGGTGTGGCTGCGGCACATCGTTGACTGGGTGTGGCTGGGGGGTTTTGAACCTCGAAATTTGATTGGACTCCGATACTGGAATCATCTTCCTGCAGATACTCCACTTGCTCATTTTCATCCACGAGCAAGTTCTGTTCCTAGTTTAAAAAAAGAATCAATAAGTCGCTTTATATGTGTAGCTCTAAGCTCACCTCATCCAGTTGCAGGCTGTCCATGACATCGCCTGCGCCTTGAACGTAGTTGTGCCCAATTAGATCAACTACGCGCAACTCTAATTCTGTTAGAGGTGCCGAAGTGATTGGTCTATTTTCCGTTTGTGCGAGCTGCTTGTTGCGTTCTCGCATATGAACGCTCACACGACACTTCAAATCACGCCAGACCTGCAAAACATGGACAAAATTAACACGTATATACCTAATAGTATTAGTGAAGTTCACTAATTAAGCACTGGCGCAAAAAAGAAGAGACAAAAATAAACAAATCTTTAATCATATTACCGATTACCCCGATACTTATTGCATCTTCTTCAGGAAAGTACGTCGTATGTAGTTTTGAAAGTGTTCTTCTTAACTCAACACCTTTTTGGTATTTGTTTCCTTTAAAGGTCAACTGCTAATAAATTAGCTGACACTATGGGAGATGGCTCAAAGGACGGGTTTTGACGGGTCAGGATCAGGAATCCGGAAGCGCTTTTTTTAATTTTTTGTTTTAGTGAAAAGTTATGGTCAAAAAACCGAAAAATGACCCGGGTCCGATACCAAAATTGGGCCGGAATCCATGGTATATATGTGGGAGACACCTTTCTGGCCCTGTGCTACGCCATCCCAAGTCCGGGTGGTTGCCTGAGCTATCTCCTATAATTTTAGCTAATTTATTAACAGTTGACACCTAAAGGAAACAAATACCCAATTTTTATATGAAAGTGTATATTTGGACATGACCGTATATTTTGTGCGGAACTAGGTATACGGTCATGTGCAAATAGCTACAGCCTTTTCTTCATATACATGAAAAATTATCAAAAGCAGTGACATAATTACACACGATGCACCTTTCCATACAATTGCTCAGCAACTTTTTATTCACTTAGTTTTTACCGTCATCCATTGCTCCACTGTCTTCCTAGCTTCTCCCATGGCGTTCAGATTCTCCGCGACTTCCTCCCACCTCTTCTGGTGTTCCAGCTTGCTGTTCATGCGCTGGAATCTGCCCGATGCCAAGCCAGGAACTTCTTGAAGTAGATCCACTAATCCCTTCTTTTGCTCCTGCGTTGTCCGACTTCTTTTTGATGCTGCTTTGCTTGTTGATGCCATTCTGAAAAAAAAGTAACAATAAAGGGCAGTAAATGTTTAAAAATATATATAATGTAAGAAATACTTCCCTTTTGTTGAAATCTGCAAAAATAAATGGCGCGAACATTGTTTTTTTCCATTCCTCTTTGATCTTTTCGTAAATTTTGACATTTCGACACTAGTAATGCCACTCTTTCTCAAATTTACAAGATAGTTAACAAGTGTTGTTAAAAGTTAGATAGTGAATCGCACAATTGTTAAAGTAAACGATAAATGTTTATGTTAAAAATAACGTTTGTCGAAACGTTAAAAGTTAGTGAATCGCCCTACTGGTCTTTGAAGTGTTTTCCCAGTTTAAAAAAAAAAAAATTTAAATTAAAAAAAATTGTTTCAGTGTAATATAGAATCTTTACAGTATATGTTTTCAAAACGTGATTTTAATACCTTTCTAACGGTATAACAATTTTTGAAATCGGTTGATTAGTTTACGCGTGATATGAAAATATCAGAAAGTAACCAGGAGATGCATTTACTTAAATAAATTTAAAAAAAAAGAAGAAAAAAAAACGCATTTTAGTTTTCAGATATGTTATATATATTAGGGGGATTCTCTAAGTCTTGCAAACGGTGCACGGATTGTACAATGCTCAAACCTATGTATATTTTAATGAAAGAATTGTAGGAAATAAAAAGCAGACCTGTATTTCGCTCAATCCTCCCAGTTCGCTCACAAAAAGTAAAAGTAATTGTCAGCGACAACTTTTTTCAGAAAAAAAACTTTCAACTTTAATGAAAATTATTTGACGTTTGTTAACGATTTGATTTAAATTCTTCAAAAAAGAAAAATATTTCACATTTTCGCGCATTCCTTTTAGTTTTCCAATTACTTAAAGTAATAAATCGCTGAAATTTAATTAAAAGAATAAAAATGACTCAAGAAATCTGTACACCTTTGAAGCGGAAGAGGGATACACCGAATAAGAAGTGGACCGACCAAGAGGTTCTTCTTATAATAGATTTCCTGCATGACAAGGAACATTTTGAGGTAAGTAATTAAATTAAATAATTAAATTATCCACATTTTTGTATACTATTTACTAAATTACCAATTATTGTATCAAGGCTCCAATAGCGCAATTTTTTTACAAACGTCTTTAACAAAAACCGCACTTGAATGCCACTTGGGAACTGGTTCGTTGGAAGGTGCGTCATTTACGCTCACAGTTTACCAAGGCTAACGATTGGCTATCATCAACTGGTGCTGGGCTGCTAGATGGCCAGGATGGAAAAACTGTAGAAGGTAAGGGAATAGGTAACAGCTTAGTTGCTTCTTATCAGGCCAGGGACTATCAGTTTGTCCGCATTTCTCCAAAAACTATGCAGATACTGTTTGCTGTGATAACAAAAGGATTTTGTGTTTAACCCAGACTTTTTTTTAATTCCATATCATAAAGGCGATGATTCAGTTTTGACTAACGTGATCTGGGAGTTTCATTCCTATGCCATTTTCTTCTCGCAAGAGAAAATCTTGTCACCTATCGTTAAAGGTTTTCTTTTAATTTCAGCAAAAGTTGCCAAAATATGTCCGCACTTTGACCGCTTAAAGGAAATTTTCGGAAAGCGATCCTCTGTTGTGCAACCAACTGTAATCACAACGGATACACCATCTTCTTCAAACATGTCTCTACCAGATCTCCCCCCGCCCGCTGAGGAAACTGTACACCAAGAATCAAACGTCGAGCCGTCAAATGTCGTACCATCATCTCCATCATTACACACTTCGTCCTCTGCATCGCGAGTCATAACGCCTCGGTCAAACAATTCTGCTGTGAACCAACTTGCAGCTGTTCAGGAGAAGCGAATCGAGATGGAAAACAGGAAGCTTGCCTTGGATGAAAAGAATTTTGAGTCGGACTTGGAAATGAAGAAGATGGCAGCAGAGGTTGATAGAAAAAGATTGGAGATTGAAGACAAATGGAAAAAGCAGGAATTTGACTTTAAAATTTTAGAATTAGAAATGAAGGAAAGACTGGCTAAGTACGGCATAGAAGATAATGGAATTAGAGTTAGAGGTGGAATAAAAGATAGAGGTGGAATTAGAGATAGAAGCAGAATAAGATATAGAGGTGGAATTAGAGATAGAGGTGGAATAATAGATAGAGGTGGAATTAAAGAGGTGGAATAATAGGTAGAGGTGGAATAATAGATAGAGGTGGAATAAAAGTGGTGGAATAATAGATAGATGTAGAATTAGAGATAGAGGTGGAATTAGAGAAAGTTGTTGAATTACAGATAGAGGTGGAATTAGAGATAGAGGTGAAATAACAGATACAGGTGGAATAATAGATAGATGAAGAATTAGAGATAGATGTGGCATTAGAGATAGAGGTGGAATTAGATATAGAGGTGGAATTAGATATAGAGGCGGAATAATAGATAGAAGTGGAATTAATGAGGTGGAATTATAGATACATAAATGTGGAATTATATATAGAGGTGGAATTATAGTTAGAGGTGGAATAATAGTAAGTAAGATTATGCGATAAAGTCGAAAACACCGAGCAAGCCAAAGTACTTTATTTTAAAATTGTAAAGCTAATCACCAAACATCAACCCATAAATAGAGTTGCGCTTAATTTCTCCTTCAGTAGCTCGCCGGCTGTTTTCGTTTGGAGAAAGTTCATCCTGAGCTCCTTCATCGGTATCGATATTTTCAAAAATTTCTACATCATCAGCTGTGGTCCTTATAATGTGCAATATGCAACAAACCGTAAACCTGTTCGAACAGAAATTGTGACTCTCCTCATCTTTAATTCGTATTCTTAATTCTTTGGGGCTACCAAAACGTTCTTTTAGAGATCCAAAAGTGTGTTCTATCCTTACACGAAATCTGCTATGGCGCAAGTTGAAAGTTTTCCGTTTAGAATAAGTCAGCTGCTGGGAGTTTGATCGAAACGGAGTAATGAGGTTGGTAAGTAGGGGATAGGCGGAATCTCCTGCCACCCATTGAGATGATGAAAACAAAGAACCTTCCTGGGTAAACAACGAACACGTACGGAACATGCGAGCATCATGTACGCTGCCATGATACCCTACTGCGACATGTCGAATCCTATTTTTATAATCGCATACCACTTGTGCCTTTATGGAATAAATCCTACCTTTTGAAAAGCGGAATGGTTTATTACCGGTGCCTCGGCAAGCTTTAGTTCGGTCCCATCAATATAACCTATACAGTAAGGCATTTCGTGAAGTGTTGCTTGGACGATTTCATGCCTTTCATTTGCATCAGGCCAGCTGATATATTTGGATTTTAGATCCAAAAAAGCCCGAAATACTCGTTTGGTTATTTTGTATATGGTATCACCATCACCTACACCAAACACAGATGCCACTTTTCTTATCGCAGCGTTTTCCCCGGAAGATCCCAAACGATATAAAACTATCGCTAATTGGAGATCGATCGAAATTTGTCTATTTGAATGCGAGTTGTTGAATTCTGTGCTGTTTTCGATCAAGGACAATAAAAATGTAAACTGATCTCTAGAGACCCGAAGCATTTGTATGCAGCGGTCTTCATCAAGTAAATCCAGCACATTAGTTCTCCATTCTAAACATTTAGGGCCACTTGCATAAAAGCCGATTAAGCCTAATCGGTGATTAACTTGACAGCTAACCATACAAAATACGTCAATTAAACTCCGGTTAGTCGTTATCAGCTTTTATGCAAGCGGCCCTTAGGAACGCTTCGAATTATTCCGCAGTGATTTGATAAAATAATCGCAAGGTCCTTGTTCAGTGCATCCAGTATTTTCCAAAAACTTGTGTCGTCTAGAAAAGTGCATTAAACGTTTTATTTTCTTTGTAAAACTCTTAAATAAAATAAATAAATACTCACCATCTTGTATTAGAACATGAAAAGCAGCTTCTTCAATTAAATAATTAACAATTTTTTGCTTTTCTGAGATTCGCGGCAACGGGGTGCTCGCGTAGTATTGTAAATTTCGACTTAGGACTTTTACAATCCATGCAATCCGTGCACCTTGCAAGACTTAGCGAATTCCCCTATTGAATAGACCTTTCTAAAATAATTTTTTTTTTTACAAAATCGCTTGATCTTTGAAGTGTTTTCTCAGTTTCAAATTTTATTTTGGAAAACATTTTTTTATTCCAGCTCCGTGACCTGGCGTAAGCTAACCAGGAAGGGAACTCCCAAAAAGCGCATTCTCGCGCGACTTAAAGCCTTACAACTCCTACAGCATCGTTGGTAGGGCACACGTAGTCTTTCTGCGTGCCTACCAATGACGCAGTGCCCAGTTAATACGGCTATTAATAAGAAGATTTCCCTTCTCCTCAGGGCATAAATTAGTCTTGATCTCTTATGATCCCATTTCGGCCAGGTTTCTTTGGATATCCGGCATCCTGGAGATTGTAGCCATCTTTCGTTGGCTTGGCGGAGTGTGTACTCTTTCAGCATTAGCTTGCATGTGGCAAACGGCATACCTCAACGCTCTTTATCCCGAAGAACCTGCTTGGTTGTGCCCTGCCTCGCAAGTTCGTCTGCCCTACAATTTCCCTCAATGTCCCTATGCCCCGGGACCCATGTGAGGTTCACGCGGTTCTGTTGGGCCATCTCTTGTAGAGATCGACGACAGCTGAGCGTCAGTTCAGAGTTGAACGAGTAAGAGCCAAGGGATTGGATGGCCGCTTAGCTGTCGCTGAAAATAAAAATATCTTGTCTGACAGTGTGTTGGCCTATCCAAGCCGCGGCGTCCACGATTGCTGAAACTTCAGACTGGAAGACACTGCAGTGATCAGGTAGTCTGAAGGAGAGCTCAGGGTCCAGATCCTTTGAATAAATCCCTCCTCCAACTCTGCCGTCTAACTTCGAGCCTTCAGTATAAATGGCAGTGCCGCCATGAGTGGCGGGACTCCGATCCGTGCTCTCCCATTCTTCGCTGCTGGGAAAGTGTATTTTATAACCGCTATCTCCGACTGTTGTGGTCGCACAACGATCTGTGCTCAGCGGAAGAAAGCTATAGGATCCCAAAATACTGGCGTGTCCAGTAGTGCTTGCGCCCCAGCCGGGCGTTTCCCTTAAACGCAGAGCCGATGCTGCTGCTACCCGGTGCCCTTCCAGATCGAGTGGCAAAATGCCAAGAATGGCCTGGAGTGCTTCATTGAGCGTTGTTCTTAACGCACCGCTTATACAGATCATGCAAGATCAGATTAAGGTTTGTTGCCTTGCTCAGAACAGGCCACCATACCACAACTCCATAGAGCATGATTGGTCGAATGATTGCAGTGTAGATCCATTTGATTTTTTCGAATGGCTCTTTTGCACGTGAAGAGTTCAATACACGCTCTCTTCTGGCGCTGAAGAACATTTTCCTTCCAGGTTAGTTTCCTATCCAGAACTGTGCCTAAGAACTTGGCTTTGTCAGCCAAGTTCAGGCGGACGTCATTCAGGTTTGGTAGTATTAACGGTGGTATCTTATAGCGGTTGGTGAAAAGGACCAGTTTTACTTTTCCCGGGTTTATGTTCAGTCCGCAGCGCGAGCACCATGAGGAAAGCTCTCGCAGTGCTACTTGCATCATGTCGCACAGGGTTTGTGGGAATTTGCCCCTATATACTATAGCTAAGTCGTCTGCATATGCCACTACCTTCCCGCCCCCAGCTTGTGTCTCGCAGCAGCGAGTTGACAGTGAGGTTCCATAGAAGCGGGAGAGAACACCACCCTGAGGCGTTCCCCTTGTGACATAGCGTGATAAGTCAACCGAGCCCAGTGATGAAACTATTCGCCTACCCCTTAGTAGTTGATCAATAAGTCCAATAAGGGACCTGCTTATGCCCAGACTTGTTAAAGCGGTGTTTATAGCATCAGGGCTTATGTTGTTGAAGGCTCCAAGACAGTACTCCTTTTCATACAGCGATTTTTCAATAACAGAAACTAGGCTGTGAAGCGCAGTTTCTGTAGATTTCCCTTTGGTGTATGCATGCTGATAGCTAGAGATAGGTTAGGTTCAAGTGGCTGCCGCAGAGGCACACCAGTATTAAAAGGCCCGTTGTGATACCACCAACACTAGGAAAGTCAGTTCCGGGACCCTGCCATATGGAAAATCCCGGTATTAAAGGAATTCTCCACATAGCAGAATCCCGGGACTGACCCTCCTATACCGACACCGTTACTCCTCCTCGAACCATTTAGATGACTTGATGAAGGCCATCAGGTCCTTTATGTCCAGCTCCATGACCTGGCGTAGGCTGACCAGGAAGGGAACTCCCAAAAAGCGCATTCTCGCGCCACTTAAAGCCGGGCAGTTGCAGATGAGGTGCTCCACCGTTTCCTCTCCTCCTACAGCATCGTCGGTAGGGCACACCAAGTCTTTCTGCGTGCCTACCAATGAGGCAGTGCCCAGTTAATACGCCTATTAATATGGAGATTTCTCTTCTCCTTATGGCATAAATTTGTCTTGATCTTTTATGATCCCATTTCGGCCAGGTTTCTTTGGATATCCGGCATCCTGGAGATTGCAGCTATCTTTCGTTGGCTTGGCGGAGTGTGTATTCCTTCAGCATAAGCTTGCATGTGGCAAACGGCATACCTAAGCGCTCTTTATCGCGAAGAACCTGCTTGGTCGCGCCCTGCCTCGCAAGTTCGTCTGCCCTACAATTTCCCTCAATGTCCCTATGCCCCGGGACCCATGTGAGGTTAACGCGATTCTGTTGGGCCATCTCTTGTAGAGATCGACGACAGCTGAGCGTCAGTTCAGAGTTGAACGAGTTAGAGCCAAGGGATTTGATGGCCGCCTGGCTGTCGCTGAATATAAAAATGTCTTGTCTGATAGTGTGTTGGCCTATCCAAGCCGCGGCGTCCATGATTGCTGATACTTCAGCCTGGAAGACACTGCAGTGATCAGGTCGTCTGAAGGAGAGCTCAAGGTTCAGATCCTTTGAATAAACCCCTCCCCCAACTCTGCCGTCTAACTTCGAGCCATCAGTATAAATGGAAGTGCCGCCATGAGTGACGGGACTCCGATCCGTGCTCTCCCATTCTTCCCTGCTGGGAATGTTGATTTTAAAACCGCTATCTCCGACTGTTGTGGTCGCACAGCGATCTGTGCTCAGCGGAAGAAAGCTATAGGATCCCAAAATACAGGCGTGTCCAGTAGTGCTTGCGCCCCAGCCGGACGTTTCCCTTAGACGCAGAGCCGATGCTGCTGCTACTCGGTGCCCTTCCAGATCGAGTGGCAAAATGCCAAGAATGGCCTGGAGTGCTTCATTGGGCGTTGTTCTTAACGCACCGCTTATACAGATCATGCAAGATCTGTGTACTTTACCTAGCAGATTAAGGTTTGTTGCCTTGCTCAGCGCAGGCCACCATACGACAACTCCATAGAGCATGATTGGTCGAATGATTGCAGTGTAGATCCATTTGCATATTTTGGGGCTAAGTCCCCATTTCTTTCCAATGGCTCTTTTGCACGTGTAGAGTGCAATACACGCTTTCTTCTGGCGCTGAAGAACATTCTCCTTCCAGGTTAGTTTCCTATCCAGAACTGTGCCCAAGAACTTGGCTTTGTCAGCCAAGTTCAGGTGCACGTTATTCAGTTTTGGTAGTATATGCGGTGGTATCTTAGAGCGGTTGGTGAAAAGGACCAGTTCCACTTTTCCCGGGTTGATGCTCCGTCCGCAGCGCGAGCACCATGAGGAAACCTCTCTCAGTGCTACTTGCATCAAGTCGCACAGGGTTTGTGGGAATTTGCCCCTGTATACTATAGCTAAGTCATCTGCATATGCCACTACCTTCCCGCCCCCCAGCTTGTGTCTCGCAGCATCGAGTTGACAGTGAGGTTCCATAGAAGCGGGGAGAGAACACCACCCTGAGGCGTTCCCCTTGTGACATAGCGTGATAAGTCAACCGAGCCCAGTGATGAAACTATTCGTCTACCCCTTAGCAGTTGATCAATAAGTCCAATAAGAGACCTGCTTATGCCCAGACTTGTTAAAGCGGTGTTTATAGCATCAGGACTTATGTTGTTGAAGGCTCCTTCAATATCTAAAAAGGCCACAAGACAGTATTCCTTTTCATACAGCGATTTTTCAATAACAGAAACTAGGCTGTGAAGCGCAGTTTCTGTAGATTTCCCTTTGGTGTATGCATGCTGATAGCTACAGATCAGGTTGCTATCAATAGTAGAGGATAGGTAGTCATTTATTATCCTCTCGAAGGTCTTGAGCACAAAGGATGAGAGACTGATCGGCCTATAGTCCTTGGGAGTGTAATGGGGTGTGGTTGCTGAGTGACCGCGCTCAATCCCGACTCTTGCGTCCTCGTTCGTGTGCTCTGGGCAACGTTGAGCTACCTAGGCTCGCGGCAGAAAGAGAGGGAGCCCCGGTGGGGCCACTCTGACATACTTGGTTTAAGGGCTCACCGGGGTCTTTTTCGCAGCGTCTGTACACCATGAGATGCGGCTGTAAGCGAGCGTCTGTCTTGAAGCAAGCGGCTCGCTATATAAATGTGCAAAACTTTTCCCTCCCAATCCAGGGTGTTATGCGTTACCGTGCCCATTGGACGTTTGCAGCCGGGAGGCAAATCGTGGCTGTAGTCGAACGGAGCCTCACTGATACCGGGCCGCCTCAGGGAGTAACTATGGTCTTACCGCGGTATGGGGCTCTGCCGCGGCGGACGACACACTTCCCCTTACACTACCCTTGACCCTAAGCTGGCCTTGTCCGGCAAGGGGTCGTACGAACAAGATGAAGAACACACAAAATACAAAGCAATTAACGACTTCGTTTACTCCGCAGCAGAGAAGAACTATGCTGGAGCAAGCGAAAACACAACGCCGGAGGACAAACTCCGCCTCAAAGTTAACTGGGAGGCCGACAGCGATGGAAACTACGGGTCAGTCATCCCCCAAACTGCTATCAAGTAAGAGTGACTTGATGGGAGCAAGCAGCAGTGACGCTTTGCGTACTGGGATAAAAGAAAGGCCGCAAGGATCCTTAAAAAATTTGAGGGAGCATCGCAGGAGAAGCTGTCGCCGGAAGAAAGGAAGATGGTGGAGGAAGCGAAAGCTCTGATACCATATTTCCAGAGGCCCTATGTGCCTAAGAGGGTGAACGGTAATCCCTTCAAACGCCAGAGATCGGACGGAGAGGTAAGCCCCCATCCGAAGCGGCATCAGGTCAACCCCGTAGTGGGAAAACTCAGCTTTGCTGAAGTAACCAAGGACAGAATTCTTATAGGTTTCATTGACCGAGGTAACGACCGTTGGTCCATCCCCAAAGACCGGTGGCTGTATGTCCGGAATGAAATGGGCAGGGCCCTCCTCGACTTAATGCGTGAGTCTCCGGGTAGTCCGCCGCGAGGTACTGACGCGGGCTGGCACCAAGGTCAGATCAAAATATTCGCGTGCGAGGATGCAAGAACTGTCGCACTGTATAAGGCAGCAGTTGCAAGACTGGGTGAAGTCTACCCAGGGGCAAGACTAGATGTCGTCGACTGGAAGGACATTCCTGCTCGGCCAAGGGCAAGGGCATGGATTCCTGCCGTCCCTGCAGAACCCGAGAATATTCTTGAGATGCTGCAGGTCTGGAATCCGTCTCTCCCGACGCAGGATTGGGGCGTCAATCTGGTCGATGATGTGGTTGGGCCCAATAGACAGGTGGTTATCACTCTGAATAAGGAGGCGCTCGAGCCCCTTAAACGGTGTAACGGACGAGTGCATTACGGCTTGGGTCAGATCGTGATCCACGTATACCGTGGCGATGTACAGCGCGCTGCTATTCCGGACGCTCCGGAGGACTCGGAGATCGAGGCATCGGAAGGGGAAGCAGAGGAGTCCGACGCGGAAAGTATGTTATCCGCCACGTCAAATTGCGATGGTGCTGCGAACAACTCGGCGATAGAAGAAAGCCTGCTTGACGAAGAAGGCCTCGACGTCACGATCGTGGCTAAACCTGAGCACACTAACGTTGATGCTGCTTCAGACAGCAGGGTTCCCGCCACGCCAACTCGTGCAGATGCTCTGAACAACTCCTCGTTGAGAGACAGCCCCCGGAACAGGCCAGACCTCGACGACACGCTGGCGGCAGGGAAGTCTGAGCTCTCTCATGTTGGTGGTGCTTCAGATAAATCTGCACAAATCTAAAGCAGCCTCGGCTGTTTTAAGCAGTCGTCTTTCTAAAGGCGACGTAGACGTGGTCCTTATCCAAGACCCACCAGGTCAATAGCTCTAGGATCTGTGGATTGGGGACTAAGGGGTACAAGCTCATCCAAGCCAATGATGAGGGCAAGGTCAGAACCTGTATTTTGGTAAAGTCTGAGCTAAACACCTTTCTATTACCCAACTACTCAAATGGTGACGTTACAGCTGCCAGCTTAACAGTCGGCAGCACCAGCCCAACGATGGCGTCGGTCTATATGCCCTATGACGCCGAAGAACCTCATCCACAAAAGGAGGTGAAAGATCTGGTGGATAATTTCTGTACGGGCCATCTTATTATTGGAGCTGACGCTAATGCTCATCACGTCCAGTGGGGAAGCTCCGATATTAACGCTAGGGGCGAGTCTCTGTTTGACTACCTACTAACAACTAACCTGGTGGTTTGTAACGTGGGTAACGAGCCTACTTTTATAACTAAAGCTCGTAGGGAGGTTATAGACCTCACTGTTTGTAGCGAAGGCGCTTATGAGTGGGTCAGAAAATGGCGTGTTCTTGATGAGCATTCATTTTCTGACCATCGGTACATAGAAATTGTGTTAGACTTTATTGTTGAGCAGCCAGTTATGAAACGAAATCCACGCAACACTAACTGGCAGCTACATAACCAAATATTAGCTAGGGACCTACCAGTATTACCTCCACAAGCCCCCTCATCAGTGGGAGAACTGGATGATCTGGTAACGACCTTTACAACGGCGCTCTCAAATGCCCTAGAGCAGGCTTGTCCAGTACCAAAACCACGCGGCAAACATAGACCCCACTGGTGGTCTTACGACCTGGATTCGTTCCGTATATCATGCAGGAAACAATTTAACAAGGCCAAGAGCATCGGTACGGAGCCTGAATGGCTCGAATATAAAGCTAAACTGAGGGCCTATAAAAAGGCTCTAAGGCAAGCGAAGAGAACTTCGTGGAGAAATTTCTGCACCGGGGTCGAAAAGTCGATGATACAGCGAGACTTAGACGAGTGCTATCAAAAACAGCCATTAGCTATTTACGGAAGCCTGACGGATCTTGGACCAGCACGGAAAGGGGAAACCCTGGAGCTGCTCCTGAACACACACTTTCGGAGGAAAGGGTAAGGTGGGCAATCAAAAGCTTTGAGCTGTTTAAGGCAGCTGGGCCAGACGGGATTTTCCCCGCACAACTCATAAACACGCTGGAAATATCAGCTAAATGGCTGGTAGTTCTCTATTCAGCCTGCCTGGCTCTTAATTACATTCCGTGCTCCTGGAGAAGCTCCACGGTAGTCTTTATTCCAAAGGCTGGGAAGGCCTCACACTATGAGCCTAAAGACTACAGACCGATCAGTCTCTCGTCATTTGCACTTAAAACCTTCGAGAGGATAATTAGCGATTATCTCTCCTCTACTATAGATAGCAACCTTATTTCTAGCTATCAACATGCATACACCAAAGGTAAATCAACGGAAACTGCGCTCCACAGCCTAGTCTCTATTGTTGAAAAATCATTGCATGAAAAGGAGTACTGTCTCGTGGCCTTTCTGGACATCGAAGGGGCTTTCAACAATATAAGGCCGGAGGCTATTAACACTGCTTTAACAAACCTGGGCATAAATAGGTCTCTTATTGGACTAATTGATCAACTACTAAAGGGAAGGAAAATAGTTTCTTCACTGGGAACAGTTGATCTTTCACGCTATGTCACAAGAGGAACGCCTCAGGGTGGTGTTCTCACCCCGCTCCTATGGAACCTCACCGTAAACTCGCTGCTACGAGACACAAGGTGGGGGGGCGGGAAGATAGTGGCATATGCAGACGATTTAGCTATTTCATATAGGGGCAAATTCCCACAAACCCTGTGTGACTTGATGCAAGTAGCACTGCGAGAAGTTTCTTCATGGTACTCTCGCTGCGGACTTAGCATCAACCCGGGAAAGGTGGAGCTTGTCCTTTATACCAGGCGGTACAAGATACCACCGTTGAACCTACCAGAACTAGATGGCGTGCGCCTGAACTTAGCTGACAAAGCCAAATTCCCAGGCACAGTTCTAGATAGAAAGCTTAACTGGAAGGATAATGTCATCCAGCGCCAGAGGAAAGCGTGCATTGCACTTTACACGTGTAAAAGAGCCATTGGCAAAAAATGGGGGCTCAGCCCCAAAATTTGCAGATGGATCTACACTGCGATAATCCAGCCAATTATGCTGTATGGAGTCGTAGTATGGTGGCCTGCGCTAAGAAAGGCAACAAACCTAAATCTGTTAGGGAAAGTCCACAGATCGAGCATGATCTGTATAAGCGGGGCGTTAAGAACAACGCCCAATGAAGCTCTCCAGGACATTCTTGGCTTTTTGCCACTCGATCTGGAAGGGTACCGGGCAGCACCGGAGATTGTTGTTTTAGAATAAACATTCCCAGCAGGGAAGACTGGGAGAACATAGATCGGTGTCCCGCTACTAATGGCGACACTTTTATATACACCGACGGCTCGAAGTTAGACGGCAGAGTCGGAGGAGGGGTTTACTCAAGGGATTTGGACCTAGAACTCTCCTTTAGACTACCTGATCACTGCAGCGTCTTCCAGGCTGAAGTTTCAGCAATCATGGACGCCGTGACTTGGATAGGTGAACGCACCATCGGACAGGATATCTGTATTTTCAGCGACAGCCAAGCGGCCATCAAATCCCTTGGCTCTTACTCGTTCAACTCTGAACTGACGCTCAGCTGTCGTCGATCTCTTCAAGAGATGGCCCAACAGAACCGCGTGAACCTCACATGGGTCCCGGGACACAGGGACATTGAGGGAAACTGTAGGGCAGACGAACTTGCCAGGCAGGGCACGACCAAGCAGATTCTTCAAGATAAAGAGCGCATAGGTATGCCGTTTTCCACGTGCAAGCTAATGCTGAAGGAGCATACACTCCGCGAAGCCAACGAAAGATGGCTACAAGCCCCAGGGTGCCGGATATCCAAGCAAACCTGGCCAAAATGCGATCTTAAAAGATCTAGACACATATACGCCCTAAAAAGGAAGGAAATCTCCATATTAATAGGTGTTTTAACCGGGCACTGCCTTATTGGTAGGCACGCAGCAAGGCAAGGCGTTCCCTACCGACGATGCTGCAGGAGTTGCAAAGATGATGAGGAAGAGGAAACGGTGGAGCACCTCATCTGCAACTGCCCGGCCTTAAGCGGAGCGAGAAGGCGCTCTCTGGGAGTTCCCTTCCTGGTTAGCTTAAGCCAGGTCGCGGAGCTAGACATAAAGGACTTGATGGCCTTCATCAAGTTATCAAAATGGTTCGAGGAGGGGTAGCGGTGTCGGTTAGGAGTGTCAGTCCCGGGTTTCGGCTATATGACTTTCCTAGTGTTTGGTGGTATCACAACGGGCCTTTTATTACTGGCCTAGGTGTGCCTTTGCGGCAGCCACTTCTACCTACCTACCATAGTCCTTGGGCTCGTAATGAGACGCCTTCCCCGCCTTAGGAATAAACACTACCGTGGCACTTCTCCAGGAGCACGGAATGTAGCTAAGAGCCAGGCAGGCTGTATAGAGAAATACCAGCCATTTGGCTGATGTCTCCAGCGTGTTTATGAGTTGTGCGGGAATAATCCCGTCTGACCCGGCAGCCTTGAACGGTTCGAAGCTTTTAACCGTCCACCTAACCTTTTCCTCCGTGATGGGTATGTGTACAGCCAGGTTTGTTGTAGGTGCTAGGGGTTCCTCATGCAAGTTCCCTGGGAAGTGCGTATTCAAGAGCAGCTCTAGGGTTTCCCTCTCCGTGCTGGTCCAGGATCCGTCAGGTTTGCGCAAATAGCTTGCGGCTGTTTGAGTTTTTGAGAGCACTCGTCTAAGTCTCGCTGTATCGTCGACATTTTCGACCCCAGTGCAGAAATTTCTCCACAATGCTCTCTTCGCCTGCCTCAGAGCTTTTTTGTAGGCCCTAAGTTTAACTTTGTAATCGAGCCAATGAGTCACCGTGCCAAGGCTCTTGGCCTTATTAAATTGTGTCCTACAAGATTTGCGGAACGAGTCCAGGTCGTAGGACCACCAATGCCGCCTACGTTTACCGCGTGGTTTTGCCACTGGGCAAGCCTGCTCTAGGGCTTTCGAGAGCGCCGTTGTAAAGGTCTTTACCAGATCCTCCAACTCCCCTACTGATGAGGGGACTTGGGGGGGCAGTGCTGGTAGGTCCCTAGATAGTATTTCATTGTGTAGCTGCCAGTTAGTGTTACGTGGGTTGCGTTTCATAACCGGCTGCTCAACAGAAAAGTCTAGATTCTATGTACCGGTGGTCGGAGAATGAATGTTCATCGAGAACACGCCTCATAAGCGCCTTCGCTGCAAATAGTGAGGTTTATGACCTCCCTAAGGGGTTTAGTAATAAACGTAGGTGCGTTACCCACGTTGCAAACTACCAGGTTAGTTGTTAACAAATAGTCAAACAACGACTCACCTCTAGCATTGATATCGGAGCTTCCCCACTGAACGTGATGAGCATTGGCGTCAGTTCCTATAATAAGATGACCCCTGGAAAAATTTGCCACCAGGTCTTTTACCTCCCTCTGTGGCGGAGGTTCTTCGGCGTCGTAGGGCATATAGACCGACGCCATCGTCAGGCTGATACTGTCGATTGTTAAACTGGCAGCTATAACGTCACCATTGGTATAGTTGGGCAAGAGAAAGGCGTTCAGCTCAGACTTAACCAAAATAGAGGCTCTAACCCTGCCCCCTCGCTGGCTCGGATAAGCTTAAAACCCTTAGTCCCCAAACCGCAAATCCTTGAGCTGTTGACCCAGGGTTCTTGGATGAGGACCACATCTACGTCGCCTTTAGAGAGACGACTGATTAAAGCAGCCGAGGCTGCTTTAGATTTGTGCAGGTTTATCTGAATCACCACCAACATGAGAGCGCTCAGACTTCCCTGCAACCGCCGTATGGTCGAGTTCCACCTCGTCTGGAGGCTTCTCTTTCAACGACGATTTGATCAGAACACGATATGGCGTGGCGGAAACCCTACTAACTGTGGCAGTATCAACATTGGTGCGCTCAGGATTAGCTGCTATCACTGTGACTTTGAGGTCTTCCCCGTCCAGCAGGCTGTCCCCCATCTCCGAGCTGTTCACTGCACCTTCGCCATTTGACGTGGCAGATACCATACTTTCCGAGTCGGACATCTCCGACTCCTCTGCCGGCACTGCGATGTCCGAGTCATCCGGTGAAGCCGAAATAGCAGCGCGCTGTGCATCGGCGCGGTTTACGTGGATCACGATCTGACCCATGCCGTAGTGCACTCGTCCATTGCACCGTTTAAGGGGCTCGAGTGCCTCCTTATTTAAGGTGAAGACCACTTGCCTATCAGGCCCTACCGCATCCTCAACCAGATTGACACTCCAGTCCTGCGTTGGGAGAGACGAGTTCATGATCCGCAGCATCCTGATAATTCTCTCAGGTTCAGCAGGGATGGCAGGAATCCATGCTCTTGCCCTTGGCCGAGCCGGGATGTTCTTCCAGTCGACAACCTCGCTTCTTGCCCCTTGGTAGATTCCACCCAGTCTTGCAGCTGCTGCCTTGTACAGTGAAACAGTTTTTGCATCCTCGCAAGCGAATACCTTGATTCGGCCCTGGTGCCCTCCCGCATCAGAACCCATCGGCGTGGCACCCGGAGACTCGTCCATAATGTCAAGAAAGGCATTAGCGATCGCGTTCCGGACGTACCGCCACTGGTCCCTAGAGATGGCCCAGCTTTCGTTACCGCGGTCAATGACGCCTATGAGGATCCTGTCCTTGGTCACTTCAGCAAAGCTGAGTTTACCCACTGCGGGGGCGTTCTGCTGCCGCTTCGGGTGAGGTTTTAAATCCACGCCCGATCTCTGGCGTTTGAAGGGATTTCCATTAACCTTCTTTGGCGCATAATTGCTTTGGAAGTTCGGTAAGATAGCTTCAGCCATCTCCACCGTCTTTCTGGCATTCGGCGATAGCGTCTCTTGTGAAATACCCTCGTATTTCTTCAGGATCCTTGCGGCCGCTCTTTTGTCCAAGTACTCAGAGCGACTGGGAGATGTCTTTTGGGGTGAATTTCGACCCGTAGTTGCCATCGCGGTCGTTTCCTTATTTGGATCTCTGGGGCCAGGTCGTGAGACCACTGCCACAGACGTTAAAGACTTGGTTTCGGTACCGGCACTTACTGGAGGTTTAGCATCAGCCGTTGTTGGCTTCACTGTGTTTGTACCGGTACTTACTTTGGGGATTGCCCCCTTATTATCCAGAGCTAATCGGCTGATAATGAAATGGAGTTTGTCCTCCGACGTTGCGTTTTCGCTTGCTCCAGCATTTTCCTCCTCTGCTGTGCAGTATCCATGGTTGTATCTTTAGTTTTAGGGTTATTATTAGTATTTGTCATCTTGTTCGTACGACCCCTCGCCGGGCAAGGACAGTTTAGAGTCAAGGGAAGAATGAGTGTCGTCCGCCGCGGCAGAGCCCCATACCGCGGTAAGGCCATAGTTACTCTCCGAGGCGGCCTGGTATCAGAGAGGCGCCGTTCGATTACAGCCACGATTTGCCTCCCGGCTGCAAACGTCCAATGGGCACGTGGTCGCATAACACACTGAGTTGGGAGGGGGAAGATCTTAGTGGTCGCGCCAGAGAGGCTTGGCTTCTCTCGTGATGTAGTACCGGGCGGCGCTATGATCACAAGGGCAGCGTAGCCCTGTGGCTATCGACTTAAGCCCTCGTACCGCGGCAAGGTGTCCACCCTTCACGAGGGCAGATGCACCTCTATGCAAAATTTCATCAAATTCTGAGGGGTCGAGTTCTATGCATATTGGGTTTGATATGAAATTTATCATATGTCTTCTGAAAGAGCAACTATTTCTCTTGAAAATGCAGTTTGGGTTTTTCAATACATACCTTCTTTTTACACAACAAACATCGAGTACCATAAACTCAAACGTTTGAGAAAACATCTATTCTCAACTTTTTCTCAAATGTTGTTTATATAGCAGGATTATTTTCTGAACTATATTAATTAAAAAATTAAGTAAAACTTAACTGCATGAATGCAAACTCGCTTTTTATTAAAATGGGTATTTATTTTGCATGATTGGCATCTCTGAATAAATATTTCAATGAGAGCATGTGGATTCCATTTCGATCCACTCCGCTCAGCTTGTGAAACGTTTGAAAATTCTGCCGTTCTCAATTTGAAAATCTGGGGAAATCCCATATTAAAAATGAGCCTTTTAGGTTGAGAACGCTATCAACGGTTATTTCGCCTCAAATTGAAAACGAGCGTTTGAGTGTGTTTATGTAGTATAAAGTTTTTGCAATAGTTTATGGTAGCAAACAACAGCTTTATGTGTAGCATACATTTAGGCTGAATTACCAGTATACAAATATACAATATCTGAACAAATCATCGTTGAAAGAACCCTGGGTCAACAGCTCAAGGATTTGCGGTTTGGGGACTAAGGGTTATAAGCTTATTCGAGCCAGCGAGGAGGGCAGGGTTAGAGCCTGTATTTTAGTTAAGTCTGAGCTGAATGCATATCTCTTGCCCAACTATACCAATGGTGACGTTACAGCTGCCAGTTTAACAGTCGACAGTACCAGTCTGACGATGGCGTCGGTCTATATGCCCTACGACGCCGAAGAACCTCCGCCACAGAGGGAGGTAAAAGACCTGGTGGCAAATTTTTCCTTGGGTCATCTTATTATCGGAACTGACGCCAATGCTCATCACGTCCAGTGGGGAAGCTCCGATATCAATGCTAGAGGAGAGTCGTTGTTTGACTATTTGTTAACAACTAACCTGGTAGTTTGCAACGTGGGTAACGAACCTACATTTATTACTAAAACCCGTAGGGAGGTAATAGATCTCACTATTTGCAGCGAAGGCGCTTATGAGTGGGTCAGAAAATGGCGCGTTCTCGATGAGCACTCATTCTCCGACCACCGGTACGTAGAAATAGTTCTAGACTTTTCTGTTGAGCAGCCGGTTATGAAACGCAACCCACGTAACACTAACTGGCAGCTACACAATGAAATACTATCTAGGGACTTACCAGCACTGCCCCCACAAGTCCCCTCATCAGTAGGGGAGTTGGAGGATCTGGTAAAGACCTTTACAACGGCGCTCTCGAATGCCTTAGAGCAGGCTTGCCCAGTGCCAAAACCACGCGGTAAACATAGGCCGCATTGGTGGTCCTAGGACCTGGACTCGCTCCGAAAATCATGTAGGACACAATTTAAAAAGGCCAAGAGCCTTGGCACGGAGACTTAATGGCTCGAATATAAAGTTAAACTCAGGGCCTACAAAAAAGCTCTGAGGCAGGCGAAGAGAGTATCGTGGAGAAATTTCTGCACTGGGGTCGAAAATGTCGACGATACAGCGAGACTTAGACGAGTGCTCTCAAAAACTCAAACAGCCACAAGCTATTTGCACAAACCTGACGGATCCTGGACCAGCACGGAGAGGGAAACCCTAGAGCTGCTCTTGAATACGCACTTCCCAGGGAACTTGCATGAGGAACCCGTAGCACCTACAACAAACCTGGCTGTATACATACCCATCACGGAGGAAAAGGTTAGGTGGGCGGTTAAAAGCTTCGAACCGTTCAAGGCTGCCGGGCCAGACGGGATTATTCCCGCACAACTCATAAACACGCTGGAGACATCAGCCAAATGGCTGGTATTTCTCTATACAGCCTGCCTGGCTCTTAGCTACATTCCGTGCTCCTGGAGAAGTGCCACGGTAGTGTTTATTCCTAAGGCGGGGAAGGCGTCTCATTACGAGCCGAAGGACTACAGGCCGATCAGTCTCTCATCCTTTGTGCTCAAAACCTTCGAGAGGATAATAAATGACTACCTCTCCTCTACTATTGATAGCAACCTGATCTGTAGCTATCAGCATGCATACACCAAAGGGAAATCTACAGAAACTGCGCTTCACAGCCTAGTTTCTGTTATTGAAAAATCGCTGTATGAGAAGGAGTACTGTCTTGCGGCCTTTTTAGATATTGAAGGAGCCTTCAACAACATAAGCCCTGATGCTATAAACACCGCTTTAACAAGTCTGGGCATAAGCAGGTCTCTTATTGGACTTATTGATCAACTGCTAAGGGGTAGACGAATAGTTTCATCACTGGGCTCGGGTGACTTATCACGCTATGTCACAAGGGGAACGCCTCAGGGTGGTGTTCTCTCCCCGCTTCTATGGAACCTCACTGTCAACTCGATGCTGCGAGACACAAGCTGGGGGGGCGGGAAGGTAGTGGCATATGCAGACGACTTAGCTATAGTATATAGGGGCAAATTCCCACATACCCTGTGCGACTTGATGCAAGTAGTACTGCGAGAGGTTTCCTCATGGTGCTCGCGCTGCGGACTGAGCATCAACCCGGGAAAAGTAGAACTGGTTCTTTTCACCAACCGCTATAAGATACCACCGCTAACACTACCAAAACTGAATGACGTGCACCTGAACCTGGCTGACAAAGCCAAGTTCTTAGGCACAGTTCTGGATAGGAAACTAACCTGGAAGGAGAATGTTCTTCAGCGCCAGAAGAAAGCGTGTATTGCACTCTACACATGCAAAAGAGCCATTGGAAAGAAATGGGGGCTCAGCCCCAAAATATGCAAATGGATCTACACCGCAATCATTCGACCAATCATGCTCTATGGAGTTGTGGTATGGTGGCCTGCGCTGAGCAAGGCAACAAACCTTAATCTGCTAGGTAACGTACACAGATCTTGCATGATCTGTATAAGCGGTGCGTTAAGAACAACGCCCAATGAATCACTCCAGGCCATTCTTGGCATTTTGCCACTCGATCTGGAAGGGCACCGGGTAGCAGCAGCATCGGCTCTGCGTCTAAGGGAAACGTCCGGCTGGGGCGCAAGCACTACTGGACACGCCTGTATTTTGGGATCCTATAGCTTTCTTCCGCTGAGCACGGATCGTTGTGCGACCACAACAGTCGGAGATAGCTGTTTTAAAATCAACATTCCCAGCAGGGAAGAATGGGAGAGCACGGATCGGAGTCCCGCCACTCATGGCGGCACTTCCATTTATACTGATGGCTCGAAGTTAGACGGCAGGGTTGGAGGAGGGGTTTATTCAAAGGATCTGAACCTTGAGCTCTCCTTCAGACTACCTGATCACTGCAGTGTCTTCCAGGCTGAAGTTTCAGCAATCATGGACGCCGCGGCTTGGATAGGCCAACACACTATCGGACACGACATTTTTATATTCAGCGACAGCCAGGCGGCCATCAAATCCCTTGGCTCTTACTCGTTCAACTCTGAACTGACGCTCAGCTGTCGTCGATCTCTACAAGAGATGGCCCAACAGAATCGCGTGAACCTAACATGGGTCCCGGGGCATAGGGACATTGAGGGAAATTGTAGGGCAGACGAACTTGCGAGGCAGGGCACGACCAAGCAGGTTCTTCGGGATAAAGAGCGCTTAGGTATGCCGTTTGCCACATGCAAGCTTATGCTGAAGGAGTATACACTCCGCCAAGCCAACGAAAGATGGCTGCAATCTCCAGGATGCCGGATATCCAAAGAAACCTGGCCGAAATGGGATCATAAAAGATCAAGACAAATTTATGCCCTAAGGAGAAGAGAAATCTCCATATTAATAGGCGTATTGACTGGGCACTGCCTCATTGGTAGGCACGCAGAAAGACTTGGTGTGCCCTACCGACGATGCTGTAGGAGTTGTAAGGATGATGAGGAGGAGGAAACGGTGGAGCACCTCATCTGCAACTGCCCGGCTTTAAGTGGCGCGAGAATGCGCTTTTTGGGAGTTCCCTTCCTGGTTAGCCTACGCCAGGTCACGGAGCTGGACATAAAGGACCTGATGGCCTTCATCAAGTCATCTAAATGGTTCGAGGAGGAGTAACGGTGTCGGTATAGGAACGTCAGTCCCGGGATTCCGCTATGTGGAGAATTTCGTTAATACCGGGATTTTCCATATGGCAGGGTCCCGGAACTGACTTTCCTAGTGTTGGTGGTATCACAACGGGCCTTTTAATACTGGCCTAGGTGTGCCTCTACGGTAGCCACTTGAACCTAACCTAACCTAAGCTAATCCAAGCCAGCGAGGAGGGCAGGGTTAGAGCCTGTATTTTGGTTAAGTCTGAGCTGAATGCCTTTCTCTTGCCCAACTATACCAATGGTGACGTTACAGCTGCCAGTTTAACAGTCGACAGTACCAGTCTGACGATGGCGTCGGTCTATATGCCCTACGACGCCGAAGAACCTCCGCCACAGAGGGAGGTAAAAGACCTGGTGGCAAATTTTTCCATGGGTCATCTTATTATCGGAACTGACGCCAATGCTCATCACGTCCAGTGGGGAAGCTCCGATATCAATGCTAGAGGAGAGTCGTTCTTTGATTATTTGTTAACAACTAACCTGGTAGTTTGCAACGTGGGTAACGAACCTACGTTTATTACTAAAACCCGTAGGGAGGTCATAGATCTCACTATTTGCAGCGAAGACGCTTATGAGTGGGTCAGAAAATGGCGCGATCTCGATGAACACTCATTCTCCGACCACCGGTACGTAGAATTAGTTCTAGACTTTTCTGTTGAGCAGCCGGTTATGAAACGCAACCCACGTAACACTAACTGGCAGCTACACAATGAAATACTATCTAGGAACTTGCCAGCACTGCCCCCACAAGTCCCCTCATCAGTAGGGGAGTTGGAGGATCTGGTAAAGACCTTTACAACGGCGCTCTCGAATGCCCTAGAGCAGGCTTGCCCAGTGCCAAAACCGCGAGGTAAACATAAGCCGCATTGGTGGTCCTACGACCTGGACTCACTCCGTAAATCATGTAGGACACAATTTAATAAGGCCAAGAGCCTTGGCACGGAAACTCAATGGCTCGAATATAAAGTTAAACTCAGGGCCTACAAAAAAGCTCTGAGGCAGGCGAAGAGAGTATCGTGGAGAAATTTCTGCACTGGGGTCGAAAATGTCGACGATACAGCGAGACTTAGACGAGTGCTCTCAAAAACTCAAACAGCCACAAGCCATTTGCGCAAACCTGACGGATCCTGGACCAGCACAGAGAGGCAAACCATACGCACTTCCCAGGGAACTTGCATGAGGAACCCCTAGCACCTACAACAAACCTGGCTGTACACATACCCATCACGGAGGAAAAGGTTAGGTGGACGGTTAAAAGCTTCGAACCGTTCAAGGCTACCGGGCCAGACGGGATTATTCCCGCACAACTCATAAACACGCTGGAGACATCAGCCAAATGGCTGGTATTTCTCTATACAGCCTGCCTGGCTCTTAGCTATATTCCGTGCTCCTGGAGAAGTGCCACGGTAGTGTTTATTCCTAAGGCGGGGAAGGCGTCTCATTACGAGCCCAAGGACTATAGGCCGATCAGTCTCTCATCCTTTGAGCTCAAGACCTTCGAGAGGATAATAAATGACTACCTCTCCTCTACTATTGATAGCAACCTGATCTGTAGCTATCAACATGCATACACCAAAGGGAAATCTACAGAAACTGCGCTTCACAGCCTAGTTTCTTTTATTGAAAAATCGCTGTATGAAAAGGAGTACTGTCTTGTGGCCTTTTTAGATATTGAAGGAGCCTTCAACAACATAAGCCCTGATGCTATAAACACCGCTTTAACAAGTCTGGGCACAAGCAGGTCTCTTATTGGACTTATTGATCAACTGCTAAGGGGTAGACGAATAGTTTCATCACTGGGCTCGGTTGACTTATCACGCTATGTCACAAGGGGAACGCCTCAGGGTGGTGTTCTCTCCCCGCTTCTATGGAACCTCACTGTCAACAAGCTGCTGCGAGACACAAACTGGGGGGGCTGGAAGGTAGTGGCATATGCAGATGACTTAGCTATAGTATATAGGGGCAAATTCCCACAAACCCTGTGCGACTTGATGCAAGTAGCACTGGGAGAGGTTTCCTCATGGTGCTCGCGCTGCGGACTGAGCATCAACCCGGGAAAAGAAGAACTGGTCCTTTTCACCAACCGCTATAAGATACCACCGCTAATACTACCAAAACTGAATAACGTGCACCTGAACTTGGCTGACAAAGCCAAGTTCTTGGGCACAGTTCTGGATAGGAAACTAACCTGGAAGGAAAATGTTCTTCAGCGCCAGAAGAAAGCGTGTATTGCACTCTTCACGTGCAAAAGAGCCATTCGAAAAAATCAAATGGATCTACACTGCAATCATTCGATCAATCATGCTCTATGGAGTTGTGGTATGGTGGCCTGCGCTGAGCAAGGCAACAAACCTTAATCTGCTAGGTAAAGTATACAGATCTTGCATGATCTGTATAAGCGGTGCGTTAAGAACAACGCCCAATGAAGCACTCCAGGCCATTCTTGGCATTTTGCCACTCGATCTGGAAGGGCACCGAGTAGCAGCAGCATCGGCTCTGCGTCTAAGGGAAACGTCCGGCTGGGGCGCAAGCACTACTGGACACGCCTGTATTTTGGGATCCTATAGCTTTCTTCCGCAGATCGCTGTGCGACCACAACAGCCGGAGATAGCGGTTTTAAAATCAACATTCCCAGCAGGGAAGAATGGGAGAACACGGATCGGAGTCCCGTCACTAATGGCGCCACTTCCATTTATAATGATGGCTCGAAGTTAGACGGCAGAGTTGGGGGAGGGGTTTATTCAAAGGATCTGAACCTTGAGCTCTCCTTCAGACTACCTGATCACTGCAGTGCCTTCCAGGCTGAAGTTTCAGCAATCATGGACGCCGCGGCTTGGATAGGCCAACACACTATCAGACAGGACATTTTTATATTCAGCGACAGCCAGGCGGCCAGCAAATCCCTTGGCTCTTACTCGTTCAACTCTGAACTGACGCTCAGCTGTCGTCGATCTCTACAAGAGATGGCCCAACAGAATCGCATTAACCTCACATGGGTCCCGGGGCATAGGGACATTGAGGGAAATTGTAGGGCATACGAACTTGCGAGGCAGGGCACACCCAAGCAGGTTCTTCGCGATAAAGAGCGCTTAGGTATGCCGTTTGCCACATGCAAGCTTATGCTAAAGGAGTACACACTCCGCCAAGCCAACGAAAGATGGCTGCAATCTCCAAGATGCCGGATATCCAAAGAAACCTGGCCGAAATGGGATCATAAAAGATCAAGACAAATTTATGCCCTAAGGAGAAGAGAAATCTCCATATTAATAGGCGTATTAACTGGGCACTGCCTCATTGGCAGGCACGCAGAAAGACTTGGTGTGCCCTACCGACGATTCTGTAGGAGTTGTAAGGATGATGAGGAGGAGGAAACGGTGGAGCACCTCATCTGCAACTGCCCGGCTTTAAGTGGCGCGAGAATGCGCTTTTTGGGAGTTCCCTTTCTGGTCAGCCTACGCCAGGTCACGGAGCTGGACATAAAGGTTCTGATGGCCTTCATCAAGTCATCTAAATGGTTCGAGGAGGAGTAACGGTGTCGGTATAGGAAAGTCAGTCCCGGGATTCTGCTATGTGGAGAATTCCGTTAATACCGGGATTTTCTATATGGCAGGGTCCCGGAACTGACTTTCCTAGTGTTGGTTGTATCACAACGGGCCTTTTAATACTGGCCTAGGTGTGCCTCTGCGGCAGCCACTTGAACCTAACCTAATATACAATAGCTCGTTTAAAGATATTAGATAAAATACTCCAAATATCGGCTATACAAATCGTATCTCTTCATATGGGTAAAATATAGCAAAGCTAATGAACTTAAAAGAACAATATCTCAAGTTCTGAGAGAGATAAGAATTTTCAAGGGAAATGGTACTGCTTTCTAAGGGTATATTAGGTTAGGTTCAAGTGGCTGCCGCAGAGGCACACTTAGGCCAGTTTTGAAAGGCCCGTTGTGATACCACCAACACAAGGAAAGTCAGTCCCGGGACCCAGCCAAATGGAAAATCCCTGAGTTGTTGGGGTTTTCCACTTAGCAGAATCCCAGGACTGACACTCCTAAACCGACACCGTTACTCCTCCTCGAACCACTTATATGACTTTATGAAGGCCATCAAGTCCTTTATGTCCAGTTCCGCGATCTGGCTTAGGCTATCCAGGAACGGAACTCCCAAAAAGCGCGTTCTCGCGCCGCTTAAAGCCGGACAGTTGCAGATGAGGTGTTCCACTGTTTCCTCCTCCTCATCATCTTTGCAACTCCTGCAGCATCGTCGGTAGGGCACACTTAGCCTTTCTGCATGCCTACCAATGAGGCAGTGACCGGTTAATACCCCTATCAATATGCAGATTTCCCTCCTAGTTAGGGCATAAATGCGTCTAGACTTTTTAAGATCCCATTTTGGCCAGGTTTGTTTCGATATCCGACACCCTGGGGATTGCAGCCATCTTTCGTTGGCTTGACGGAGTGTGTGCTCCTTCAGCATTAGTTTGCATGTGGCAAACGGCACACCTAAGCGCTCTTTGTCCTGAAGAACCTGCTTGGTCGTGCCCTGCCTGGCAAACTCGTCTGCCTTACAGTTTTCCTCAATATCCCTATGTCCCAGGACCCATATGAGGTTTACGCGATTCTGTTGGGCCATCTCCTGGAGAGATCGACGACAGCTGAGCGTCAGTTCAGAGTTGAACGTGTATGAGCCAAGGGATTTGATGGCCGCTTGGCTATCGCTGAAAATAGCGATATCTTCTCCGATAACACGTTTGCTTAACCAGGCCGCGGCGTCTAGGATTGCCGTCGGTGTATATGGAAGTGCCACTATTTGTTTCGGGACACCAATCCGTCCTCTCCCAGTCTTCTCTGCTGGGAATGCTTATTTTGAAACAGCTATCACCGACTGTAGTGGTCGCACTACGATCTGTGCTTAGAGGGAGAAAGCTGTAAGATTCCAGAAAACTGAAGTGTCCAATAGTACCCGCACCCCAACTGGAGGTTTCTCTTAGGCGCAGAGCTGATACCGCTGCTGACCGAAACCCTTCCAGATCAAGTGGCAAAATGCCCAGAATGACCTGGAGGGCTTCGTTGAGTGTTGTCCTTAGCGCACCGCTTATACAGATCATATTGGATCTATGGACTTTCCGGAACAGATTCAGGTATGTTGCCTTGCTCAGCGCAGGCCACCATACGACGACTCCATATAGCATGATTGGACGAATGATGGCCGTGTAGATCCAACTGCATACTCTAGGGCTGAGCCCCCATTTTTTCCAATGGCTCTTTTGCATGTGTAAAGAGCGATGCAAGCTTTCTTCTGGCGCTGAAGAACATTCTCCTTCCAATTCAGTTTCCTGTCCAGAACTATGCCCAGAAACTTGATCTTATCCGAAAAGCCCAGGCGCGTGCCATCTAGTTCTGGTAGGCTTAGTGGCGGTATTTTGTACCGGTTGGTGAAGAGGACAAGTTCCACTTTCCCCGGGTTGATACTAAGTCCGCAGCGAGAGGACCACGTCGAAACTTCTCGCAGTGCTACTTGCATCAGGTCACACAGAGTTTGTGGGAACTTGCCTCTGAATGCAATAGCTAAATCGTCTGCGTATGCCACTATCTTCCCGCCCCCCAGCTTGTGTCACGTAGCAACGAGTTGACTGTGAGGTTCCATAAAAGCGGGGAAAGAACACCACCCTGGGGTGTTCCCCTTGTGACATAGCGTGATAACTCAACCGTACCAAGTGAAGAAGCTATTTTCCTTTCCCTTAAAAGTTGGTCAATTAAACCAGTTAGAGGTCTATCTACGCCCAGATTAGTTAGAGCGGAGTTGATAGCCTCCGGGCTTATATTGTTGAAAGCCCCCTCAATGTCTAGGAAGGCCACGAGACAGTAGTCCTTTTAACACAGCGATTTCTCAATGACAGATACTAGGCTGTGCAGAGCGGTTTCTGTTGATTTACCATTGATGTATGCATGCTGATAGCTAGAGATTAGGTTGCTATCAATAGTCGTTGAGAGGTAGTCGCTTAGTATCCTCTCAAAGGTTTTGAGTACAAAGGACGAGAGACTGATCGGTCTGTAGTCTTTTGGCTCGTAGTGGGATGCCTTCCCAGCCTTAGGGATAAACACTACCGTGGCGCTTCTCCAGGAGCCCGGAATGCGGTTGAGAGCCAGGCAGGCTGTGAAGGGAAATACCAGCCATTTAGCTGATGTCTCCAACGTGTTTATAAGTTGCGCGGGGATAATCCCGTCCGGCCCGGCAGCCTTATACGGTTCAAAGCTCTTAACTGCCCACCTTACCCTTTCCTCAGTGATGGGTATTTTTACTGCCAGGTTTGTTGCAGGTACTAGTGGTGCGTCATGCAGATTCCCCGGAAAATGTGTATTCAAGAGCAGCTCAAGGGTTTCCTCTTCCGGCATGATTTGCGGAACGAGTCCAAATCGTAGGACCACCAATGTGGCCTGTGTTTACCGCGTGGTTTTGGCACTGGACAAGCCTGTCCTAGAGCATTTGAGAGCGCCGATGTAAATGTATTAACAAGATCCTCCAGCTCCTCTACTGATGAGGGGGCTTGTGAGGGCAGTATTGGGAGGTATCTGTCTAATATTTTATTGTGTAACTGCCAATTTGTGTTACGTGGATTGCGCTTAATGATTGGTTGTTCTACAATAAAGTCTAAAACCATTTCTATGTAACGGTGGTCGGAGAATGAATGTTCTTCCAGAGCCCGCCATTTTCTGACCCACCCATAAGCGCCTTCACTACAGATAGTGAGGTCTATGACCTCCCTACGGGTCTTAGTGATAAAAGTAGTCTCATTACCCACGTTGCAAATTACCAGGTTGGTTGTTAAGCGGGCTACTCACCTGCCAAGAAATGCCTCAAGAAAAAAACGAGCATATATTTCTTGTGCCTGGTCAAGAAATTTTGACGTTTAGCAAATACTCCATTTTATTGCAATTTACGGTTTTAAAAATTTATAAAACTTGTGTCGCGAAATATGTACTCACCTTTGCTGTGAATCTGCACGTTTACCTCAAGAAATATATACGACCATATTTATTTCTTGAGGTAAACCGGCGTTGCCAACTATTGAAAAGTGTGGTATTTTTTCTTATGAGCTGAGTATTGGCTCAAGAAAATTTGACGTATGAAAACGTTTCTTGACCATTTCTTGAACGTTTTTTTATATGGAGTTTGACATTTCTTGGCAGGTGAGTAGCCCGCTTTAAGAGGTAATCAAACAGAGACTCGCCCCTGGCATTGATATCGGAACTCCCCCATTGGACATGGTGAGCATTAGCGTCCGCTCTAATAATAAGATTGCCCGTGCAGAAATTTGACACCAGGTCTTTCACCTCCGTTTGTGGTGGGGGTTCTTCGGCGTCGTAGGGCATATAGACCGACGCCACCGTCAGGCGGGTGCTGTCGAACGTTAGACTGATAGGAGAAAGGAGTTCAACTCAGACTTGACCAAAATACATGTTCGGACTTTGCTCTCCTCGCTGGCTCGAATGAGCTTGAAGCCCTTAGTCCCCAATCCGCAGATTCTGGAGCTATTGACCCAGGGTTCTTGGATGAGGACCACATCCACGTCGCCTTTAGAAAGACGACTACTTAAAGCAGCCGAAGCCACTTTAGATTTGTGCAGATTAATCTGTAGCGTTAGATGTTAATCGCTCAGCGTTGGCTGCTACCACCCTGACGTCGAGGACTTCCTCTTCCTGTAGGCTGTCCTCCATCTCCGAGTTGTTCACAGCACTATCGGCAAGGAACGTGGCGGATAACATGCTTTCCGCATCGGAATCCTCCGCTTCCTCTTCTGGTAATTCGTTTTCCGGTTCCCCCGGAGCAGCCGAGAAGGCAGCGCGCTGAGCATCACCACGATACACGTGGATAACGATCTGGCCTACGCTGTAGTGTACTAGGCCATTGCACCTTTTGAGGGGCTCGATTGACTCTTTATTCATGGTGAACACCACCTGTCTGTCGGGCCCCACCGCATCCCCGACCAGATTGACACTCCAGTCATGCGTTGGGAGGGACGGATTCATTAGCCGTAGCATCCCGAGAATTCTGTCGGGTTCGTCAGGGATGGCCGGAATCCACGCCCTTGCCCTTGGACGAGCTGGAATGTCCTTCCAGTCGACGACCTCTATCTTTGCGCCCTTGTAGACTTCACCCAGCTTAGCAGCTGCTGCCTTATACAGTGCTACGGTTTTTGCATCCTCGCATGCGAGTAATTTGATCTGACCCTGGTGCCAACCCGCATCCGTTACTCGCGCCGAACTACCCGGAAACTCCGGAGCAACGTTGAGAAGAATGTTGCCGAGTTCATTTCGCACGTAACGCCGCCGGTCCTTGGGGATGGCCAGACGGTCATTGCCTCGGTCAAGCACGCCTATAAGGATCCTGTCCTTGGTTACCTCAGCAAAGCATAGTTTTCCCGCTCCAGAGGTATTCTGATGCCGCTTGGGAGGGGGATTTGACTCCAGGTCCGATCTCTGGCGCTTGAAAGGGTTAACTTTTAACCTCTTTGGCATGTAAGAATTTCGGAAATCCGGTATCACAGCTTTCGCTAGCTCTACCGATTTACTGGAATTCGGCGACAGCGACTCCTGCGGTACCCCTTCATACCTCTTCAGGATCTTTGCAGCCAATCTTTTCTCGTGGTATGTGAAGCGGCGGGGAGATGTCTTCCGGGAGTGCGGACCCGTAGTTGCCATCGCGGTCGCTCCCCTTGCCGAAATCTCAGTTGCAGCTTCCTTCCCCTTCGAAACTCCGAGGCCAGGTCGTGAGACCGCTGCCACAGACGTAAAGATACTGGTTTTCATATCAGAGGTTGATGGGAGTTTAGCATCCGCCTTTGTCCGCTTAGCTGCGTTGGCAACCGCACTGGTGCTAGCTCCCATCAAGTCAATCTTACTCGATAGAGGGTTGGTTGACCGACTCGTAGTTGCCATCGCTGTCGATCCCCCCCTTGATTGTGGAACGGAGGTTGTCCTCCGGCGTTGTTGTTGCTTTCTCGCCTGCTCCTCCATAGCTCTCCTTTGCTGAGGAGTGAAATTTGGCGTTGTTTGTTTTTTGGGTTTTTCGTTTTTATTTGCGTTATTTGAGATCATCTTGTTCGTACGACCCATCGCCGGACAAGGCCAGCTTAGGGTCAAGGAAAGAGTAGGGGAAAATGTGTCGTCCGCCGCGGCAGAGCCCCGTACCACGGTAAGGCCATGCTTACTCTCTGAGGCGACCCGGTATTGGAGAGGCTCCGTTCAAATACAGCCACGATTTGCCTCCCGGCTGCAAACGTCCAATGGGCACGTGGTCGCATAACACCCTGGATTGGGAGTTGGAAGATCTTTGTCGTCGCGCCAGAGAGGCTAGGCTGCTCTCGTGATGAAGTGCCGTACGGAGCTATGATCACAAGGGCAGCGTAGCCCTGTGGCTATCGACTTAAGCCCTCGTACCGCGGCAAGGTATCCACCCTTCACGAGGGAAAGGCTATATTAAGTTTTTAATGAAAATTTGATTCAATGAAGAAATTAGAGACGTGAAAATAACAAAAAATCGTGTTTTTTCTCTTTTGGACATGAATATCTCAAAAACCAGAACCAAATTTACAAATCTGACTTCCAATTCAGATTCAGCATACTGAACGCCTTTAGAAAAGTATTGGTTCATTTCTGGGTCTAAAATTTGTCGGCCTGTGTAATTTTTTGGCCTAAAAAAAACTCCCACAAAAACAAAATATTTCAGTTGTCAATTCTACCTTGTTGAATTTGCATTGATTCTATCCAATGAGTAAAAAATTTAAAATCGGTTCATTGGGTTTTGAGAAATTTTGATTTAAAAAAACGCTTTAAAAGAACTTTGACCCTTAATAACGCACGTTGATCTACTCTCGCTCTGTGTTGACGTGGTAGTATTAGTGTAGTGTGGTATTCCGTGGTAGTGATGGTGAGAAATGTTGAAAGCTGGTGTGTGCGCTCTGAGTGAAATACGCTTATCTCCTCGCGCTCGCCTTTTATTCCTCTGAGATCGTCGTGTGTGTGTGTTTTGTGTTAGCGTGTTGATGTATGCTGAGTGAATGTTGATAATAGTGACTGATGCTGTTGATGCCCAAAGTTGCTGTCTTTGTTGCTGTTGCTGATGTTTCGGTGGTAGCACCACAAGATGTTGAGCAACACCTTGGTGCCACTGTGGTTGCGTGCAATAATGTTGCCAATGTTGATGCCGTGTTTGACGTACATGTCTGATGTTCAGTGTTGGTGTGCCGTCGAGTTCCCTGTGTTTTGTGTGTGTGTGTGCGGATATAATTCTGGCGGGGACTTAGCGAATGCTAACCTAAAGGTTGACTTTTTAGCGAAAATAAATGATCCTTGTAGTTTTGTTGGTTGTTGTTTTTCTGTGTTTTAGCGCCCAAAAACTTTGCGTATTGTGTGAATTTTATGTAATTTTGTCGAGGTGACTTTGTGTGTGTGTATTTTATGTGGCAAAATGTGTCGACCTTTCGGTTGGCTTCATGAGCTGCAATAAGACAATTATTTATTATAATTTTCAGAATCCCTAAAATTTCCCTTAAATCTTAAAATTCGAATCTATGTATATATAAATACGGCACATGAAAAACTTTAGGAACCTCCTGTGAGCGAACCGTTTGACAGATTTGAATGAAATATGCACCGATGGAAAGGAAATTGAAAAAAATATAAATATTACATCCGATATTAGATAAAAATGGTATTTTGAGAGCTGGAGGGCGATTGGTTGGAGCTGGGCTAGAATATGAGGCAAGACGCCAAGCGATTGTCGCTAAAGGTTCCATGTTAGCTTATTTGATAGCTTACTATGGTCATAGACAGACTAAGCATGGGCGGTGCAAGTAATGACTAATTACATCAGGCAGAAATATTGGATTCCACGATTAAGAGATGAGCTCAGAAAATGTCTGCATAAATGTATAGTATACAACTACAAGCTTGAACAGCAATTGATGGCGGATTTACCAACTGAGAGGGTGCATGTGGGCAAGCCATTCCTGCATTGTGGGCTAGATTATGCAGGACCATTAGGAGTGCGTGTGAGAGTGCGAGACGATTATATTGATAGAATCAAATTTTGTTTCGTTGTGTTTGTATGCTTAAAAACTCGAGCTGTACACATTGACTTGGTGCTAGATCTAACGACGCAATCGTTTATGCTATGGAAGATTTTTAAGAAGACGTTGGCGATGTGCAAAGCTTTTTAGCGATAAAGCGACGACGTTTGTTGGGGCTAGTAAAATGATGAAGATAGCAGTTGATCACTGAGGGGGCAAGATACATTGGAGCATTTGGCAATGAAAGAAACTAAGTTGCGCTCTATGATTCCAGCTGCACCACATCAAGGTGTGATCCATGAGGCAGCTGTGAAATCCATGAAATTCCATTTTGTGGGCCAGAAAACGCTGGCACAAGACCAGCTAGCAACGCTTTTGGTAGAGACTCAGGCTATATGATACAGCATTTTTGGAACCGATGGCAAGTTGACTACTTGAACCGTTTGCAAGAACGAAAGATATGGCGCAGGGTGCGAGAGAATCTTCAAATGAGGCAAATGGTTATAATCAAAGCAGAAAACTTTCCACCAGCCCAGTGGGCATTGAGGCAAATAGTCGAGCTGGTCCATAGTAATGACAAACTAGTTCCATCTGTTGTGGTGCGGACAAAAACAAGCAAACTAAGACGACCTGTACAAGAGGTTTGCGTATTACCCGTGGAAGCAGACATGGCGGAGCAGCAGTGAAGATAAAGTCTTCGGGGCTAGAGAATTATATCATTACATTTGTATTTAGTTTGGTTAGAAAACCATAGGTTTTCGCTGGCACTGTTTCGTACAGGGGCATTTGCCATTGCGCGTCTTAATGGTCGCGCAGGGCAATGCGTCTACCCGAATAAATTTACCGTTTGAAAATACGTTATTGAGTGCAGCTTGTCATGGCTTGCCTCGATTGAATGAGTTCATAAATAGAGAAAAGAATAATGTTGGAGTTGAGCGAGTGAGTTAGTTGTGGGCAAGATGCGGTGCCAAAGAAAAGTAAAAGTGTGCGAGTGCGAATATGTAGAATATAATAACTTAATAAGCATCGTTGTGATTTGTAAATACAGACATGTATGATGTGCTAGGGCAGTGTGCATTATTTATTTAATAAAAAGGGTTTTTTTGGCTTCGGCTTTTTCCCCTTTAAAAGTATATGTATGTGTGAAACATAAATAAATAAATAAATACCAACGCATAATTCGATAAACTCGATAGTTCCATAATTTCCAAAGCACTTACTAATGGTGATTTCGTTTCAACGTCCTTGCACGGTGCACATCATTGTGAATAACGATTTGTTTACATTTTCTGACATTTTATTTACATCCGACACACATCAACATGGCGGTCTCTCCCTTCTTCTAGCGAGTGATAGAAAGAGATAAGAAAATGGAAAGAGATGAGCCTAAGAGAAAATCAAGAACAATGATGCTATTCACAATGATTTCCACCGTGCAAGGGCACATTTTTTTTTGTTGAAACGAAATCAGCATGACTTTCATTTCACAACTATTTTTTACTAAAAAAATTAAATAAAAATCATTAACGCCCGGGTTTTCTGTGCAAGTTTAAGCTTCACTCTGATTCGTCATGCGGATCTTCTTCTCACGACACGACCCACTTATTCACCTGCTCCTAAGAGCAAACTCTTCTAACACCAATCTAACTTTGGTCCACCCCTATTGAAGCTGCCACCCTGGTGTAGCGGATATACAATTATCTGCCACCCTGCCTACGCAATGCCTTACCAATCAAAGCCAAGGAAGTACATTACGCTCCCAAAAAGGAGCGAAAACGAAGGCGCTTAAAACTCCCTCGCCTACGGATTTAATTAAAGAAGTTAACGCACCTTTCAGGAGTCCCAAAGGAACACTTTTACAAATTTTTCAAAAGCCACTTTTTTCCGTTGTACACGCTCCCTTAAGATCCTTTTAGATGTTGAACAAGGTCAAAAAATGCCTAGGCGGATTCGCGCAGGAGCCCCCACAGAGCATCTTACGGACTCCTCTGGTTATCTGGTTTTGCTCTGGGTGTTGGTAATGATCAAGAAAAAAAGGTCTAGGCGAATTCATGCCAATTAAAATTGCTACAATTTTATTGATGAACAATTTTGTGAAAAATATATTAAAATTTTATTTTCAAAATTTTACCTCAAAATCCGTAGACAAACGCAAGGTTGTACAAAAGTTGAATGATGAGTTGAACAACCAACTTTGTTGCATGCAATTTTGCAAGACCCGTTGACACGAGTCAATTTGCTGAATCAACATGAAATTGAACGAAAAATCGAGCAATGTAAACGGAACTTAAGGGAGCATGAAGGCAAAAATGTTAACAGTAACCAAACCTTTTATAATTAAACATATTGTGGCGAATGTTATCAAGAATCGCTCATCTTCCAGCACTAGTGTATTTCCACCAGTAGCGTCAATACCACAACTACAGCTGTTTACATACATGACGTGAGAGCCATTGTGAGAGCAAGTGTGAACTCTGCACATATTAAAATGTCGCCAGCACCGAATAACAGAAAAGCAATGGCGTTGTTTAACATCCTGCACACATCAACATGGCGGTCTCCTATCTTTTACCTAATGGTAGAAAGAGATGGGAAAATGGAAAGAAGTGAGACAAAAAAGGAAATTAAAAACAGGTGACTAAACTCACTTTGAAATTTTCACGCCTATGCCTATGATATCACATTTTTTATTAACCACAATCTCAAACAGGTGTTAAACTCATTTTGGAATTTTGACGTCTATGCAGAAGAGTTTACACTTTGTATTGATACACAATGGTGAGAGCGAGAGAGGGAGAGGTAGCTCACGTGTTTGCGAATGTAGCACAAAGAGGAGATGACGATAGATAAACGCTTCGAGAACACTGTTGCACGAATAAACCAGAAATGTGTAGACATTTCTAGGTTGTGAAGCTGCTGTCTGCTAGGGTATATAAACCGCGCAAAGACAACGCAATTCAATCAGTTTATTTTGAACTGTTGCACAGTGAAGTACTGAACAGTAAATTAACCCGCGATATTGTACTACCGTTTTTAGTACTGAATAAAGCGTACTACTTATTAAACAGAATCGGAGTGTTTTATTTAACGTACAGTGATCGAACTCAGGGAAAATAATCAAGGAATCATCGAATTCGTCACAATATAAATAATACTTCTATATTGCGCTTATCCTATCTTCACAATGTGATAAAAGTCTGGCCAACATTATTACACGAAACAGTCCAAATGCAAGTTCTGCGCATGCGCTAGCTTTGATAGTGTTAGTGAACTGTAGCCATAGTGTATCAATACAAGTGTGAACTGTAGCTTTGACAGAAATGTCAAAACACACTTCCACCAAAGAGAATATATCAACAAGAGCCACCACTCGTTAGGAAAGCAACGAACAAGATGGATGCCGTTTTCTTTCAGGGTTTCGGTAATTTCGATATAAATATGTTATTGTCTAATCAAAACAAAATGTGTAAAAGAAAATAGACGAGAACTGAAATAACACAAGAGTCGAAACAAAAATTTACCAGCTGTCGAATTCACAAAACTGAGGAAAACAAAATTACTGAAACCCTGAAAGAAAACGGCATCCATCTTTTTCCTTGCCTTTATAACGAGTGACGGCTCTTGTTGATATATTCTCTTTGCTTCCACGTCAAATCACAAATGTCAAAACACACATCCATGTCAAAAATCTGGGTTGCTATTGTTGTTTTCGTTGCGATCGGGTTGTGTGCAGCACCGAATATCAATGAAACAGGGTTCTTGTTTACACAAAAGTGTTGCTGTGTTGCCCAACTTTTTCACTCCAGTTTCTAGGGCAACTTTTAAGCGAATCTTTCAGTTTATACTTTATATCAAAGAAAAAAAGACACAAAATAAAAAAACTTAAAACTAGTAAATTTTATTTATTTTACAGAAAAATTTTGAAGTAAGCATCTTCGAAATTAGACAGAAAATAAAAACAAACGTTTTTTTGGAAACATGTATATACGATGTTTTGAGATAGATTTACTATCAAGTACATATCTTAGCACAAAGAAGGCTTCAAACCCCAAAATTTGGTATTTGTTTCCTTTAGGGGCCAACTCCTAATAAATTAGCTAGAATTATGGAAGATAGCTCAAAATACGGGGTTTGGCCTCAGGATCACGAATCCGGAAGCGCTTTTTTTAATATTTTGCTTCTCTGAAGAGAACCCGCCCCAATTTTGGTACCGGACCCGGGTCAATTTTCGGGTTTTTGACCATTACTTTCCACAAACACAAAAAAATTAAAAAGCGCTTCCGGATTCGTGATCCTCAGGCCAAAGCATGTATTTTGAGCTATCTTCCATAATTCTAGCTAATTTATTAGGAGTTGACCCCTAAAGGAAACAAATACCAAAGTTTGGGGTTTGAAGCTAATTATTAGCAGTTGTTTGTTATTTGTTTAATAGAAAATAGTGAGCAGACTCAAAAGAGTTATTCTAACTAATAATTTTATATAATTCGCTGTTATTTATGTTAAAAAAATCAAATTTCTAAGTTTTAGCGAACTACTTTTTATGCAACCTACTACTAATTTTTTATACCAAATCGAATGCAACTCGGCGCAAAATGATGCTCTTTTTCCAAAAAAACAACTCTGATGAACAGGTGTTAAACTCATTTTGGAATTTTGACGTCTATGCAGAAGACTTTACACTTGTATTGGTACACTATGACTGTAGCAGAACTGACACATGAGGATGAAATGATTTTAACAAATGATGTATTTTCCAAACTTGTCATAATTTGGATTTGAAGCTCAGAATTATTTTTAAAATAAAAAATTGGGAACTTAAAAAAAGCGGTAAACAAAATTTGGCTGCAAAATAGAAAGATAAGTATAGAAAAATTAACAAGAAATATTTATTAAGTTTTGCATTTTCTAGGTGTTTTTGCAAATCGGGCAAATGAGCCATGAATGAACTATACAAGATATTCGGACATATATTTTGAGCATTTACTGAAAAGTATAATTGAATAAATAACTATTGAGGTCCTGGTCTATTATGCATTCTACTCTTCGCAGTCCCTGCAAAAATCGTTGGATTATGTGTTCCAATTTTTTGACATTGGAGTACTCCAATAGTAATCCTTTGTATACCTCATCGGACCACCTTCAGCTTTTCGAAAGCCGATCATTGCTCATGCCTTATCGACGAAAATCCCGACACTATCGCTCTGATAGTAAATACTCCAAGGAGTAATAACATTGGAGTAGTTTGCAAGGTGCTCTGACTGTAGGTACTCCATGGAGTAGCAGAAACAAAGCGAAGGTTGGAATAGGTGGTCCAGTCCTAGGACATCGCAATGTTAATTGGAGCACAATTTTTATATGAAAAAGGATTACATTTGGAGTACTCTGATGCTCCAATTGGAGTACTCTTTGGATAGGAAATAGAGTACTCTCGATTTTTGCAGGGGTATATTTTCTAACCGGAGCACCTTTATGAAATCCAAGTTCACATTCGCCAAGACTTTCTGCCGCCTTCTCGAAGTTGCTTCGATTTAGAGTAGGATATGCTCCGCCGTAAAAAAAAATTCGTTTTTAAGTTGTATTGTACTCATTTATATGTAATTATATGAATATATGAAAAACTGTTAAATATTAAACCATTCTATTTGATTTTAAAAAATAAATATTTTGATACAGAAAAAAAATTTGTAAACATCATTTTCATATCAGCTGTGACAGGTGACGACAAATGACAGTTGTGATATCACTATGATGATATTAATGGGCTCATCATTGATTCAAAAATAGCATGAACATGGAGAGTACAGATATATGCATAATTCCAATTTTTAATGAGCTAGAGGGAGACAGAAACTCACACGGACACAGTTGTTGACACCAACTTTTTCTTATTCCTAGTGTAAAATGATTGAAACTATGATCGCTTAGCTGGCAGCAATGACAATCAAATGATTGTCATCTATCTTGTAGGGTACCTATTTAGGACTCTTTAAAGCCCTACATACACTTCTTTTTGAGCGTGAACATGCGTGAGCGTGAGCAATTTTCTTTTGTGTAATATATTGATATTACTTATTTTTTCCAAAAAAATCATGTGTAAGTTTATAAATAACTAAAATATCTCCGATATTAGTGCATTTAAAATTAAGTGAATGTGTTAAATATGTTTTAAATTGCTTATTTTACAATCTCACTGTGAAGCGTGTGAGATCGCAAAGCATAGATTAATTGAGGGGCGATTATTTTACTGTAAAATTTCTCAGCCCAGCATCTGGCAGTGCTGACAAGTACGAAAACGAGTTCCTGGGCAGATACGCAGCTGTTCCAAGGATTTACGCCAAAAAAACGATGCTGTCATACAATAGTGCACCGAAAAAGGACTCGAAAATGGGAAAAAGTGTAATTGAGTGATAATCATCAATTACCAATTAGAAAGAATGTCGTATTTTATATTTGTAAATTATTTATTGCGGAAAAAGTGAAAAAAATATACATACAAACATTTCCGTTCCCCATGTACAAGAACCAAAAATCCAAAATATACACCCACACATACCAGATTCCATTCAGGGCACATGGCTCAAAGCGTTAAGACAACGCAATGCCAATGCAGTCTGGTAGGTTCGATGCCAGCCAGACCGGATAAAACACTACGTCTAAATGCTTGATCGAATGGAAACTAGTCAGTGAATTACTATTCCGCTGTATAAAATTTTGCATTCAATTCTTTCTAATACCTATAAATACAAAAAAAAATTTCTTACTTTAAGACATGGTAAATATTAGAAAGAATATAAATGCAAGATTACATGCAGGGCACATTGCTCAAAGCCTTAAGACAACGCGATGCCAATGCAGTCTGGTAGGTTCGATGCCAGCCAGACCGGATAAAACACTACGTCTAAATGCTTGGTCGCATGGAAACTTGCATTCAATTGCATTCAATTCTTTGTAATACCTATAATTACAAAATTAACGTATAAATATATACATTGGATTAAATTTTTTTTTTTTTTGTATAAAATTTTGCATTCAATTCTTTCTAATACCTATAATTACAAAAAAAAAATTCTGATATTTATCGGGGTGAATATGGCCGCCAGAAATCACTCTAGCTTATGGAGCTAGGTCTAATTGTGAGAACTAAGCATGTGTACACATAAATGCATGTAAAATTGACAATCATATTACATATCGTCGATGATTCTGCAAAACAACGTAAGGGACATCCAAGAGGCAACTTAAGCGCCATTTGTAACAAACACATTTTTAGCCCTTGCCGTCAAAGGTACGGGTACACCTAGCGACACGACCAAATAGTTGCCTATTTGTAGCCCGTTTCTGTATCCTTGCGATACGAATTACATCGCAAAATGCAACCCTAATTCATGGTTATCGCAAGGTAGTGTTTCTGTGTTTCTGTATGAGTGGTGAGTATGTATTTTCGATATTTCTTGCGTTATTCATATCACTAGCTCCGGAGGTCGTGATATTATAAGTTAAAACAAAAATGAGTGAAGTTCGTTGGTAACTAATTAAGATTTTTTGTTTTCTAATTAATTTTTTATTTTATAGAAAAAAAGCAGGAGTGGAAAAATTACAAAAAAACCAAAAAGTAAAACTTTTGAAGCTAATGAGTGCCAAAAAGGTATTTGTTTCCTTTAGGGATCAACTGCTAATAAATTAGCTAAAATTATGTAAGATAGCTCAAAAGACGGGGTTTGGCCTCAGGACCACGAATCCAGAAGCGCTCTTTTAATATTTTGTTTTTGTGAAAAGTTATCGTCAAAAAACCGAAAAATGGGTAATTGTCTAGTTTAGCTGTCAACTGCTAGTAAAATAGTTAAAATTATGAAAGAGGGCTCAAAAGACGGGGTTTGGCCTCAGGATCAAGAATCCGGAAGCGATTTTTATTTTTTTGTTTCATTGAAAAGTTATGGCCAAAAAAACAAAAATTGTCCAGGGTTCGATAACAAAATTGGGGCGGAAACCATGGTATTTATGTGCAGAACACCTTTCCGAGTTGGCGGCCTTCGGCCGCGCTTATCATAGATAACCCTGGGCTACGCCATCTCAAGTCCGGGTGGTTGCCTTAACCGTGGCAACGTGCCACGGTACGCATTCTCTCGCACGTTTTTAGGTACAGTCTAAAAAATTAAAACTTGCAACTTGCAAAAAGCGCTTCCGGATTCATGATCCTGAGAACAAACCCCGTGACAGCTAAAGTAGACAATTGCCTTAATTATTAATAATTTGGAAATTTACTGCACTTTGTTTGTTATTATACTTTTTTGCTATTAATGATAGATGCTATGTTCCATTTCGTTTATTCCATCAATATGGTAAAAACTCACCACTATTTTATCGCAAGGTGAATTGAGTGTGTTACAGAAACATTTTTCATATCGAAAGCGATACGAGCCTTGCGATAGCAAATCGATCGTTATTATAACGAAAGGTTATAGCATTGTGTATAGCATAAAGTGTGAAATGTGGCTTTGACAGAAATGTCAAAACACACTTCAACGTCAATCAAAACACACATCCATGTCAAAAATTTGGGTTGCTTGTGGGTTCTGCAAACCAGAGTTTTGTGCAGGACCGTAAATCAATGAGACAGGGTTCTTGTTTGCAAAAAAGTGTTGCAGTGTTGCACAACTTTTTCATTCCAATTTGTAAGTAAATTTTTAAGCGAATCTTTCAGCTTACACTTTTATTATATTTTGCAAAAAAAACTATTAAATTTTATTTATTTTATAGAAACCAGAAAATGAGAACACAATTTTTTTAGATAGATTGTTTTTAATTTATTAAGCCAGGTACCAACATCAAAGCCGTGGAATTTCGCCAGCATAATGCAATTGGCCTGTCGTGAAATCTTGTTAGCAGTTTTCATTTTTTTGTTGCCTTTTGCAGTACGTTTTTAAATCTTTACAAATTCTAAGAAGTAGCAAACAAAACGTCCAAAAAAGTGCGTTCGTGGCACGGTTCAGGCAACACCCCGGACTTGGGATGGCGTAGCTCAGGTTATTTTTTTATAAGCGCGGCCGAAGGCCCCCAGTTTGTTGTTTTTGTTGTTGTAGCGAGGTGTAGCCCTGCCTAAATGTCAGACAGGGTCACCCCGAGTGTATTGCTCTTGGCCGGGTCGATATAAGAAAACGGCCCGGGTCGTTTCGGCACGATGGGTACAGCACTAGTACTGGTACCGTTCTCGTAGAACCGGCAATACAAGAAACTAGCCGTGTAGGCTTTGTAGGTCATTTAGCGTTACTCAGGGTGAACCAACTGGGAGGCGACCTACTCTTTATGTTCTGCACATAAATACCATGGATTCCGCCCCAAATTTGGTATCAAACCCGGGTAAATTTTCGGTTTTTTGACCATAACCAAATATTAGAAAACCGCAACCGGATTCGTGGTCCTGAGGCCAAACCCCGTCTTTCGAGCTGCCTTCCATAATTTTAGCTAATTTATTAGCAGTTGACAGCTAAAGTAGACAATCACCGCTTATTTCGATAAAGAAAGATAATGAAAACCAGACTTAAGAAGTTTTGAACCATTATTTTTCACCTTATTTTATATATTAAGAGCACTATTACCCCTTTATTTACTACTAATTTTTTTACGCAATCGAATGCAACTCGGCGCTAAATGATACTATTTTCCAAAAAAGCAACTCTGATCATCAGGTGTTAAACTCACTTTGAAAATTTGACGTCTATGCAGAAGATTCCACACTTGTCCTGATACACAATGGGTTATAGAAACGGGCTATTGATCAACTATGTTGTGTCGCGCGTTGCTGCTGTCACTAGGTGTACTCTGCTCCATAAGAACACATGCAAAGAATATTTGGCCGCGTCGTGTCGCGTTGTTGTTGTAGTGAGGTGTAGCCCTGCCTAAATGTCAGACAGGGTCACCCCGAGTGTATTGCTCTTGTCCGGGTCGATTCGGCACGATGGGTACAGCACAAGTACTGGTACCGTTCTCGTAGAACCGGCAATACAAGAAACGGCAGGCCATGTAGCCGTGTAGGCCATGTGTCGCGTCGCGTCGCTAGGTGTACCCTTAGCTTAAGATTCATTTATATTTTTCTCAAGGAACCTACTTTTGTGTTGGAAATTAATAAAAAGGATCGATCTTACTCGGAGTAGTGTAAAGTTTAGTAATTTGTAGCTGTAAAACCTCCAAACTAAAATATCACCTATGCCGTTTTCCAAATGTCGCATACGTCGTTTTGCCAAGGAGTTAATAAATGCTTAAACATAATTTAACGCAAAATTTTGAAATGTAATAGACGAAGAAGAACCTAAATTTGTTATTTCTTAATTTTATTTACTTTCGCCTATAAGTTTTCCATATCACACACCGAGATCTAAAGGGAGCTAACTCAAAAATCTGAAATTTTGAAGCTATACAACCACAACGCTCTTAAATTCAATATCTCCCGATCTGTATACTCGATTAAATATAAAATTTGCTTCTTAGGCCGAGTGCCAAACGGTTTAAAAAAGCAAATTTTGACAGAGCGATGATAAATTCTCAGTTATCGTGACGAATATGAACGTCAGAATTTGCCCTATCCCAGGGGGGGCTAGGTCAAATTTTGACAATCAATAATGTGAGCACAGAGATGCATGTGCGTTAACATTCATATTATTTCACATAAATTTATGTTCACGTGCGTTATTTAACACTAAAATATAATATAATGCGAATAATACGCAATATAAATGCATGACAAACACGTAAATTGAAAATTGATTCACAAATCATCTGCTTTCACACGTGCTTTTTCCATACGTCTAAATTTACTACTGTCATAATTTTACTTTTCGTTTGGCACAGCAAAATGGAAAACTTTTGTACACCATAGGAACTTTGTTCTCCTCATTTTACTCTGACGAAAAATGTTTTCGATTGACACACAGCCTCACCAAGAAAATAACTATTAAAATTCACCACGATAACTGTCAGAATTTACCACCCCTCTGTCAAAATTTACGATATTCAACTAATTTTTATTTTTTTAATGTAGTTTTATTTAGTACGTTTTGAGCCTTCAAACGTTCATTAAAAAAAACAACTTAAA